>JBCNJP010000012.1:28594811-28718803 GCA_039602395.1 Deinandra increscens subsp. villosa | reverse complement strand
GTACCAAAAGACAGCTTAACAAATGTTTATCGATATTCTCTTATGCTAGATCCTCCTATATCTGTTTGGGATTGCATTGTTCGTAAGATTCGTTTTTCCTTCACATCTGAGTTGGTGTAGGTGTTGAATTGAAGTGGATCTTTATTTACATTTTAGTAGTTATTTTGAGTTGTCACTTGTAGAAACAAACAATCACATATTAGAGGAAGTTTTAGTTTTTTATATAATAAGATAAAGACATGGATTGCGGTAAAGCCTCATATGGTGCTAGGAAGATGAATAAAAAGCAGGTAAAAGATGAATTTGAACGGATCAAACAGGCGGAGAAGAAGAAAAGGCGATTGGAGAAAGCACTGGCGACCTCAGCAGCCATTATCTCTGAGCTTGAGAAGAAGAAACAGAAGGAGAAAGAAGAGCAACAGAGCCTGGATGAAGAGGGTGCTAGGAAGATGAAGAAAAAGCAGGTAAAAGATGGATTTGAATCGATCAAACAGGCGGAGAAGAAGAGAAGTCGATTGGAGAAAGCCTTGGCGACCTCAGCAGCCATTATTTCGGAGCTTGAGAAGAAGAAAGAGGAGGAGAAAGAAGGGCAACAGAGGCTGGATGAAGAGGGTGCTAGGAAGATGAAGAAAAGGCAGGTAAAAGATGAATTTGAACGGATCAAACAGGTGGAGAAAAAGAGAAGGCTATTGGAGAAAGCACTGGCAACCTCAGCAACCATTATTTCTGAGCTTGAGAAGAAGAAACAGAAGGAGAAAGAAGAGCAACAGAGGCTGCATGAAGAGGGTGCTAGGAAGATGAAGAAAAAGCAGGTAGAAGATGAATTTGAACCGATCAAACAGGCGGAGAAGCAGAGAACACGATTAGAGAAAGCCCTGGCGACCTCAGCAGCCATTATTTCTGAGCTTGAGAAGAAGAAAAAGGAGAAAGAAGAGAAACAGAGGCTGGATGAAGAGGGTGCTAGGTAGATGAAGAAAAGGCAGGTAAAAGATGAACTTGAAGGGATCAAACAGGCGGAGAAGAAGAGAAGGCTATTGGAGAAAGCACTTGCGACCTCAGCAACCATTATTTCCGAGCTTGAGCAGAAGAAGAAACAGAAGGAGAAAGAAGAGCGGCAGAGGCATGGATGAAGATGGTGCTGCAATAGCTGAAGCAGTTGCATTGCAGGTGTTAATTGGTGAGGATTCAGTTGATACATGTAGTCAAGTCAATTATGTTACACAAACGAATACGAGTGTGGTGAAAATGGGTCTTCTGTAAGGGGTGTTGCAGGGACCATGGGTTGATGAGATGTCTGCAACTGGGCTAATTGCTGCACAGGCTGTTTCTGGTCTTCAGATTGTAGATAATGAAGATATGAATGCTTTTGTGTTTAAAAGAATGGTGAGAGGTTGAGGGATTGAACTCGTGTTGTATTTCATGTTATGACTGTTTGATAGTTCTTAATTAGAATATTAAAATTTTTATATTCTATGGTTTACACCATGTCTTCACACCTCCTCCACGACCACCCCAGGAACCGAGAACTGGACACATTAAATTTTGCGGTATATATTAATCATTTTAACGAGCCGGTTTTGCGGGTCAAATTCACGGCCTGGATGTATAACTGTATAAGGATGATAATTCGTGACCCAGCATATAATAATCTTGGGTAGCCATTTCTATCCCCTGCTAGTGTTCTGATTGATAATTTTAACTGGTTTCATTTTATAGACCATGTTCAGTTTGACTTTCTTAGTTTCTTAACTAATTTACCGTTCAACCCAAACACCTTTTGGAATAAAAAATATTGTGTATTTCATAGTCGATTCACAAATCCATTTATGACCCGTTTAACTCCTATGCTACATCCCGTCTATCTGGTTCCCATTTACAACTTAACTTAGATTACAACTCATTTATAACATGCCAACCCACTTACAGCCTTGCTACCCATTCGACTCATATAATGAATGGGTTGTTTTTAGCCAGGATACACTATTGAAGAATATTCGTGCCAAAATTGATTCATCATCAATTAAACTCGTTAACCCACCACGATTGCTAACCCTAGGTGTAAATTTGTGCAATTCACGGGTTAAACTGTGAAAACCACGAAAGTGGCACGTTAAAACCGTGAATATAGACCGCATATCTCTATAGTTTGTTTTTAGCCAGGATACACAATTGAAGAATATTCGTGCCAAAATTGATTCATCATCAATTAAACTCGTTAACCCACCACGATTGCTAACCCTAGGTGTAAATTTGTGCAATTAACGGGTTAAACTGTGAAAACCACGAAAGTGGCACGTTAAAACCGTGAATATAGACCGCATATTTCTATAGTTTGTTTTTAGCCAGGATACACAATTGAAGAATATTCGTGCCAAAATTGATTCATCATCAATTAAACTCGTTAACCCACCACGATTGCTAACCCTAGGTGTAAATTTATGCAATTCACGGGTTAAACTGTGAAAATCACGAAAGTGGCACGTTAAAACCGTGAATATAGACCACATATTTCTATAGTTTTCATACTTCCGGATTCAGTTCGGTCCCGGGAAACCCATGAAAACCATGAATTTTTAGGAGTTGGAAGCAAATGAAACCATCAAACTTCTCTCTCGTTTACGTTTTGCGACTTCAGAAAAAATGACCATCTGTCTGCTCTTCTTCTCTGGTTCTCTCTAAAAACATCGATCTTCTCTGGTTCTCTAAAACATCGATCTTCTTCTTTGGTTCTCAACCGCAGCAGCAAGGTACCAATGGTCTTTTATTGTGTTTTTCTCTGGCTCTCATTTGCCGCAGCAAGGTATGATCTTATTTGTGTGTGCTTCTTCGGTTCTCCTCCTTTTCTTAGTGTGTTTTCTCTTTGTATATGTGTGTATGATAGAAGAGTGCTGAATATCTTTTGCATATGGGAAAACAAAAGAATTCGGGAAAAACTATGTAGTTGGGTCACACTCGCAGATTATGTAGGCGTGTTTATAATTTTAAATATGTTGATGATCCGCCAGAATTGTATGTGTTTACGATTTTGAATGTGTATGTATATTTGTATCCAACTCAGTACTCCACAATACTAAACCCAAGATTACGATTTAATATCTCTTCTCTTCTCTCTAGTCCTTGGAACAACCAGATAGGGGTGGGGGTGTTCTATAGAAGACTAGAGAAATTCAGAGGGGAAGGAAGGGGAAGGTATAGAACATAGCTCTATCAGCCAGAATATCACGTGTTTATCATTTTCAATGTGTGACTGTGTAATGTGTGACTGTGTATATGTCATTGTGAGTTTGTTTGTGTTACCAGATTTTCATATCTGTATTGCAGTAATTTACGACGGTTCTGGATGCCCGGCCTGAAGCGGTAGTCACCCCTATATATATTGCACTATTCATGATCCTAAAACCAGAAAATCACTACATGTGCTGAAACTTAAAGTTTGCAAACACACAAACCTTTGATGTTAACAACCGAATGAAATAACACCACCTACAAATGAAGTTTCGACTTGAGTAACTAAGTTTTGCACTTTCAAATAACACATATGCAGTTTCAAATAACACATAGTACAATGGAGATGATTATGAAGTTTCTACTTGAGTAACCAAGTTCTTCGGTTTTAAATAACACATCGTACAATGGAGATGATTGCACGTCGTATACGACTCAAAATTGAATTAACCAAAATAAGAACAAGACCCTAACACGTTGATCGTAAAAGTAAAATGAAAAAAATATAAAAAGAAGAATAACCAAGGGATCAATCAGCGAATCAAAACTTTCCTATTTACCAACTAATAATCCCTTTGTCAAACTGACTGGAATAACATGCAGAGCTAACATAAGGAAAAGGAAGTCATAATACCCTTTTCTAGCTATCTTTATGGAAATGCTCTTCACCATTGTTGAACGTCTTGCTAGCCGTGTATCTACAACCATTTGTCCTCATCCGTAAATTCGTTAAGTGTATCTGAAGCTGTTATTTTTATTAATAGAATAGCCCTTAAAAGATTCATCAGCATACCTAGAACGCCTCCTCTCGTTCACCATTCCATATCTGCCATCATCATGTATACTGCTATAGTTGCTATTATTGGAAGGAAATCGTGGGCTGAGATGATCATTTGACTTCACTTTTCCAAGATATCCAGGTGAACAAAGCCTTTTGTGGGTGCGGTGAATCGTCCTAATGGGTGATGATCCCCTGTCTCTATATTTATCAACGTCAAATTTTCTAGAAACATATTGTGTGGACACACGAAGACCGGCTTCAATTTCACTGGGCTTCCGAAAAGGTGGTCTCATATCAGATTTATGATCTGGGCTTTGTCTTTTTGTATCAACATATCTTTTTTTCTGAAAGTGCCATGCTATGGGAGACCCTGATCTGGATCTTGACCGGGATCGTATTTGAGGTCGAGTAAGATTAGCACCTCGATTGTAATTGGAAAAAGGTAACGGGGCTTTTCTTTCCGAATAGCATGAATCACGATAATTGTATTCTTCCTGAGGGGCTCTTCTTGTTCCCCTGTTAACACCATATGATTCACATCTGTTAGACGGTGATGGCCTTGTGTTGAAGGACCTGTGAATGCCCCTAAGGTTATAATTTATAGCTTGATTGTTGTCAATGCTACCTGATCCACCAGGCCTAACACTTTTAACTCTGGGGTACCCATGACTATTTTTTGAAAAGGAATCAACCCATTGACCACCATGGAAAGATGATCTGTCCCGTTCCATGAACTCACCTTGACCATAATCCCTCTCAGACCTGCATGCAAGAACAAACATTAGAAGATAATAAAACATGAAAGACTAGATCAATAAAATATGATCACAAAAATCACCTGTTGTGATGTATGCAAGCAGCATTTCTGCTCACTCCAAAAGACGTTGATGCCGATCTATCTATACGCAAAGTGTTTTTCCTCTCGGGAAGAAATTTTCTTGAGCTGGAATCTTTTTCATCTAGGATAGCAGATCGAGAAGTTTTGGAATGCGAAGCATCTGCTTTATCACCTTGATCACGTTCACTCTTGGATACTAAATCCAACGTTTCAACAGTTTGGATATTATCAAGAGGAATTTCATTTGTAACTGATTCAATAGTATCAAAGTTATCTTCATACATATTATCCGACTCATAGTCAACACACTCCCTTTCCTCTGATTCTTCCTTCTGCCACTGGTGTCTAGCTGGCTCTCTTAACTCACCATCTTCAACAGGAGAATCATAGCCTGATTTAACTTTAATTTGAGAAACATTTGAGCCCCAGCAATCACTGAAACGATCTTCTACCATAAGTTTCTCATCAGTGTCACCTTTTAGAGACAGACATCCACCATGTACTACTTCAGAAATAGCATGCCTATCATCAGATTTAACCTTTATAGTTGTTTCTATAAGTGATACTGAAGCAGCTGAAGTAGAAATGTTTTCACAATTAGCTTGATTAAGAAATGAATCGACTACATCTGATTTACTTATACAACTCTCAGCATCATATGGGTTTACTAAATAGTCACCATCGTTGTTTGTGTGAGTACCAGAAACTGCAGGTGTGCTGAGGGGTACAACTGAGATGGCATCACCCTGCTTCCCGGATAAAATTCTTTCCTGTTCGCAAACTTTTAAGTTTACTTTAGCATTCTGCAAACCATCGATATAAATCTCTTTTAAATAACTTCTTTCAGAATGAGGATCAACAAGAATATCACAAGGTTCTTCCCACTCATTCATCACGGTATTCAAGTCCCAATGCAACCGAACACCCTTTGGAGAAACAGGGCTTCTAGCACTCTCGCCGTTCCCATTATCACAAAGATTTTTCGTAACTGAAAATGTGTTATCTTGAACTGAAAGATGACTAAAACCCATAGGGAAAACCTCTTCTTTTATACTATCAGTATATGAATCAATTCTTGGTGTAGTGTGTTCTTCCAAAACGGAAGAGTCCACATGATCAGAGCTATCGTAAACAGAGCTATGGCACGCAGCTGCTGCAAGAAGTTCGATACCAAAGAAGTCATTCGGATCAGGAACCTCTTTCTCTGCCAGCTCCAATGCCCCTGAAGCATGTTTACTGCCCACAGGAAGCTGGGGTTCTTTATGATTGAGAGAGGGAGTGTGAGGTTGAGGTGACTGATCTCCATCAAGGGACTGAGACTGAAGCAGAAGTATTCTTTTCTTTATAGGAACATCGAGTACTTCCTCAGCGAAGTGTCGACCAAGAATGGCTACACCAGACTATCGATGAGAGATATAAGGAGTAAAATTTCATGCTGTTTTAGAAAGAAAAGAAAATACGAGCCATAAATCGATATGAACAAGAAGAAAATACCTTCTCAAAATCAAAAACAACAGGGTCCTGCATTTTATTGCCCAGATGAAAACCAAACTCAGAACCGCTTAGCTCAGTCCTCCTAGGGCGCCTCATCATGCTCCTATGGCCCTTTTTAACAGCATTCCAAGTGAGATCTGAGTCAATAAACTTTACAAGTTCCAAGTCCATTGGAGAGAAGTTTCTTGCCACAGTCACCTTCTGTTACATGGAGAGACCACTTATTATTAAACAGCATCAAAACAGTCACAAGTTTATAGCAATTCAATCAAAGACCATCTGCCCTACTATCTTCATGCCAGGGTTAAAAAAATAGTGGACCCACATATGCCGAAATTACTTCTTTAACTTTAATCATGATGTCTAAAGAAGATGGTTTAGTGTGTATCCATATATCTGGAAAACCATAATTTTAGGCCAATCAGATAAATTAAATTGAAGTCAAGATGATATTTCGTTAGCTGATGATGAAGAAGTCTAGGCCAAACATCGGGAGAAGTGGGAATTTCCATAATCCGCTTAGAACAAGATTCGAAGTAGTGAAGCATCATCGCAGGTCAAATCAAGAGACTAATCAAATTCAACGACGTTTAGTTAATAGTTATGTCATGTAGTTCTTCTCGAATCTGTGCCCTATGTAGAAACAAGTGTTCCTTCGAGATATAGACCGTAACGAACATAATTAGGTTTTCCGATTCTCAACTCGTCATGTAGTAGATCTGATCTCCGGAACTTTAGATCCATCAGATG
This sequence comes from Deinandra increscens subsp. villosa, assembly GCA_039602395.1. Lineage (NCBI taxonomy): Eukaryota > Viridiplantae > Streptophyta > Magnoliopsida > Asterales > Asteraceae > Deinandra > Deinandra increscens. Next base: position 28,711,715 of record JBCNJP010000012.1, on the reverse strand, counting down.
GTTATATATATATGCAGGGAATCAAACAACCGCCAAGCCTCCTCTTTATTTGAAACAAACCTAAAAACACTGGAAATGAATAACTTATGTATTCTTCAGTACCTGTATTCAATCCTTGAGCTTCCGGAAGATCAAATCAACGTCTCCTTTTTTCTGTTGATTTGAACGAAAGAACCTTCCGCCGATCTTCAAGTGCAACCGTGGTACTGGTCAAGGATAAAACACGATCCATCTAGCTCAGATCAGAGAATCGTGAAAATCAGCCGATCAAAGACAGGCAATTCATGGTGATGCTTCAATCAAGAAACAAAATCAGGCGATCGAACGACGGTTTCTTCAATCAATCGGCGATCAAGTTTTCCGAATCTGTAAGAATTGGCAGTCGATGGGAGAATCGGGTGTATTTATGGGCGGAGATAGCTAGAAGCTATCGTATAAGGGATGTTTACGGTTCGGTTTATACGGTTTTTGGGTCAAACCTTAAACCAAACCGTTAGCTACGGTTTTTCATAATCGAAAACCTAAACCGAACCGTTAAAAATTAAAACCAAACCAAACCGAACTGCTATTTCCGGTTTGGTTTCGGTTTGGTTTCGCGGTTTAGGATCTTTAGGCTTTCAATATAAGTTTACAATAATAAAATTTAAATTAAAAGAAAATTCGAAATCAACTTTATCTAATGAGACAATGAGAGTATAAGCTACTCTACTATACTTGCTATCTCTAATTTGTTAATACAAAATACACCTCCAAATAGGACATGTAACCTCCAAAACGTGATGCAAATACTAAAGTTCATAATATAAACAATAGTGTATTAAAGTTCTAGATTTCTAGGATGAAAACATGTCTAAATTTCCAGATTTTTAGTTTTTAAACGCTAAAACTCAAAATCTCATTACAAAAAAGAAGTCGATGTAATTTATCTGTATATATATAATTATATATATATATATATATATATATATATATATATTTAGTTTTTAAACGCTAAAACTCAAAATCTCATTACAAAAAAGAAGTCGATGTAATTTATCCGTATATATATATATATATATATATATATATATATATATATATTTAGTTTTTAAACGCTAAAACTCAAAATCTCATTACAAAAAAGAAGTCGATGTAATTTATCTGTATATATATAATTATATATATATATATATATTTAGTTTTTAAATGCTAAAACTCAAAATCTCATTACAAAAAAGAAGTCGATGTAATTTATCTGTATATATATAATTATATATATATATATATATATATATATATAGTTTTTAAACGCTAAAACTCAAAATCTCATTACAAAAAAGAAGTCGATGTAATTTATCCGTATATATATAATTATATATATATATATGTATACATTATATAATATATATTATATGTACATGGTCCGGTCCGGTTTTTTACGACCGGTTTTTCATATAAACCGTAAACCAAACCGTTCACTACAGTTTAAATTTTTTGAAATCGACCGACCGTTCGTTAAGATAAAAAACCAACCGCAGAACCGAACCGATGACCGGTTTGAACGGTTTCGCGGTTTGAAACCAAACCATGAACACCCCTAATCGTATATGTCGAGAAAAATGAGCAAGCTTCCAAGGTAAACTACAAGACCTAGTCTTATGTTATATTTTCTCGACCTTATGAATAATTACAACACTCGATTTCAATTGTTTTTATCTACAGCTGAAAATCTCACCTAAAAACACTCCAAATCGTGAAAATTAGACCAAAAATGTTTCAGTTCGTTTGAGTTTGTCTGATTAGTTTCACTTCGCAGGAATAACTGCCACGAAGTGCCAGTTCGTGTCAGTTCGTGAGTTAGTTTGTGAGTGACTTCGTGTTTAGTTCGTATACAGTTTGTTTCCACGAAGCTACAGTTCGTTTGAGAGTTTGTGATCCAGTTTGTTTGTGACTTCGTTACTCAGTTTGTTACCCACGAAGTGTCACTTCGTAACTCAGTTCGCAATTCAATTCGTGGATCACTTCGAAACTCAGTTTGTTACTTACTTCTTGTGCCAGTTCGTGACTCAGTTTGTATCCAGATCGTTGACAGATTTTTCAACAAATTTAAATATGGTTGATTTTCAAGAATTTGCGGCAAGTCAAAGTCAAAGTGTACCTGTTGAGGCTAGATTATGAGGCTTGTAATATTAAATAGTTTGGGCTAGGCTTAGAGGGTTTATTTAGTTTAGTAGACTAGTTTACTTGGGTTTACTATTGGGCTTGGGGTTTAAGATTGGGTTTACCATTAGGGTTTAAGGGCCCAATTGTAAACTCATGGGGTGGCTATATAAACCCCATGAGTTCACCATCATAAGGGTTGCTCGATTACGATTTCCAAGAGGAGCATTGGTGATCACGATCGTAAACCCGAGAGGAGCTAGTTTACGATTACGATTTTGTACCCGACAAGTTCATCTTGTGTGCAATATCAGGTTTTTATCGTTTATATTCATCGTATTCTTAGTTTTCTTCTCATCTGTTTCTTGAATCACTAATCTAAACGGATTCCGCACGTTTAGATTAGATAATATCGTGAACGGTTGTTGATTCTGGACCAACAATTGGTATCAGAGCCAAGAAACGAGTGTTTCGTGGTTCTCACAATATTGATTCAAGAGATCTAACAGTTTTTGTGAGTTTTTCTTGAGTTTTTCAAGTTTACGATCGAGTTTTCTGAGTTTTCTGGGCAGTTTATGGTGTTTACGACATTTTCTGGGCAGTTTTTGGTGTTTACGATTTGGTGTTCTTCGTGTTCTTCATTAACTTTGTGTTTACGACCTGGAAATTGGAGTTTACGACTTCAAGACGCGATCTTTGGACGTTTACGATCGAGAAATTCAAGTTTACGACTTCAAGATCCGAGCTTTGAGTGTTTACGATTTTTCTCAATCGGAATCGTGTTTACGACTTTTCTCAATCGGAACCGAGTTTACGATTTTTCTCAATCGGAATCGTGTTTACGACTTGTCTGAATCGGAATCGTTGTTTACGACTGTTCTCGATCGGAATCAGTTTCACGACCGAGTTTACGATCCGGAGGTGTTTACGATCGGAAATAGGGTTTACGATCGGAAACTAGTTTGCGGCAAAAAGTCATTATTTCACACTTTCACGGAAACGGACATAACTTTTGACTCGTTTGGAGTTAGAAGCTCAAATTTTAACATGACGTTCGTGACAACAAGCCCCAGAATTACCCCTGACTAACGTTCAGGGGAGCTCGTTTGGAACCCCAAATTCCACTCCGAAGGCCTCCGTTTTCGCGTTTTAAGTTTTTGACACTATTCTTTGAATAGTACTTTTGCCGTTTTTGCCGATTTTTCAAAATTTTCAAAGGCTGCATATCTAAAGAAAGAAAATGAGTTCAGTGGTTGAAGAAAAGAATATGGTTGAGGACAAGGATGCTTTCGCAGATGTAGTTGACAAAACTAAAATATGCCCCAATCCTACTTGTGCTCGTTTAATTCCTGGCCTTAGACAACTTTGGAAAAATAGTGAGATAGAATTATTTGATATGCAATGTTCTAGAAGTTCATTTAAGGGCAGATGGGAGAAGAGTGAAGAGAATGTGAAAGCTCAAAAATTAGACATTGAGAAATATCAAAAGCTAGCAACGGAGAAGACTATTTTATATGATCAGGCTAGGATTGAGATATCTGAGCTGACACAGAAATTAACTGAACTGCAACAAAAATATGATGAGCTGCAGGTCAAGTATGATTGCAATCAGGAAAGAAATAAGCGAATGCTAAATTCTGGAAATGAATTGTCACATGCTGTTGTAACTGGTCAAGTTGGGAAAGACACAACTGGGTTCGGATCAGAGAAATATGATAAGTCCTTGGCTGCAAACAACATTATTCCTCCACCAGTTCCAAGAGACATTATAGGAATACTTCTTAGTGAGGATCAAGTTGAAAGAATCAAGTCTGATTATAAATAAGCTGCTCCTCCTTTGGATAGTGTCGTGGTTGGAACTACACCGTTGACTCAAGAAGAAATTGATAATGAGGCAAACATGACTTATGGTGAAGGGAGAGTAGAGGATATATCAGACAATGATGCTGAGTGCCAGAAATATGACAGGTGTCATAACTCTGAGTCTGATGATGCTGGGATAGAGTTGAAACCATATCCTAAAATTGAAACCCCATACTTCAAAGTAATTGACGAAGTTAAAAGGGAAAAGGTGATCTTGACGACACGGCCTGAGGGGAAGATCTTTATGACATCTGGATCAATGTTTGACCAAGAACCAGACATTGGGTATGATCTACCATCCTTCTCCTCCAAGTTCAAGGGAATAACTGATGGAGTCATAAGTAAAGCTGAAGTTGAGAGGCCAAAGATCACCATCAAGCATCCGAGTATGAAACCAACAGCTGGAGTGAAGAATGAAAAACTCAAGGGAGTAGCTGTGTCTCCCATTTCTTCAGTTGGATCATGCAGTTGCCGTTGTAATTGCAAGAATGATGCTTCAACGTCACAGAATCAAGGAAGCACAAAGACAGTAAAGACAGGTTCAACACAGGCTTCGAGGAACCAACAGAAAGTCAAATCTGACTTCTATCTAAAGAAGCAGACTTGCTTTAATTGTGGCATTGCTGGTCATATTGCTAGAAACTGTCTTTATCGCCCCTATGAACCCTATTATCCGAAAACTCAAAGGGTTTCATCTCAGGAGTCTGTGAAGTCTAAGCCGATGATGGTGCAAAAACCTAAGGCAATGAAGACTGTTACTCCTAAGTTAAAACCCTCTGATCAACATTGGGGTGCTGCCAAAGCTGAAAGAAAATCTTTAAATCAAAACAACAGCTTTCCAAGTTACCAAAATTTTCAGAAAAATGTGAAGAAACCATTTTCAAAACAACCAAAGCTTGAAAAACCCAAAGTTATCCATCCCAAGGTAACTAAAACTGTTTTGAGAAATGATTCTAAAATGAAGAAGGTTGAAATACCTAAAGTCACAACTCCAAAGGTGACTAAAACAAAAACTGTTTTGAAAAATGAATCTAAAACGAAGAAGGTTGAAACACCTAAAGTCACAACTCCAAAAGTGACTAAAAAAATGTTAAATCACCTGGACCTTGAAAACCAAAAATCAAGGCAGCTCCATCCCAACTTCCTGATTTCTCAAAGGGGATGTTCTTACAAGAAGTATCTTTTATTGATTCCTCAGGTGTACCCAGAAAAACAGTGGCCTGGGTACAATTGGCTAACTAATCTCTCATTATGTGTAGGAACAGTCAAGGAGGATTATCACTAACATTTTTATTATTAATTTGTTTATTGATAAGTGATTGTTCCAGACACAGTTTAGGAGATGTATCTTCATGTCATGACAAGCAATTTTTATGGAGGATATGTTTCCTTGAGAGGTAAAAGGTCAAATTCAGCATGAAATGTACTGTTCTTAACTTGGTTGTTTGTTTGATGAATCGGTAAAGGGTGTTTGTGTCAAACTAAATTTCTTAAAATTTTCACTTGGTCCTTGTTTGTTGAAGTGTTTGACTTCTAATGCAATTTAGTATGCAGTCATGAAACCCCCTCTTCTAAAAATTTTCAAATCCATACTTGGAAGGTTAGCTTGGCCAGATGTGTGTGAAGTAATTTGCTTTGCTTATGTGTTCGTGTTAAAAAAAATAAAAAAAATAATAATTAAAAAAATAAAAATAAAAATAATGATGTTAACAAAAGTTGTGACATTAAAAATCAAAAAGCAAGGGGAAGAAATGTAAAGATGAAGAAAAAGTTGACCCCTATAAAAATAGTGTGCTTTTCAATTTTTAATTGTTTGTGTTTTGTTTCTGAGAAGTGAAATATGGCCGGATTGGAGATGACTGACACGTGTAAAGCGGAAGTGAAAAGCAAACTCCACGGTGATATGCTCGGTAGGCTCGACCTAATCTTATGACCACCAATCTAAGTGCAATGAACTTAATATATATATATATATATATGTGTGTGTGTGTGTGTGTGTGTGTGTGTGTGTGTTTAGTTTCCCATCTCAGTTTGCTGAGTCCCAGCAAAAACGGGTTGAGAGTGGTAATTATGCCTAGTATTCACTCTCTCGCACGCCATATTTATGCTGTTATGACTACACCACATAATAAAAAGAAATGAAAAAGAAAAGAAAAAGAAAAAGAAAATGAAAAATAATCATTCAGTTTGGTGTTCTTTGCGTGCTTATGCGGCCGACCTGATCACCAACTGATGATTAATGAAATAAGTGGTAGTCATAACGGTGTTGCACGGTTCCTCAAGTTGGGGGTTTGTGAATCCTCAATAAACTCTGAGGTTGGGTAGGTGTTGCTATGTACAATTGGGTGTGGGGACGATTAAACATGCTGGTAATTAGTAATCTTTTAAGCATGATGCATTTGGTTGGGTTTAAAAGGGTCTGAGTTTAAAACGGACAAACATACCGGCAATCGCCTGGACTAGTTGAGTAACTGAAGCTGAAAAGGGTTCCTCAGTCAGATTCATACGGTTTGATCCCTTGTAAACTTTCCCATGTTTGATATTGGTAAGTATTTGTTTATTTTTATCTTTCATGTGTGAGTCTTTAAGTTCTTTTTGGTTGTGTTTACGTCTTGGCCAGGTTAATTTGAGAAGTCAAAATGTGTTTTCATGGGTTTTGATGCATGACAGTATGCCCCCTACAGATCTTGACAAATTTTTAGGGGAAGGAGAGGGGATAATAAGTATTATCCGAAGGGAACTCGAGGATGATACTTATTATCTAATGAAAAGACTTCCATAATACATAGTATCTGAAGGGAACTCGAAGATAATATGTATTATATCATGGGAAGTCCTTAGCTGAGGGGAAGTTATCAGCTAAGGGGAAGTCTTTAGAGGTCTTGGGTTCAGGGGAAGTTAATTATTATCAACTGAACATATGATAATTAACTTCGGGCTTTTGGTTAAAATACATATTATCATCAACTGAACAGATCATAATTGGGTTTTTACAATGTTAATTATCCTCTTACCCAAAGACCAGTCATCGAATGTCTGGTGGAGTATATTTTTTCAAATGTGTGTGAGACAGGTTGATGATAGAAAGGTGTTGCTACTGCTCAAGTTAAAGAACCAGCTGGACAAGACTTCCATCTGAAAAGCAACTGTTCAGGGGAAGTTGTTGGTGTCTTTACAAGTTTTCAAAAGCTTCAAATGAACTTCAAAGAAGATGTTCACATGTTTAGGGGAAGCTGAAGATTTCAAGTCGATCTTTGATGAAGAAAATGATGCAAAGAGCAGTTAGAGATCATGAAGATCCAAGATCAACAATCAAGTTCTCCAAAGTTAGGGGTTTCAAGTTCATTTTTACCCTCTAATTTTTGGAGATTCAAGATAGTTACCGAGGATTTAGCAAGAACCAGTTCTTTCAAGAAAAGCAAGTCAATGAGAGTCCTCCATTTCATTGCTTGTTCATTTCAAGACGTTCAAGTTGATGCTGATCAAGAGGAAGTCCCAAGTGCCCGTCATGAAACCCATTGAAGATTTCTGCGGAAAGAATCTTCATCAACATCTATGCCAGCCAGTCAAGAAGAAGAATTTCCAAAATTGAAGATATTTAATATCACAAGCCTAGGGGAAGATTGTTGAGGCTAGATTATGAGGCTTGTAATATTAAATAGTTTGGGCTAGGCTTAGAGGGTTTATTTAGTTTAGTAGACTAGTTTACTTGGGTTTACTATTAGGCTTGGGGTTTAAGATTGGGTTTACCATTAGGGTTTAAGGGCCCAATTGTAAACTCATGGGGTGGCTATATAAACCCCATGAGTTCACCATCATAAGGGTTGCTCGATTACGATTTCCAAGAGGAGCATTGGTGATTACGATCGTAAACCCGAGAGGAGCTAGTTTACGATTACGATTTTGTACCCGACAAGTTCATCTTGTGTGCAATATCAGGTTTTTATCGTTTATATTCATCGTATTCTTAGTTTTCTTCTCATCTGTTTCTTAAATCACTAATCTAAACGGATTCCGCACGTTTAGATTAGATAATATCATGAACGGTTGTTGATTCTGGACCAACAGTACCCAAGTTGTTAAAGCTGGAAGATTATTATATTTGGGTTAAACAATTTGAAGATTATGTCAAGACAAATAATGTTGATTTGTGGCAGTTTATTACTAAAGAATACATATATCCAAATGATATTCGTGGAAAACCTATACTGGAAAGGTATCTTACATCTATTGAACGTAAAAATTATGAGAAAGAAGAAAATGTTTTTGCAATGCTCACCATGGCTTTACCAGGGGAGTTACTACATCGATTTACAACGTGTTATAACTCTAAATAGTTATGGGATGTTGTTGCTCAACATTGCGCTAACATTCAGACAGTGAAGATTAATGAATGTTTAACTAAGACTGGTTAGGAATCAAGTGCTTCAGAATCAAATGATTCAGCATCTAGTGGTTTAGAATCAGGAAGTAATGAGTTGTCAGATAAAAGAGATTGTGTTACTGATTCTAAGACTGAACACATGGATGGTTGTCTGACTGATTCTGATTCTGAAACAAGTTCTTGTGTGACATTTGATAAAAGGTATGATAGTTACATAGAGGAAGTTCAGAAGGAAGTTTCTTCAATGTGTCCAAAGTGTGCTGAACTTGCTAAGGTTAATGATGGTTTGTTGAAAGAGAAGAAAGTTTTGATTGAAGAATGTAAAAAAGCTAAAGCTGAAGCTAAAAAAGCTGCTGAAGATTTCGAAGCTTTATTAAAAAAAAGTTATCATGTTCAACAGAAATATGAAAAGGTTAATCAGATTGATGTTGAAGTTGCTGAGAAAGTAATTAGTCTTCAAGAAGAACTTTCAAAACTTCGAGATGTGAATGTTCTTTTATGAGAAGAGAACGAAATTTTAACAAAAGATATTGGTTATTTCAAGAAGAAATGGGAAAAGGTTACTGAAGAAGTATTGGAAGAGTGTGACTTGAGAAGAAGACATAAGTATGAATATAATGAGTTTTCGGAACAGTTTATTGCTTCTCAGAAAGAGCTGTTGGATGCTCACGTGAATATTTCTGAACTAAAAATTGAGATTCTGGATTTGCAACGTCAAGTAAAGAATTGCAATTTATCACCGATATTTCTAAATTACATCTACAAATAGGAGAAGAGTGAAGAAGGTGCTAAGGATGATTTACATAAAGTCCCTTCGCCAGTTGATATGTCAAATCTGCTCCTGTGAATCCAAATGAAGAAATGTATGATTACTCAAAGTTTGCAACTTCTGCTCTTGCAAAGAAAAGGAAATCTAAGTCTGGGATAAAGAAATTTGAAGCTGGCAATGCTCCAAAGTTTGATGCTGGTTCATCATTCTTGGAAGTGAGCATATATTTCATAAGAGTAAGAAGTTTGTTGTTACTTCAACTGAAAGCTAAACTTGATAAATCTTTGATTCATGAGAACAAGTTGAAGGATATCAAGGCTAAATTCACTAGAGAAGCCAATGCAAGGAATGCTTCTGGTTCTCAATTTGAGTCATAAAAAATTCTTGGCTACAAACACAAAGGTATTGGTTATGTTGTCAAGATCACTCCAGGTCCACAAGCAAAACAGAAGAAAGAGTTTGTTAAGAAGATTCAAAAATAAAATGTTCAATCACAATAAAAGAAGCAAGTTGTTAAACAAGTTCAGAATCTACATGTTTAAGGTTCACAACCGAAGAAGCAGAATGTGTTTATATCAAGAAATGGTCGTTCTTATTCTGGAGGTTCTTCAAGTGGTTCATACTATTCACAAAGAAGTTTATCTCATAGGTATGATTCTTACGATAATTTCTTTGATTTATTTTGGTTCTGGTCATTCTTCTGATTACTATGATTCTTCTGCTACGATTCATAGTTGGAAACCAAAGAACTTTTCTGATTATTCTTCATCATATAAGCATTCTAAGAATTTTTTAAATTTACCACAATTTCGGGAAAAAATTTGTTACGCATGTCGTCAACCTGGACATCTTGCAGCACATTGTCCTACGACTGCGTATGTCCACAACAATGCAAAATATGTGGATGAAAATGGTAAAATTATTGATGAACCATGGTCGCCAAAGTTTAAAACAACTAGTAAGTCGTCTGGGTCTCAAAGACGCCAGTTGAAACAGTTTCGGGTTCTGATAAAAAAAATTCATCATTGACGGTATGGAAACCAAAAGTTGTTTCCAAAGCCAACACAGACTATGTGGAAGACACCGGGCGACCTGACGCTGATGAATCGGATCGATCCTAAAGAAACTATTGTTTTATCTGGTGTCAGCAGGTATTTCATGAAGACCTATCGGTAGTTGAAAGATTGCTGATGGTGGAATATCTATTTTTTTAACTTAAACTGAATTTCCAAATAATTTTGTCAAATTTTGTGTTTTCAAAAATGCTAAACTGCAGGTATCCGTATTGGTTGATAAATTTTCTTTTGTTTTTGTGTCATTTTTCAATTGGTAAAAATGAAAAACTAAACATAGAGTTTGTCATTTTTAGGGGGAGAAAGTTATGGAAAAGATAAAAAAAAATGAAAAATGCAAAAAGTACAAAAACAGTAAAAAATGAGAAATTTTATCCGACATAATTGGGAAATGATGGTACATTGGCTGATGTTGTCTGACTCGCGGATAGAGTAAGTGAAAAAGCCATAAGACCATTGTTCGATATGCTAGGTAGGCTCGGCAAATCAGAAAGTATTCAAATGTGATATACACTATATTGGATTCTTGACCTAGTGGACTACATCTTGATGCATATTTCAAAATATAAGCAAAAGATATGTGGAAAGAAAAATGACAAGTCGCTGTGTATACATTTGTTCAAAAATTTTAAACTTGTTTGATTTTCTTTATTTTCTTAAATGATCGGTCTATCTCTGCGTATACGGGATTATCGACCTGATAGTTTTTCATTTAAGGTTCTGTTTTATTTTCTTTGGTGTTTCGTATAATTCATCGGACTTTCTCTGCGTGTACGGAGTACCGACCTGAATGTTGTTGAATTATACAATTTCAACTTGCTTTTATTTTATTATCTTGTTCAATTTGAGGCCTTATCTGCGTATCGAAAGATCGACCTTAAGGTAGACGATTTAACGTTCTTATTTCTTTTTGCATGGAACATAGTTGACTATATCATAAAAACAATCACTATGTGTTAAATCACAAGTGAAATCACAAAGGGTGATACAAAAACATATATGAGTATGTCTGATAGTGTGGGGTACACTGGTCAAAGCAAATTAATCAATACCTTAACATTTTCAGATGTTATGAGTATGATTCTGCCTGAGTTTAAAGTTGGACAAATTATATATGCAATCGTCATGGCTTATGTGCTACAATAAATCAAATTTAAGTGTAGTTCAGCATGTTATGACCTATATGATCCCAAATCGTGATCTTTCTCATAAAAGATAAAAATAGTGTCTGATTATGTACTGCATTTGTTTTCCATATCAGAAAATACCAAAAAGATTTTAGGTGTTTTTGATGTAAAGTTTAGAAAAAATCAAAAAAGGTTTAATTTCAATGTCTTTTCGATTGATCAACGTGGAATATGAATCAAATTTCAAAATCAATATATATTGGAGTCTCAAAGAGACGTTTTGTGCCAAGATTATTTATGTTGGCTAGGTTAAAGTGAAAGAGAATGTTACAACTTCATGTCTTCTGAAGATGTTGATAATGAGGAAACACAGTGTATAACATCAAGTATTCAAGATCAAACTAACCATCAAGTTGAGGGGGAGTTTGATTGAAGATACAACATTATGTGGTGAAAAAATACTGCACACATTGAGGGGAGTATGTTAGAGCATAATCTGGTTGGTCGTGTGAAGTATCGGAACAAGACGAAGCTGGAAGGAAGACTACTAACGAACTGGAAATTCGTGACCCATGAACTGGCAGTTCGTGACCAGTGCTTATAGTATAAATATGTTTTGTCTTGTATAGATTAGACGATCAACCACTCACGCACTTTCACGCCACTCTATGTGCACTATATCAATACTTGTTTATCATATCAAGAATGTTCATATCACTCGTTGATCGCATGTTTTAATCTATCATAGTATATTATTTACTCACCAAGTATTCGTAGTTGACCTTTATTTTGTACATCTTGTAGGTTCTGCTGTGAGATGACGATTACATGTCGATGCCACCATAGGATGCATGCGGACTTAGTGTGACCTAATTAATAGAGTTAATCTGTTATACATTATTATTTTATACTTAAGTTGTTATATATATTATTTGAGTTATATGAAATAGATTAATTAAGAATATCGCAACATTTAATAGTGTTGTGTGCAACTGTACAATCATCGTGCCCCTACATATTCTATCGTTGGTTGGGGTGTGACAGATTGGTAACAAATCCATGGCTGTAGGGATCTAGGTTATTAGAACCGGTTTGACCTAGATTTATTCCATAGATGTCCTGCATGAGTGCCCCATGCATAGCATGCCTATATGATTTATATGTCCTATAATATCGTCTTAATTATGCATGTTTCAAATTGCTGCCTTCGTCGATCAGCACACACTTATACACAAAGCACTTGAGGCTTCCTAGCCTCCTTCCTTAGTTATGGTGCCTTACATACCATTTAGGAGAATTAGTTTCCTCGTTTTAAAGTCTCGTTAGAAATGGGACCTTAGTGATTGACATGTCGTAACTGAAAGAGTGAAAACACCGGTAGTCGGGGTCTCTTATTGGAAAAGCTTTGCATACTAATTCGAATTGACGGATCTGGACGCTCACCAAGGACACCCTGATGAAAGTCCCGAAACCTATTAGGCCAAAGCATGTCAATTACTAGAATCTTACTCTGATTAGTCACGGTTATAGTTTCCCAATCGGGAGATGAAGACCACTCCGTCATGTTTTGCTAGCTTCATTCGATTTCGTGTTTTACAGGCTATTATGTTAGCTATGATTCTTACTGATTAGGATGTTCTATGTCACATCACTTCACGATCACTAATGCATGCATTTACCAATTGGCCTCATACACCCTAAATTGATTATCAATCACATCCAATCTTGTGTCTCATAATTATCTACCTTCCTTCTAAGAATGTTGATTCGTCTCAATGGTCGTCGTAAGGGCGATAGCGGCCGCAAAATGGCCTCGGTGATTGCTATGGAAGAGGTCATTCCCAACATGATGGTGCAGATTCAGCGTGGTCTGAATACTAACCCAGTCAACAATGTTGTTATTGTCGCTTGCTCTTTCAAGCATTTCAATTCATGCAATCCTCCTCGATTCAAGGGTACTGAAGGCCCTATTGGTCTGCTTTAATGGTTCGAAGGGACGTAAAACACCTTTGTTAACAGTGACTTCCCCGATGAACACAAGGTTCCCCGTGCCAATAGCACCTTGACTGAAAAAGCTCTCACCTAGTGTAATGGCGAGAAAAGAATTCATGGGGCGGATGAAGCACTAGCCCTAACTTAGTCACAACTCAAGGATCTGCTAAGGGAGAAGTACTGTGCTCGTAGCGAGCTGAAGAAACTCATGGATGAATTCCAGGAGCTGGAACAATACAGTGGTGAAAATCAAGAGTACACTAACCGCTTTTATGATTTGAAGATTTGGGTGCCCGATGTTGTCACCCCTGAGATCCGAGCTATTGAAAGGTACATTGGTGGGTTGCCCATGATCATTCGAATGCTATCTGGGCAAGTAGCCCTCAGACTTTCACGGATGCCACCCGCCTTGCTGCCCATCTGATGGATAATCATGTGAAGGATGGTGATCTAAAGAGAAGGGGTTTTAAAAGGAAATATGTGACCGAGAAGACTGAAACTGCAGTTGAAAAGGAGGCTAAAGCAGAGCCGTAGTCCCATCCAAGCTCAGCCATTGCAGGCCCAACCCATATGGCTCAATGGACTCCTGTCGCACCACCTGCCAAGAAGCGGAGGGGGAAGAATTTTGCTATGACCGGCACTTCTGCAGCTCTAGCAGCACCTGTCATCACTGCTCCTCATATGGCTCAATGGACTCCTGTCGCACCACCTGCCAAGAAGCCCTACACTGGTCCCTATCCTCTGTGTAACCGATGTGTTCTTCACCACCCCGCTCATACCCCTTGTTGGAAATTCAACAATTATGGTTTCCTTGGTCACCTCTCGATTGTTTGTCCGTAGTCCCATTCAAGCTCAGCCATTGCAGGCCCAACCCATGGCCCAGAAGCCTGTCCAGCCTTTCATCGCTCAAGCCCCAAATGTTTAAGTTCAAGTTTGAGTATGTTACCACTGTGGGTCTCATATACATCTCCGCAATGCATGCCCTAGATTCGCGATTGCCAATCCTCCTGTCAACAATGCCAATCATGGTGCACTAGATTGAGTTTTCAATCAGGATGTCGTTTGAAGAAAATAATTTTATCGATGTCTAGTAATCGTTTGGGTTCTCTATGTCTTGAAGTTGATGGTTATGTTTAAAACTTTGTCAAATTTTGGCCAAACTATGTGTTGTGGTCTCTTTAGATTCCGAATCATTCTCTTTCATGCTATCATTAGTGTTGAGTGTACATTGGGTGAATTCTCGTTGATGGGTTCATGAGTCTACAAGTTGCATGCTTACGGGATTGCATGTGTATGAGTACATGACTTTACGACCCCTCGAGTAGGCAACTTTACACACGTACGGAGTTCGAAAATACGCACCCAAGTTAAACCTTCACAATCATTGAGTTATGTCTACCCTGCGACCTAACTCCTTGATTTTCATGCTTCGGTGTTGTTCACTATTTGCACCTCCAATCTCTTCTCTTCCCATCTCAGCGCACCCTCGAAGTTTTATCCCAATTTTCTTATGTTGCTTTGCTTAAAGTAAATCAATAGAATCTCGCCCGGACTTTCAAGTCTTGGCAATCTTCGACGGAACCAGTATGTGGGTTCAAATTCTTGCCCTGAATTAAGCCCACAAATACTTTCGTATGGAATGCGTGCACCTAGGATCCAGATTGTGGAAGTTCATGATAACGAAGCGGGAATCGGAGACATCCGAAGAAATATCGGGTCTTCCTCCCATTCACCGAACATACTTTCACATCGACCTCAGGCATCGTGCGACACCAGTTTCAAGACACCTTATCGTCTTTAACCCTTGAGGACCACTCGTCCTACGAGATCTTCCTTTTCGCTTGAGTTTTGCCCCGATCATGGCGGCAATACTCCTTAAATTTGTGCGCTTTATGCGTTCAGAATCTCAATTGAATGGTTCGATTGTGGATGTGGTCGGTAATTTCAGTTCTAGTTTCCTCTCATGTCATTCGATCTAGCGGGATGTATATGTCAAGATTATGTTGATGTGAGGTTCATGTCATCGGGTTCATGTATTCCAAATCATGTTATTCATTTCACGTTAATCAGAATCATGCGTTTCAGATCATATTGTCCAATTCATGCATTGGATTTCGTGTATCGCGAATCACGCGGCCCATTCTAACACGACAGAGCCATGTTATTAAAAAATGTATAGTTTAATTCGCGCTAGTCGTGATATTCGAACATGTGCTAATTGACTCATGGCGTCCACTGTGGGATATTCCGTTCCTTCGGGGTACTCGACTTCATTTTTGTATCGGGTGTTTTTTTAGTTGAAGCCTTTAATGCTCATCACTTGGAAATTTTGGTTATACATCGTTAATTCGAGTGTTGATCATTACTCCACTCTTGCTAAATTAGGGACTCGTACGTGCTACTACCAACGATTGTGTCTGATGCTAGCTTAGATTAGCATATAATCGATATTGGTCGTGGGTACAGGTCTTGGGTTTCAGCAAGGGCTGATTCGGATTCCGTCTAGGTATTGTGTCTCGTTAGGTAAGTCGGATGAGGGTCGTTATCCATCTAGTTCACCAGAACTTGACGCTTTGCCTTGATAAGAAGCCCGAAGTTCCAATATTTCATTAATAGTAATCTTAATGTATCAATGTTGGTGTGGTTATGCTGTCAATTTAATGATCTATATGTCATGTTGTCAATTGTGATAATCTTTGTGAATCTACGTCATGTTGTCAATTGTGATAATCTTTGTGAATCTACGTTATGTTGACAATTGTGATAATCTTTGTGAAACTATGTCATGTTGTCAATTGTAATAATCTCTGTGAATCTATGTCATGTTGTCAATTGTGATAATCTTTGTGAATCTATGATATGTTGTCAATTATCTATATGAATCTTTGTGAAGCCAATGGTTACATTCGTATAGATGTTGCACCCATTACTCACTTGTGTCTCTCGAACCCCCATTTTCCCAGTCTCGCTCCTAAAGTAGGGGATACTATGGTCTTCTATCGTTGGTTGTTGGTTCTTAGTTGGTTATAGTGTATTCTTCTGATCTGTTGAGCATCGGTGTTGTTGTGTCAAGTTAACTTGATTGGTGTATGTGTGTAGAATAGGATGTTCTCCAAAGGAGAAAAATACTCTTTTAAAGGGATTAAAGATGTGGAGTGTTAGTTGCAATACACCCTATATATAAGCATCGGTAATGTCTTTAGGTTGCACTGGGAGTCGGACTGAGACCAGTGTTTGTGAAGTTATGTTTATGATGATTGGTTCTATCACTTTCCCTTGTTGTTATTCCTAACCTAACCCTTGTGGTCGGGTAAAGAGTGGTACCGTCATAATTGATTTGGTAACTGAAAATATATTTCCATTATCGGTGAAATCTGTTATGTCATCTCTATGATTCGTTTCAAATATCAAAATGTGGCAATTATTAATAAAACCATGTTAAAATGCCTTTTCTTAAAATTAATAAGTCTCTTCTAATTTCGGGATGAAATTTCTTAAAGTAGGGGAGACTGTAACATCCACATTTTTCCGATAATAAACCCGACCCATTTTGGGACCCCACATGTTAACGATTTGCGAATTGTTAAGTACGAAAAGAATTTTCGGGTATTTATAACCCAAATAATGTTTTAAAGGGTTTATAATGGGTTTTCAAAATGAAATCTCGTATTTGTGTATTGTAAGTCAAATTAGGCATAATCATGAATCTAATAATAAAAAATTAGGCATAATCATGAATCTAATAATCAATTATAATGTCACGAGTCATCACACACTTAATCGAGTAATGAAACGTTGGTGAATTGCCCAAAATTGATACGTACGTCAAAACCGACCAAAATGTGGAATTTGACCTAATTTGTGCATCCTTATGAGTTAGTTGACGTATTTATATTCCTTTGGAGTGGATTAAATGTGGTTAACATGATGGGATGATGTATTGGCTGATTTGGGTGGAAACGGGACTCGAAAACATTAGAAAACGGCAAAACGAGCACGCGAAACAAGGAATCGGGCACCCCATGATTCGGGGGAGCTCCAAACATATCTCTTGGAGCATGACCATGCTCTAGGCGATACCCTAGAGTGACGATTTCAGCAGAACCCTAATTTTTCCCATAAAAACCCCTTAAGCCCCCTGCTCCCACTACGTCAAAAAGTGGCTTTGGCCACGGTTTTTTTTAACGTATAGCCACTGTTTTGAAAAAAAAACGTGACCAAAGGTAAGAAACACTAGTTGTAGCCACACATATTTTGTACCCGTGGCCAAATATATAGCCTTTGGATCCTTTTAGCCACGTATTTTTTTGTTTATGTGACAACAACAATCAGGTGTAGTGGCTTTAGCCACTATTTTACAAAAACATGTGACACTTATATGTCACACTTAAAAAAGAGTGGTGAAATGCACCAAACGGCCACGGAATTTTTATAATTTTTTATTCGTGTGACCAAAAAGGAATGTATGGCCACGCTTAAATAATGTTGTGTGACGGAAGAGTATATTTTATTACTTAGTAAATTGAAAAAAACAACAAAACTATTAAGTATATAATATCTGTGGCTAAATGTGAGCAATGACCACTGTTTTTACTTAGTTATGTGGCTAAAAGCTAGTACATATGGCCACTGTTATTAGGTTGTGTGACCAAATAAGAGGTTGTGAGTGACAAAAATCTCTTACCTATGGCCACATATATTAACCATGACTAAATGGTAGGTTGTGAGTGACAAAAATCTAGTTTAAGGACACGGTAAAATATTAAATGCATGGCGAAAGTAGACAAAAATCTATTACCTATGGCCACATATGTTAACCGTGACTAAATAGTAGCCAATTTTAATTAGTTATCTGTGGCGACGACGGATATATATCATTACTAGAGGTCAAATATTTATTTACCACCTCGAGTTTCGGATATAAATCATATAATTAATTAATTAATTGTCGATCATCACCATATACGCCGTTATCTCTCTCAGCTCTCTGTTTTTTGGTCTATCACCACTCTCTGAAAATGTGGCATTTGCGTCTTCTGAATGTGGAAGATAGCCCCGAATACGGTAAGTAATCATTTAAATGACTGAAATTCAAATCCTTTAATGTGGAATCCACGTCTCTGATTTGGTTATTTTTCTTGAACAGGGGAAGAAGATTTTAGTCTGTTTACTTTGGTGATCTATCACCTAGGGTATTTTGCGAGCCTCAATGGTCGGATACAATACATCGATGGGAGGGTTAGCTGCTTTGACGAGGTGGACATTACCTCCTTCTCATTCGATGACCTAGGTCAAATGGTGTCTGACCTAGGTTATGACCTGAACGATTTCGACCCCTACCTGAGGATCCCAGGGTTGTCTCTGGATCATGGACTGGTTCCATTCACTGATGATCCGAGGGATGTCAGGGCCTTGGCCCTGCACGTCAATGACGAGGAGGTCATATCCATCTACCTCGATGGAGATGTGGAGGTGTCTTCCTCCTCCCCCCCCCTTTTGAAGGTAGCACATGCCGCTATGACGATTCAGACAATTTCTCTAGTGGGAGTATGTTTTAAGTTTATGTTGTTTTTTTATTATATATATTTGTAACTATTAACGGATATCACATCTTTTGGATTATATATGTAATTAATTGTTTATGTGTATGCATTAGATGTGTGTTTTGATTCTTCTTCCTGAAGAATTCTAGTTCATCCGGTTGTCTTCTACATATATTAGGTTGTGTGACTAAATATTAGTGTATAAAGAATTATATTCAACCAGAATGATTTTAGATTCACTAGATAATGGGTTTAAATACATGGGAATATCCTATAGACTGCGAACATAAATAACAACTTTGGTTATTTATAGTATATATAGTTCATCCTGAAGAAATCTAGTTCATCATGAAGAACTCTAGTTCATCCTGTTGTATTACTGAATAACTCTTGATCCTGAAGAACTTTAGTTCATTCGGTTCTATTACTGAATAACTCTTTATAATCCTGAAGATCTCTAGTTCATCTTCTCTCAATCCTCATGAACTCAGTGGGTAATTTTTTACTTTCTTTGTTTAATTTTGACTTGTTAATTTGATTACCAGAAAATCAAAACATTCAACAAGATATGCATCAGATGTGTGTTTTGACTCTTCTTCCTGAAGAATTCTACTTCATCCGGTTGTCTTCTACATATATTAGGTTGTGTGACTAAATATTAGTGTATAAAGAATTGTATTCAACTAGAATGATTTTAGATTCACTAGATAATGTGTTTAAATACATGGGAATATCCTATATACTACGAATAGAAATAACAACTTTGATTATTTATAGTATATATAGTTCATCCTGTTGTATTACTGAATGTGACAACCGTCAGATTTCCGTCAACTTTTCCCGTTAGTTCCGTTAGTGCCGTTAGTAAACCCGAGACCCGTTATTTGATTCAAATGTATATTGTTCATGTCTATGTGCTAATTGATGTTAGTAACTTGTTATGTGAAATTCGTTTCGTGACATTATGTGTTATTTGAAAATTTCGCGTTTTCGGGTAAAACCGGACTTCGTGCAAAAATTGGAAATTTTATGTCTAAATGTTAAATTTATGTAACCCGACTAAATCTTACATGTTAAATGAGTTTAAAACAATTCGAAACATTTTTAGAATTTTTACTTCACCAGTTTTAGTTAAAAACCCACTTAATTAAGTTTTATGCTACATGTGCTAAAATGGAACTTTGAGGGACTAAAGTGTAATTATACCTTATAGAAATCTGCCCAATCTCCCCCATCCTCATTCTCATGCATCATTCATCTTCATCCTCTCCCTCTCTTCACGGTTCACGCACACACACTCACCCACTTGCAAAAATCGTGAAATCAAGCCTCAAGAAGGTGAAATTCGAAGATCTTGAGCTACTACAAGCCTCAAGAACACTCAAGGAAGCTCCTACTTCTTCTCATCTTCCCCAACCTGCGATTTCTCTCTCAAGCTTGTAAGCCCTAGATTCCTCAAACTCGAAATTGTTAGTTGCATGTGTGTTTTTATGCGTTTATGTGCTAAATGGAGTGTGTGTATGCCCATGAAACTTGATTTAGGTTAAGTTATAATAAATCTTGATTTAGGTCAGAATTTTTGAGAGTTCTAGATCAGGAAATTTGCCCCAAATTTATGCTCTATGTGTTCTTGAGGTTAAGTGAGTGTTTGGTTATGAGATTTGGGTGAAATATGCTTGTATGCTAGCCACATGTTCACATTTTGCTATGATTTTGATATGACTTTGATATGAACATGTTTAGGACAGAATATGCATGATAGAATGCTTACAATTATGTTAGCAGGTGTTGGATGACCAAATTGTGGCATAAAACTTGAAAACCAAAACTTTTGCAAACTTCACTTTTTGGACAGATTCGGCCAGAATTTTTGGCCATTTTGCAGAGGTCATAACTCACTCAATTTTGCTCGAAATCAGTTGATTCTTTTTCCCTAGTAAAGTATTATGTCTTAGCTTCGAGTCGGCTACTCGCACACTTTCTAAAATCTCCGTTTGGTCACTCAAAACACAGCTGCAAGTCGGGTACTCAAAGCTGTCATTTTCTGTGAAAAGTGGACTTTGCAAATTGGTTGGGCATGTAAACCTTGTTTTAATGGTGTGGTTGCTATTTGGACTTGATGTTTATATATTGAAAGTAAGATCTGGAGAATTTAATGTTTAAATTCCAAATTTTGAATGAGTTATGCAAGTTTTCATTTCCTTTGACTAGTTTGCTAAATGCTAAAATGTGCCAACTTCCGATGTGCATAACTTCTTCGTTTCTCAACCTTTTTAGTTGATTACTTTTTGCTACGAGTCCTAATTGATATGTAGTATATGCCTGTAAAATTTAAAGAGTTAATTCCAAGTATTGTGGATTTTAGCTATGCCACTAGTTAAGTGCTTGAAGTTTGACTTTCTGGGTCAACTTTGACATAAATTGCAATTTCTTGATTTTCTCCCAATCTGGGACTTGTATGTGCATTGAGTGACTTGTATGATCGCATGAAACACGTTTAGATGCTTACGTGTTACTTTTCGTCCTGGTGACACTTTCTAATTTGATTAGGCCATATTTATCCGAATAGGTTGACTTTGACCAACCTGTTGAACCAAGTGCTAGGTACCAGTGCACCCTAAGGTGAGTTCATTTATATTATTGTTATGTCCGTTCAGGGACGATAACGCGCAGGTGGTTGCATCCGGTAAGGATGGTGACCCAAACGGTAAGGTATTTCTTGCTGGGTAAATTTCCGACATAATATCATATGTTTCACTGAATTGAACTTTATTTATAAAAAGTCCTTACTTTCGGGCCGTTAATATACAATAGGGAGGTAATATTGAGTAGTACTACTGGGGATTGACACCCCCGCTCAGCGGTGCACGTGATGCACCCTCCCGACTGGCGGTCGGACTGAGATCAATGTTAGCCTACCCACCGTGATCCGTAAAGACACGGGAAGGCAAGGTTCATAGGTATTCCCTATCAAAACATTGTCAGCTTCGGTTACGAACAATTCAGGTGTGCATAACTATAGGCTAGCTACCTTCGATATGGAATTTTACCGGTCTTATGATTATTGATTGTGTTTTACCTTTCTTTATTCATATACATTAGGTCTACATGTGACGTGTAGACCGCTTTAGTGAACTCACCAGCCTTGGCTGACACTTGATTGTTGAATGCTTTCAGGTTGCTTGGAGGATCATGGATGGCACGGGCGTTGGCAGTACTTGTTCTTTGTAAAACCCTTTTGAAAGTCGTATTTCAGATACTTTAGTAATCACTTTTACCAAACAACAACCTTGTAAACTTTTAATGTTTCCGCTGATTTTTGTGAAATGTAAACTCTGATTTATATAATGTAATACATGACTGTTTACCCCTTTTACTATGGCTTGGTTGTAACCAAAGACTGGGATCCTGGTCTAGATCACACCCCACACGGTTATACTCCGTTAGTGGAAATTGGGGGTGTGACACTGAATAACTCTTGTTCCCGAAGAACTCTAGTTCATCCGGTTCTATTATAGAATAACTCTTTATAATCCTGCAGAACTTTAGTTCATCTTCTCTTAATCCTCATGAACTCAGTGGGTAATTTTAACTTTCTTCGTTTAATTTTGACTTGTTAATTTGATTACCAGAAAATCAAAACATTTAACAGGATATGCATCAGATGTGTGTTTTGTCTCTTCTTCCTGAAGAATTCTAGTTCATCCGGTTGTCTTCTACATATATTAGGTTGTGTGACTAAATATTAAGAATTGTATTCAACCAGAATGAGTTTAGATTTACTAGATAATGGGTTTAAATACATGGGAATATCCTATTGACTACGAACAAAAATAACAACTTTGGTTATTTATAATATATATATAGTTCATCCTGAAGAAATCTAGTTCATCCTGAAGAACTCTAGTTCATCCTGTTGTATTACTGAATAACTTTTGATCCTGAAGAACTCTAGTTCATCCGGTTCTATTACTGAATAACTCTTTATAATCTGGAAGAACTCTAGTTCATCTTCTCTTAATCCTCATGAACTCAGTGGGTAATTTTGACTTTCATCGTTTAATTTTGCCTTGTTAATTTGATTACCAGAAAATCAAAACATTCAACAGGATATGCAAAGAGAATAAATAGGAGAACCAAACCAAGGAAGACCTGTTGTTCGTTGCGTTCGAACTCTACTTACATGAAACCGGAGAAGATTTCAAGCTTCTACTGGTGTGGGGAATTATTAACCTCTTTAGGGTTCCGGATTAAAGAGTAATTGTAATGAATTGATTTTTTACAAGCTTCAGGCTGATGTTCTTAAAGAGGCGGTTATTATCGCCCGTATGGCCGCTGAATACAACGGAACTCCTTAAAGAGGGGTTTGTGACTTGTGAGGGTCAAGTGTTTAAACCAAATATTTGGTGTTATTTTGTTTCTGTAATATGTTTAACCTTTATATTAATTTCAC
The DNA here is from genome assembly GCA_039602395.1 of Deinandra increscens subsp. villosa. NCBI lineage: Eukaryota > Viridiplantae > Streptophyta > Magnoliopsida > Asterales > Asteraceae > Deinandra > Deinandra increscens. Next base: position 28,688,372 of record JBCNJP010000012.1, on the reverse strand, counting down.
TTAATTGTTTGTTAATTCCAGTAAAGTCATCCGTTTCCGTTCATCTTCTCTCAATCAGGATGAACTCTTCTTTTTGAGGAATTCTAGTTCTTCCGCTTTTGTTCTTCTTATCCGAAACATTAATATTTTAAGAACGTATGAAAGTAATTTCGGATCGTGTGATTAAATTTTTAGTAGTTTACGAGTTTTTTGATAACGTGTAGAAATTTCATTTGAACTTGGAGAACGTGTGATTCAGTGAAAGTAATTATAATGTGCAGTGTTCAATAAAATCAGACCTTTGGTATACTCTAGTGATTGTCATCTAAGCTTAGGCATACTCAAGTGATTTGCACATATAACCATACCACCTGGTCAGTAATCAGAAACTTCTCACCGTCATTATCAAACTCTTCTCAAAATCCTTATCAAACCTTTTCTCAAAATCCTTATCAAACACTTTCTCAAAACCCTCAAATCCTTCTCAAAATGGCAAACTTGAAAGAAATAGTTGTAAATTATTTGCAGATAAAGATTATTGCTACCCTGGAGCGGTACGGGGTGATTATCACGGCAGAGAGACAGAGTATCGTAGACGGGTTGGCCTTGATCAACAAAGTACTTACAGAGCCACCATGTCCATCAAGATACCAGATGGCAACTTTTCTGGTAGAAGAGATACACGTCTCCAATGCCAGGCTTCAAATGTTGGTTCAACAGAGGCAAGAAGCTATGAGTAGGCATTTGGAGTTGGTGGAGGAGATGGAATCTAGGTTCCCGTGAACCTCAACCCGCAACTGCTCTGTCTTTTGTTTTTTTAGGAATGAACATGTAAATAAGGAAACAATTTTGTGTATGGAATTGTAATCAGTAGTATGAAATCCACTTTTTGTTATATACTTGTTTGTTAATTTTTGTTTATGAAATCAATCTGTTAAACAAAAACCCTAATCTTCGAAAACAAAGAAGATCAACAATTACAATCTGATCAACAAATGATGCATAATTTCAGGTAAAAATGTAATATGTTCCAACAATCTCCATTCCGTTAAACAAAAACCCTAATCCTCGAAAACAGAGACGATCAACAATTGCAATCCGATCAACAACTGATGCATAATTTTAGGTAAAAAAATGTAATATGTTCGCACAATCTCCATTTCATTAAACAAAAACCCTAAACACATAAAAAACAGAACGGATCTACAAAAACCTTAAATTTTGGGGAATTAACCAATAAGCATGTTTAGGACCAATGAGCCCCAATAAGGTGTGTATGTAACCAATAAGGATGTTTAGGACCAATGAGTCCTAATAAGGTGTGTATGTAACCAATAAGTTGTGTTTAGGACCAATGATGCCAAATAAGGTGTGTTTAGGGGCATCGAGGGTCAGCTGGGACCAATGATGGCCCAATAAGGTGCGTATGTAACCAATAAGTTGTGTTTAGGACCAATGATGCCCAATAAGGTGTGTTTAGGGGCAACAAGGGTCAGTTGGGACCAATGATGGCCCAATAAGGTGTGTTTAGGGGCAACGAGGGTCAGTTTGGACCAATGAGTCCCGATAAGGTGTGTATGTAACCAATAAGTTGTCTTTAGGACCAATGATGGCCTAATAAGGTGTGTTTAGGGACAACGAGGGTCAGTTGGGACCAATGAGTCCCAATAATGTGTGTATGTAACCAATAAGTTGTGTTTAGGACAAATGATGGCCTAATAAGGTGTGTTTAGGGGCAACGAGGGTCGGGACCAATGAGTCCCAATAAGGTGTGTATTTAACCAATAAGTTGTGTTTAGGACCAATGATGGCCCAATAAGGTGTGTTTAGGGGCAACGAGGGTCAGTTCGGACCAATGATGGCCCAATAAGGTGTGCATGTAACCAATAAGTTGTGTTTAGGACAAATGATGACCCAATAAGGTGTGTTTAGGGGTAACGGGGGTCAGTTGGGACCAATGAGTCCCGATAAGGTGTGTATGTAACCAATAAGTTGTGTTTAGAACCAATGATGGCCCAATAAGGTGTGTTTAGGGGCAACGAGGGTCAGTTGGGACCAATGAGTCCCAATAAGGTGTGTATGTAACCAATAAGTTGTGTTTAGGACTAATGATGGCCCAATAAGGTGTGTTTAGGGGCAACGAGGGTCAGTTGGGACCAATGAGTCCCAATAAGGTGTGTATGTAACCAATAAGTTGTGTTTAGGACCAATGATGGGCTAATAAGGTGTGTTTAGGGGAAACGAGGGTCAGTTGGGACCAATGAGTCATAATAAGGTGTGTATGTAACCAATAAGTTGTGTTTAGGACCAATGATGGCCCAATAAGGTGTGTTTAGGGGCAACGAGGGTCAGTTCGGACCAATAAGTCCCAATAAGGTGTCATTAATTTTCTTTTTTCTTCTCATTAATTATTCAGAAAATTTCACATGTGAACACATGAAAAATAGCTATTTCACATGCGAAAGTGTCTACAATGAACCTCACCCTATATATATATAATCGATAATGTATATATTACAACACCGAAAAAACACTTTCTTTTAAAATAAAACACCGAAAAAACACTTTCTTTTAAAAAAAAACATCATATGTCAAATCGCTATATATTCTTTCTGGAACAACTTTTTTTTTAAATTTTTATGGCGTTTTTATTATTTTTTCAAAAAAACGCCAAAAAATAAAAAAAAATAAAAAAAAATAAAAAAAAAATCAAAATTTTTTTTCTTCAAAAAAAAGGTGTGTTTTGGTGCGTCTAGAAGAATGGTGTTTTTAGAAAACAATTTTTTTTAAAAAAAGTGCTTTTTGGTGTTTTTTTTGAAAAAAAATAACCGACACCACAATAAAAAGTGTTCTAGAAAGCTAACATAGCGATTAGAGGTGTAGTGTTTTCAAAAAAAAATTGTTAAAAAGTGTTTTTTGGTGTTTTTTGTGAAAAAGAGGGTGGATGTAGTGGATGTAGAATAACTCACCTCTATATGTATATATATATATATATATAAATATATATATATATATATATATAGAGGAGAGTTAGGCTACATCACATAACAAGCCTACATCCATTGCGGATTGATCTGGGGCGTCCATCAAGATCATCCAACAGCCAAGATCTATGGTGTTTTCGCCTATGGCGTTTTCGATGGGGAGAAAAAACACCATAGGCGGAAACACCATAGATCATGGCTGTTGGATGATCTTGATGGACGCCCCAGATCAATCCGCAATGGATGTAGCGTTTTTGCTTGATGTATTTTACCCTAAACCTATATATATATATATATATATATATATATATATATATATAGGGAGAGGATCATTTGAGAACCAATTGAGTTTGAGAACTAAAAAGAACCATTCTAAGCCACTAGTTTATATATATGGAAAACCCCCCCATGAATTATAGTGGTCCCCACCTGAAATTAGTGGTTGAGATTTAGTTCTTAAAAGTTCTCAAAACAAAAAGTTCTCATTTGAACCTAACCCTATATATATATATATATATATATATATATATATATATATATATTGTGTGTGTGTGTGTGTGTTTGTATGGTGTGTCTGTAGTACTTGACATCTTTTTTTCACGTTAGGTATACAAATCATTAAGATACAATTATCATTAAATTTATTGCTTAATATTCCATTTTACATTTAAAAATCATTTTAAAGTTATGTTTAAAATACTATTATATCTATGTCTGGAATTAATTGAGTTTATATTAAATCCAATAATTAAATGATGTCACGTCCTTATTTGGTGGGATTCTTTCACCCGGATCGATCATATTAATCCCCAAATTACTTCTCACCATTTTTCAAATTTCCCCAAAATTCATTGATCAGTTCCTATTCCCTCTCACCAAAACGATTCATCACTCTCTTCTTCCCTATCACTAAAAATTCCTCTACAAGATTCATCACACTATCATCTTCAAGAGATCACTACCTAATTCAATTCCCATCAGTATTAATTTCACTGTCATCTTCAGAAGATCATTTGTTTCATCTCAATTATTTCATCTAATTAATTATTCCATCGCATTTATTTCATTCTATTTATGTCATTTCAGGAGTCATCTCATTTAGCAATAAATCATGAAGTAGGTGAAGCATTGAAGGATCTTAATCATGACCATACATATAACAGTGAAGGCGAATATAATGATGATTATTCACAAGCGAGTGAAGAAGATGAAATGGATAACAATGATGCCCACGTCGATAATGATGCCCACGTCGACAATGATGCCCACGTCAACAATGATGCCCAACTCGACAATGATGCCCAAGTCGACAATGCTCCCCAAGCAAACAAGAGAGGGTTGACGCGGTTGGCAAAGTGGCGTGCCAAATTTGAGAAAAATGGTGGGGAAAAATGGCCACTAACATTTGATGCGCTAGGAAGGATTGGCGGGGAGCATAAACCAAAATTTTCAAGTTTTATGGGAGACATTGCAAGGTCGGAGGTTATTTTGAGGTATCTACAATGGAGGAATGTGCCAAAAGAGGACAATAACAAGATGTGGGTAGGGATTCAGGTTATGAAACAGATTAAACATTTTCTCATATTAAGTTTGTTAAGTTATTGAATTCCATATATGTGACTAAAAAATCCTGTCATATGTTATTTTTCAGCAATTATTCAAAATTGATGACTGTCGAATGGGTCCTATAATGGTACGGCTTGATGGGTTGCTTAGGAGTTTTAGAAGAAATGTAGGACCGTTGATTACTCAGAGAAATAATCAGAACAAGAACTCTTTACATGCAGATCACAACCATGCGGAATGAAGTTGTATCATACTTGTTTTTACTTAAGCTTTGTTTTACTTATACTTGTAGTTTGATTGTATTGATTGCATAAACTAGTGAACACAAGATAATAAATTTCTCGGTACTATTTGCATTAACTCAAGTTCAAACTGTTACAAGTGTAAGCACTAAATCTGGTACTTGTGAATGAACTAGCTAACAACTATAAATAGTACTAAGGAGATCAACTACAGCCGTTGATCTCATACGGGCTAATCTAACCGTACATAAAAGTCAAACAATAAACTTACTAAAAGAACATTAGTAAACATACAAAAGAGGAAATGTGCAAAATGCATTTATCTATAAGTAGGAGACGGCTAGGATGTGACTTTGGAAGAATAGAAGTTGTTGCAGGTCTGAATTCTGCAAAAGTAATCTTTCTGTACTTTTCCGGTTGAACTCTTTATACTGTTGGATAAAAGAGTTCACCCGGAAATGTTCTTCCGGTTGAGCTTCCGGTTGACAAAAGCTTCCGCTTGAGCATTCTTCCGCTTGAATATATCTTCAACCGGAAATCTTCGTCTTCATCCGGTTGACTCAGAAAATCATTTCCTTACAATCTCCCCCTAAGATGATGCTGCCAAAATTTGTCCTCTGTATGTTGTTCTTCAAAAATTGACTATCTCCAAGAACTTCATTCTTCAGGAGATGGAGGCCTATCAAATTGAATCCTTGTTTTGTTCAATTCTCTCATGATCCTCCTGGTCTTAAAGTCTCTGGTTGAAAGAAGTGGTCGTTTAGCAATGGACTTCTTCCTTCCAGGTGAAACACCAGAGGCAGGATTAGCAGATGGCTTAACAGTTTCAGTTGGGACTTTTTCTTTCCCTTTATCTGCTTGAGATGAAGCTTGAACAGAACTAGTTGCGGCTGGCTCAGTGGGTTCAAAAGGTTTTGTTGGAGATATGGTGGGTGGTTTCATGGCTTGTGGTTGTGGGGTTGAAGAAGTGGAGTGTTTAGGTGGTGATGAAGGTTGATTATACTTCCAAGTAGGTGGGCAGGGTTTAGGCTTAGCAGGGGTGATATCAGTCCAGTTATCTAACCTGTATTTTGGATGAATATACTTAGGCTTGGTAGATCTGGATCCCCTGGGCCTAGGATTCATTCCCCTGGGTCTATGGGAGTAAAATCTGGAAGATGGAGTGGGAACACGGGAGGCTGATTGCTTGAGTCTTTCCAACAAGTTGGAGGGGAGAGACTCAGCAAGTAGGTCAGATTCTTCAAGGGGTTCTGGCTTAATGTATGTTGATGAGGGGTTACCTGTGACTGTCTCAGATGGCAGTGGCATTTGGAGACTTGGGATCACAGCAAACTCTGCTCCTTTCACTTGTTTGAGCAGCTCATCAACAATTTTACAAGTATCTTTAGCCTTCATCTTCTCTACTTCAGCAGCAGGCTTGAGACATCTGATGATAGCACATCTCTTGATCCTTTCCAATAGCTCCAAGTTGTCTAAACTCTTGTTTAAGACAGTTGGCATTTTGGAAGCTATGTTGATCAGCCTGTTTTTCTCCTGTTCATCCAATTTAGCAAGGTCGTAGACCTGCATTCTCCATTCAATTGACCTCTTCCTTGCTTCATCGACCATTCCTTCAACCACAAAATCATTAGAGAAAAGATCTAGATCTTCCAAGAATTTGTTGCATTGTATGTTTGATTTGGCTTCTTCTGATCTTATTCTGGATTGATTATCTTCCCAGTCATGGACGAAATCTTCTTCAATTAGATCATCCATAGTCTCTTGTTCTTCTGACTGGTCAGAATCAACCATAGTATCTAATGCTCTTGGTTGAGGAGTTATGCAATCCTGACTCTTCTTCAGTCTAATCATCCTCCTTGGTTTGGTTTGTTTCTTTCTTTTAAAGTTTAGAGGAGGTTCTGAGTCGGAGGTGGAATGCATTTGAATCAGTGTTTCAGCAATCTCAGCTTCAGTTGAGTTTTCCGGTTGAGTCTTTTCCGGTTGAGACTTTTCCGGTTGAGACTCTTCCGGTTGAGACTCTTCCAGTTGAACTTCAGCCGGAGATTTTGTACTTGTGTCTTTCAGTACATTGCTGATTACTTCAGTTGTAGCTTCTTCTCCATTTTCACCTTCAACTTCTTCAGTCTGAGTGACTGAAGCATCATCAACCACATCTTCATGAACCATATCAACAACTGGTTCAGAAGCAATGTTAGTTGTGATCTCATCCACTTTAGATTTGGCAAATGCCTCCTCTTGTGGGATAATCACATTGGTCAAGAAATGCTTGACCCGCAGAATGCTCTCTGGCTGAGCACCTGCAACTAACATTGTTGCTTCAATCATTCCCAACAGGCTTGGATCCTGTGGAAATACCTTCATCAGTGAGCTCATCTTCACCTTAGTCAACCCATCAGCAACTGAAAAGGGGTCAACATCAGCCAGTTTGAAGGCTGTATGCCTTACATCTTCCGGTAGAGGCATTGTATGATCGACTTCTTCTTCTTCAGTTGTGGTTGCAGCAGCAGCAATATCAGGTGTTGGAGGATTAGTCTTCTCCCCCTTTTTGGCAGCATCAGCTTCTACAGCCTGACCTCCAAAAGGAAATGGGTTCAAAGAGCTAACCTCAGCAGAATGCTGTGCAACCGGTTGAGATTTTGGTGCAGGGGAAGTTTCCGGTTGAGCAGTTGGGGCATCAACAGGAACTTCTTGAGCTTGAGCAGCAGCAGGAGATGACATTACAAGGCTGGCAACAGTCGAATTGAGACTGGTTACCTGAGCCTGTAGTGATTTGTACAAGACCGTCAATTCAGTAAGTGTTAAACTATCCTCAACTGGAATTTTACCAGTATCATAGGAAAAAGATGGACCATCAACCCTAGGTTGATCAAGTCCACCACCCTGGTTTTCTTGGCGCCTGGGATTCCCCTCAACTATAGTTTTTCCCTTAGGATCCACTAGGGGATCTTCCGGTTGAACTAAAGTGTGGGTTGCCATGGATTGGGTCTTATTGATGTTACTACCAACATCAAAGTTCAATGAGAAACTTTGAGTGGCAGCAGCCCTTTCCACATGAATCTCATCTAAACTCCTGAGATTCACCTCCTGGGGTGAATGGGGGTTAGATGTAGCAGTGTGAGTGTCACTCAGAATGTTCCCATGTAATGTGGTGCTTGGGTTAATAACACCATCATCTGTGACAACTCTTTCTACATCATCATTCACAGGTGAGAAGTGTGAAGTGTAGGGTGAGAAAGTGGATGGGGATTGTACATCCATATGAAATGACTCCCCCTCAGAAGAAGGTTCATCAACAAGTTTAAATCCCAATTTGGCTGACCCAAATGGCTGTGTGCCAAGGGTTGGTTCAGGGCTGGAGGTAATAGGTTGCAAGAGAGGAGTAGGCTCTTGCACAACCTTTTTGAGCCTTTTGAGCTTTGTAGGCTTTGGGGAAGGGGGGATGATGGGAATTGATGGTGGGTCTGAATCTCTTCTCCTTTTTCTTTTGAAAATTAAGGTTTGTTTATCAGAAGGAGAAGGTGGCTGATCAGTGGTGGGTTCAACAACTGTGGATGGTACAGTGTTGTCCACTGGAGCAAGTTGCTCTTCAGAAGCATGTGTTTCCGGTTGAGAACTAGGTTCTCCCTGTTCAACCGGAATCACCCTTTGGATTGGCATGGGATGGTCAGTGTCCCTCCCAAGGAAAGGCTTCTTGTTGGTGGTTAATTTAGAAAAAGTATTTTCAGATAATGCTCTTGGAACCAGCATCATGTTTCCTTCTAAATTAATTTGGGGGTATTTTTCTTGCAAAATATAAGTTAAAAATCTAGGGTACATGTAAAAAGCAAAATTCTTTGCATTACCCTTTAGAGCATTAAAAATTACAGCAGAAAAGTTGTATACCTCCCCTTTCACCACAGCATAAAATGCAGATGCTTGCTCAGTAGCCATTTCATCAAAACCTGATCTCTTTGGCGAGAGGCACACCATGATGGTGTGAGCCAGAAATCTCCATTTGTAGGGTATTTGACCCTTGTTGACCGTGGCAGTTCCTTCAGTAGCACCACCATAGCCAATTTTGTTGAGCAGGGCCATGTATTGCTTTGGTGTTTTTCGAACATACCCGTTCTGGTCATTTAACTTCAGCAATTCCCTTATCAGCGACTCAGTGATGAAAACAGTTTCCCCTTTTACGGTTGACTTCAGTGTATCTTCCTCCACATCATCAACATCCTTCTCAAGCAGTTGGATGTTCTTCCAAAATTCAGAGAGAATTTCCTCATACATATACACCGCAACAGTGAGTGCGTGATTCAGATATGACGATTTGAGAAAATTGATCATCCCTGTGAAGATTTCAGCGTGTGTAGAGTTCACTGGTTCATCAAGAATCGCAACCAGGTTGTGTTCAAGAGGAAAAGGATCATCCTTTACTGGTTGTTTCCCCTTTGCTTTGGACTTCGGTGCCATTGTTGATTTATTTTGAGAGAAAATTTGGGAGAAGGAAGAAATGGTTCTGAAAATTTCTAGGTTTTCGAATTTTGAACGGTTTCTTGCTTTTGGATTATGAGGAGTGTTGAAGGGGTTGGGGGTATTTATCTGGTGGGTTTAACGGTGAGTGACAGTTAACAGCGATGGATAAAGTACGCTGAGTCACAGGAGAGAGAAAGGAAAAAGTGCAAGTGGGTCCGCAAAAAGTGTGCTTCAGGTGATTGTACAATACAACCGCCTGTTGCGTGTCTTTTGAATTTAATTCAGATATTTTCTTGAGCAATAAATTCAAACACTTTAAATGCACAATCCGCTTGAAAATGTGTGCCTCAACCGGTAAATTAAATGATTCATTTAAAGCAAAAGTTTTCCGGTTGAGATTCAAGCGGAGATTTTTCTCTCCTCACAACAAAATTTCTTTCCGTTTGAAAGTTGATCCGGACAGATTTCCGGTTGAAAATTTTTCCGGTTGAGATTGTCAACAGGAAATAAAATTTCCGTTTGAAAAATTTTCAAAGTTAAACTGATCTTTCAAATAAAGAATTGTTGTTTCGTTTACCAGTTTCAGAAATTGGGATGGTGTGATCAAAACATGAGTTTCCGGTTGAAGATGACTTTCCGGTTGAGATTCAACCGGATATGTTGAACTGGAAAGTTCAACCGGAAGATAGAAAAACACTTGATTTTGAAAATTACATGTATCAGTTATCATAGTTTAACAGTATGACCTGACTATGATTGAAAAGGTGTCTAACTGATACAGAAACTTTTCTTTTTCTTTTTCTTTTTGTATCAAGAGACGGGCTCTTTGACACAAAATGGTCTCTTTTATTAAGTTTGTGAAAACAGTTTAATCAGTCAAAGTTCATCATACCAATGGCACTAATGAGATAGAAAAATCTAGCTTCATCAAATGCTTTGGTAAACAAATCAGCCAATTGTTGATTTGTATGAACTTTAACCATTCTAATTAAATGTTTCTCAGCACAATCTCTAATAAAATGGTACCTGATGTCAATGTGTTTTGCTTTTGAGTGTTGAACAGGGTTGTTTGTGATTGAGATGGCACTGTTGTTGTCTGCAAGAATAGGAGTCTCCATGAACTTGATGCCGTAATCCAACATTTGATTCTGAATCCATAAGACTTGACTGCAGCAACTTGATGCGGCAATATATTCAGCCTCAGCAGTAGAAGTAGATACACAGGTCTGCTTCTTGCATTGCCAAGACACAAGTCTTTCTCCTAAAAATTGGCATCCTCCAGTAGTAGACTTCTTATCTAAATTGCAGCCAGCATAATCACTATCAGTGTAAGCTTTGAAGGAGAAATCTGAATTCTTTGGATACCACAACCCAAGCTTTGGTTGTCCTTTGAGATATCTAAAAATTCTCTTCACTGCTAACATGTGTGATTCCTTTGGTTGACACTGGTATCTAGCACATAAACAGACACTAAACATGATGTCAGGTCTGCTAGCTGTGAGATAGAGCAGTGATCCAATCATTGCCCTGTAGAGATGAACATCCACTGGCTTTCCACTTAAGTCACTGTTTAACTTGTGGGAAGTGGAGATGGGGGTTCTTGAAGTTGAAACAGACAGCATGTCAAATCTTTTTAGCATATCTTGAATATATTTTGACTGATTCAAGAATATTCCATTTGCAGTTTGCTTCACTTGTAATCCTAAGAAGAAATTCAGTTCACCCATTGAACTCATTTCAAACTTAGATTGCATCAGACCTTCAAACTCTTTGCATAAGGCAGCATTGGATGAACCAAAGATGATGTCATCAACATAGATTTGTACCATCAAAGTATCTTTGCCATCAGATTTCACAAAAAGTGTTTTGTCAATAGCTCCTCTCTTGTAGCCATTCTCTAGGAGGTAGTTTGAAAGAGTTTCATACCAAGTCCTAGGAGCTTGCTTGAGACCATATAAAGCCTTGATTAGCTTGCATACCTTGTTGGGGTGATGAGGGTCTTCAAAGCCTGGAGGTTGCTTGACATACACATCCTGTTCCAAAAGACCATACAGAAAGGCACATTTGACATCCATTTGAAATACCAGAAAGTTTTTGAAAGCAGCATAAGCAAGAAATATTCTGATTGCTTCAAGCCTGGCCACTGGAGCAAAAACTTCATCATAATCAATGCCTTCTTCCTGTGTGTAGCCTTGAGCTACAAGTCTTGCCTTGTTTTTGATCACTATTCCTCTGTCATCCTTCTTGTTTCTGAATACCCATTTGGTGCCAATTGGTTCTTCACCTTCAGGTAGGTCTACCAATTCCCAAACCTTCTGTTTATTGATCTGAAACAATTCCTCTTGCATTGCCTCTACCCAGCTTTCATCTTCCAGAGCATCATTGATCTTGGTGGGTACTTCTTGAGACAGAAATGCAGCATGAAGGCAAATGTTTGCATCAATAGACTTGCTTCTTGTCAGCACAGGAGCTGACAATTCTCCTATAATATTCTCCCTTGGATGATTCTTACTAACTCTTCTATCAGTAAACATTGGAAATTCATGGCTTCTCCCATTGTGAGGAATATTGAGTTGAGGTAGTAACTCAATATTGTTGATTTGTGAAACAGGTTCTGAAACTTCTTGAGAACTGGGGACTGAATCTGAGATTAGATGCTCAAAACTGTACTCATTTGACCCAGCATCAGTTGAATCATTGGATTCATTGTTCTCAAAATTTTCTGAAAAATTGTTTTCCGGTTGAGTGTCAACCGGAGATTCTACTGTCACAGGATCCGTTTGAACTTCAACCGGAAGTTCAACCGGATAAACTTCTGCATCAGCAATAACAATTTCAGAGACTTTCTTTGAATTGTTGGGTGTCACAGGCTTGGTGCTGAGTGATGAAAAGAAGTTAGGTCGCATTTGCAGGCCCTTGGTATTCATCTGCCAGATTTTCTCAGCTGATCTCATGTGATTCTGCTTATGTTCCTGTTCCTGCACTGTTGAACTTAATGGCTTCTCAATGGTAAAATTGAAAGCAGAGGTTAGTGCATCTATATCAAATAACCAATCCGGTTGAGATACAAAGTTGTTAAGAGATTTCTCATTAAAAGTCACATTAATGGTTTCCTCAACAATTTTGGTACTTTTATTGTATACTCTGAATGCTTTTGACACACCAGAATATCCAACAAAATATCCCTCATCTGCTTTTTCAGCAAACTTAGGTAACAACCTATTAGTTATCAAGATAGTAACAGGACATCCAAATGATTTGAAAAAGTAAATGTTAGGTTTTCTACCTCTCCAAAGTTCATAAGCAGTTTTATTTTTACCCTTAACAATCAAAGTCCTGTTTTGGACGTAGCAAGCAGTATTTACTGCTTCTGCCCAAAATATCACTGGTAATTTAGAATCTGCCAACATTGCTCTAGCAGCCTCAATTAGTGTCCTATTTCTCCTTTCTGCAACACCATTTTGTTGTGGAGTTCTAGGAGCACTAAATTGTCTAAGAATACCCTTTTTCTCACAAAATGAATTCAAAACATGATTTTTAAATTCAGTGCCATTGTCACTTCTGATTGTCTTAACTTTCAGTTTTGCTTGATTTTCCAAAGATACAATTAGTGTTTTTAACAATTCAGCAGTTTCATCTTTTGTTTTTAAGAAAAACACCCAAGTATATCTTGTAAAATCATCAATGATGACAAAACAGTATGACCTTTTTCCCAAACTCATCACTCTAGTTGGACCAAACAAATCCATATGTAAAAGTTCTAGAGGTTGAGTGATAGAAGACTCAGTTTTTGGCTTGAAGGAGGTCTTGTGTTGCTTACCCTTGAGGCAAGAAACACAGTGCTCAGAACAGTTGAACTGCTTGTTAGGAAGACCCTTAACCAAGCCAAGATTCACTATTCTGTTCATGTTCTTGTAGTTAACATGACATAACCTCCTGTGCCATAAATCAGATTCATCCACTGAGGCTTTGGATATAAAGCATGCAATTCCACTTGCTGGAGTGGCAGCAGATAGATCCAAAATATATAGTCCTTCTCTCCTAGGTGCTCTGAGTAACACAAGTTCCTCAGGGATGTTAACACCAGGTTTTAAGACTATTGCCTCTCTCTCAGTAAACATCAAATTCAAATTTTTGTCACACATTTGTGAGACACTAAGTAAATTGAAATTCAATGTATCAACAAAATTTACCTTATCAAAGGTAAGCTTCCCATTACTAACAGCACCTTGTGCAGTAATGTGTCCTTTTGCACTCCCAAAAGCTACAGGACCTCCGTTTATATTTTTGGGGTTTTCCAATACATGCTTATTTCCTGTCATGTGGCAAGTGCATCCACTATCAACAACCCATAGGCTTTGTTGGCCTTTATTATGCACCTACACACAGAGAAAATTGATTAATTTCTAAAGGGAACCCAAGCCTTTGAGGTCTTGGGCTTGCCAGAAGCATCATAATACTTGTACTCTTTAAGTACTAAAGTATGTTGTAATGGATCCTCATTCAACAGATCATCTTGATCAATGTTCAAGTGTTCAGACTGTTCACTTGTTTGATCTTGCCTGTTTGTTTTGCTAAGCCTTCTCTCAGCAATTTTCCTCTCTCTGTATTCCCTATATTTCTTTTGTTTGTTAGTCAAAACCTTTGGCACCTCATTGTGTGAGATGTAGGTTTGATCAACACTAGTTGCTGGTGAGATTCTAGCCTTTAGATTTGAAAATTTGTTTGACTGGCTAGATCTCTCACTGTGAAATGCAACAGTGGCATTTCCACTTGAACTAGAGGGAATTTCCGGTTGAGAGTTGTGCTTGTTTTTCACAAAATTTTCTCTAGAGGTGGTCTTGCCTCTAGATGGGTTTCTCCTTCCTTGACCTTCAAAATGGTCATACTCATCAGTAAACTGAACCCTGGGTCGTTGTTTAGGTGCAGTAACTGATCTCAGTGATTTGGAGTTTTCCGGTTGAACTTCATTTCCGGTTGAAAATTTTTCCGGTTGAAGTTCAGCCGGAACCCTGTTCATTTTTAAGACTGAAAAACTTCCATTTTTGTTGTTCCCAATTAAAACTTTGTTTGACTCAGTATCAAAATATTTCAAAGTGTTGCTTCTTACAGGTGAAGTTTTTCCTGTAGATCTTTTCTGAGTAAGAACAGTTTTGGGTTTTAACAAATTTTGGGTTTTGCTCAAAGGATTGAATTTGCACATTGCAGCCATGTGCCCTTTTTCACCACAGAAAACACATTCAAACATTTTCCTTTGGTAAGTGTTTGTGTTTTTGGCTGAATCTTCATTTGTGACCTGGTGGTAAGTTATCTTACCCATTTTCTCAGATTCACTGGGTTTTGGCTTCTCAGGTAGTTTTCCTCCAACTTTTGAGTCTTTGGGCTCATAAATAGTTGGGGGTGGAAAAGCAACTTTTGGTTTTAAAACCTTGGATTGGTCAACAGATGCTGATGTGCTAGCATCTTTGACTTCACAGTTTGATAATGATTCAACAGAATTTGGTTCAGGAGAAGAGCATGTGGTGCTATCAACAGTTAGACTCACACCACACTCCTTCTGAAGTGCTTGGATTGGAGCAATAACAGGTGAATATTCCTTGGGTGGTTCAACATTGTTGTACCCAATACCTGTTTTCCCATGCATTACTCCATTCCAAAGTTTCTCAGCTTTCTTGTTAGCTGTTTGGAATTTGTCACAGGTGAACAAAGCATCTTTTAACTTGATTTCAAGAATGTCATTTTCTGCTTTTGCATCTTTTGTTTCTTGTCTTGAAACAGTTAGTTTGTTCAACAAATCTTCCAATTGTGTTTCCAAAATAGAGTTAGTCAGCTTTAATGCATCAAATTCTTTGTTCAAATTTTCAAGTTTGGTGATGTATGCATTTTCAGTTTTCTTAAAGCAATTTTTCAACTCATTCAGATTAGAAACTTCATCAATTAGATCAGTGTTATGTTTCCTGTACTTTGACACTTGTTCTATGCATGCAGGGCTGCATAGATTTTCCAAAACTTTTTCAGGAATCTCATTTACCTGTTCTGTTGAATCTTCTTTGGCCATCAAAGCATGGTTGATTGGCTCAAACTCAGTGACAAAGTCATCCCACTCAAAGCATTCAGTCTGGTTAGCTACAGCTGCCACCACATTTTGATTTCCAAGTGGTTTTGGTTGTGTTGGCTGTTGGTTGCTGTTGCTGTTGATGTGTTGACTGCTGCTGTTGTTGCTTCCATGATTTGATCTCTGTTGGACATTGTTGTTGTTATTCTGTCCTTCTCTCCTTGGCTGCTTGCATTCCCTAGCAAAATGACCAAGTTGGTGACAGTTATAACATTTAGCTTTAGATTTATCCAACCCAATTGATGATCCCTTTGACCCTTTATAAGTTCTTCCTGTTCTCTTATAAAACCTTTGGGCTCTTACAGAAACCATAGCTAATTGAGTTAAAATGTCCATTTCCTCCAGATCATCTGCCCCTATGCATTCCAAGTCTTCACGTGTGAATCCTTGAGATGAGTCAGTTGCCACATAGGCAGAGTGAGAGTTGTCAAACAATGTTGAAGAACTCTCTGAGCATCTAGTTGGCTCATTGAAACTGACTGAGGGTGAGTGATATTGAGAAGAATTTGAGATCTTTTGAAAATCAGTTGTAACCAAAGCAGTGGTTTGCAACTGTGGTGATGCCTCAGGGAAGTTATTTTGCTTAAGATTAAGCTCCATTTCATAAGCACTAAGGACTCCATGGAGTTCACTTAGTTTAAGCTTTTTGAGGTCCTTGCACTCCCTAATGCTTACTGTGTAAACAGTCCACATTGGAGGTAAGGATCTCAGGAACTTCCTGTTAGCATCAGCCTGTTCTATTGTTACTTCTACCTTTTGCAATTCATCAAGAAGTGAAACAAATCTAAGATACTGGTTGGTCATAGATTCACCAGTTTTGTAAGTGAAGTTTTCATATCTTTGTTTCAAAACATCCTTTTTGTTTTCCTTAACCTCACTAGACCCTTCATACATTTCACTGAGAGCATTCCACAAGCCATTTGCTGTCTTATATCCCTTAAACCCTACCAGTATAGAGTTGGGTAATGCAGCCTGGAGTGTCCAGTAGGCCTTGTGATCATATTCAAGCTCATTATAATCAGCTTCAACATATTTGTCTAGTGGTTTTGGTATTTGCACTTCGGCATCATCAGCAGATTGAACAGTTGGACTATAAGGACCTACAGTCAACCTGTTCCAAATGCGTCTGTCTAGGCTTCTAACAAAACCTTCCATCCTGAGTTTCCAAGTATCAAAGTCATCAGGAGTGAAAATTGGTGGTTTGTTAGAGCTACCATTTAGTGAACCAAGAGTTAAGTCAGTCATTGTGAAAAACAGTTTGTTAAAACGGAAAAAGCTTGTAAAAACTCAAGTGAGCAAGTAAAGTATCAACTTTGAAGCACTAGAAGTCTTCAAAGTGTAGAGCCAAAGCTCTGATACCACTTGTAGGACCGTTGATTACTCAGAGAAATAATCAGAACAAGAACTCTTTACATGCAGATCACAACCATGCGGAATGAAGTTGTATCATACTTGTTTTTACTTAAGCTTTGTTTTACTTATACTTGTAGTTTGATTGTATTGATTGCATAAACTAGTGAACACAAGATAATAAATTTCTCGGTACTATTTGCATTAACTCAAGTTCAAACTGTTACAAGTGTAAGCACTAAATCTGGTACTTGTGAATGAACTAGCTAACAACTATAAATAGTACTAAGGAGATCAACTACAGCCGTTGATCTCATACGGGCTAATCTAACCGTACATAAAAGTCAAACAATAAACTTACTAAAAGAACATTAGTAAACATACAAAAGAGGAAATGTGCAAAATGCATTTATCTATAAGTAGGAGACGGCTAGGATGTGACTTTGGAAGAATAGAAGTTGTTGCAGGTCTGAATTCTGCAAAAGTAATCTTTCTGTACTTTTCCGGTTGAACTCTTTATACTGTTGGATAAAAGAGTTCACCCGGAAATGTTCTTCCGGTTGAGCTTCCGGTTGACAAAAGCTTCCGCTTGAGCATTCTTCCGCTTGAATATATCTTCAACCGGAAATCTTCGTCTTCATCCGGTTGACTCAGAAAATCATTTCCTTACAAGAAAGATTTTCGAGAAACACATTCGTCCCAACCTAGCAAAACCCATCGTGCTTGAGAAAGTTCCAAAGATGTATCTCGCTATTGTGAAAAAAGAAGGCTGAGACATATTTATAGCATATACAAAATCTGAAGAATTCAAGGTTTTTATTCAATTCAAACTGCAGATTTCATTAATTAAGCTAAGTGTTAATTAATGAGATTATAATTATAAATCCTACTATTCTGTTGGAAAGGCTGCGTCAAAGATTGCAAAAGAGGTTCGAGCACAGTATGTTTATGATCATACAATGGGACGGGGAGGATATGTCTATCTGAAAGAAAAACTGGTAATAAGCTAAGTGTGTTACACCCAGTCATGGTTAAGAACGTGCAATGTATGTTTCAAGTCTGATATATATTATTATTATAATACAAGGTACAAAACAAAGAAATTGCAGCTGATGATTGCCCCTCTCGAGCGTTTATGTGGAGGAAGGGAAGGGTAAATAAAGAGGGGGAATACAAAATGCATGTGGTGAAGGACGTTACAGTTGATATAGTAAGTTTAATTGCTATATATATACCTAATTATTCACATGTTAAAAAATTAACAGCACCTCACTACATTAAGTAAATTAATTACTGCAGGCCGAGAATGAAACAAAAATAAATGCGGGATCCGTGACCGTAGAACCGGGAACGCATGCCCTGACATTGGTCCTTGGAAAGGAAAGGGTCGGATACCTAAAAGGTATTGGATATGGAGTGACTTCCCGTGGATATTGGCAGGGTGCTCCAAAAGGGCAATCAAAAGAACGGATCAAAAACCTTGAGGCGGAACTAAAAAATGAAAAACAGTTGCGTGAGAAAAAGGATCAAGAGGTTGAGCACCTAACTGATATGGTTAAAGTACAACATGAAAAAATTGAAAAGCTTACGAAGTTTATGAACCACATGATTCAAGATAAACAAGATGATAAAGCGGTAAATTCTGTAAGGGACAAATTTTATATATATATATATATATATATATATATATATATATACCTATAATTAATTATATTATATACTTTACTTTTTATCGATTAATTATTATAAATCATTAAATCATTTCGTAGGTAACGTCCGCGGAGACGCCTCTTACTACAACTGTAAGATCTAAAAACAATTGTAATCAGCATTCCAATGTAAATACAACGGTAATTAAGTATTATTGCTGATATGATCAATCTCCCTCGAGCGCATATTTATTAATTAATTAACTAATTGAATTAATTGTATGTAGGACATGATCAATTACGCGCACAATACATCGCGAAAACTATATACTCCATCAAACTCATCTCAACGGTCGGCCGATAAGGTACGGATTTGAAATAGTTCTGAATTTGAGTTGATTTGGAAGATTCTAGTTCATCTGGATGAACATGCATCTCTAGTTATAGTTCATCCAGATAGTTAGAGTTCATCCAGATAGTTAAAGTTCCTCAGTATCGATAAAGTTCATAAGGATAGTAAAAATTTCATCAGGATAGTTAGAGTTCATCGGGATAGTTAGAGTTAATCCGGAAGTTCCTAGTTCATCAGGATAGTTAGAGTTCATCGGGATAGTTAGAGTTGATCCAGAAGATTCTAGTTCATCTGGATGAACATGCGTCTCTAGTTATAGTTCACCGTGTTGTTATAGTTCATCCAGATAGTTAAAGTTCATCAGGTTAGTTAAAGTTCATCAGGATAGTTAGAGTTGTTCCGGAATATAACTGATAATTAACTGTTCCGGCTATGATAAGTTTGGTTATAGTTCTCGGGAAAGGAAAGGGTAACTATTTTAATTATTACACAATTGTGTACTTCCCTTATAACTAATTGCTATATGATCATATAATTAAATGCTGATGATGTCTTTAGAGGAAAAAGAGAAAAATAACAGAAGCAGCAGCTGCTGCAGCCAGTACTGCTGGGGCATCAAAGCAGGAAGTGATATATATATATAATTAAGGATTAACAAATCGCTTTGACGATATTGTTAATTAATATATATGTAACTAATCAGTTAATTACATGGTGTCAATTTAGGAAAACAATAAGAGACATGTAAAATCAGTAAAACATGCAGCTCGTAAAGTACCTCCTAAGAAGAGTGATCAGTTGGAAAAACCAAATAAGTATGATGCCATTGCAGCTCCTATCGATCAGCCAGTAATCCCAGAGGTATATATATTAGTATATACCACAATTTTTTATTCTATTTTTTACTTTAATTAATTGATTGTTAATATATATGCTATAATAATAATAATAATTATTATTATTATTATGTCACTTCTGATCAGGGGTGCGAAACTACGACGTTGCACATGGAAGGGGATCCACTGAACGTCATGGGAATGGCTAAATTAATACCAAAAGAAAAAGATGAGAAGATTCATGTAAGTCTTACCTCCTGGTTGCCGTAGAATTACAGCTTATCAGGTCAATATGGGTGTAAAATATTTACCATTCCCATTAGATGATAAAACAATGCTTTCGAAGGTTGAAAATAAATATATTATTGCATGGCCGATGAACCGAATGATCCTTCATTCTAATAACACATCAAATAAATCACAGCTAGTTGATCATTCTACG
The DNA here is from genome assembly GCA_039602395.1 of Deinandra increscens subsp. villosa. Classification (NCBI taxonomy): domain Eukaryota; kingdom Viridiplantae; phylum Streptophyta; class Magnoliopsida; order Asterales; family Asteraceae; genus Deinandra; species Deinandra increscens. Next base: position 28,668,405 of record JBCNJP010000012.1, on the reverse strand, counting down.
GTTCAAAAAGTACTGGAACAACCACAAGTAATTACTACATTAATTAATTGTATCTGCTAATCTATTAACTATATATATATGTGTATATATATATATATATATATATATATATATATCTGATCGGATTTATTTGTCATGTTTTTAGGTAAATAATGATCGGAAAAAGATGCCGAAAGTGTACTTAACACCAAACCAGCTTTCCGGAAGAATTGTTTGATGTATGTGGCTAAAACACAAATATATGTGACCATATAATACCAAAGGCCACATTAAACAAACACATGTGGCCGTTGGGACCCTTTGGCCACGCTTTCCGGAAGAATTGTTTGATTACAATAATAAATATTGGTACCCTTTAGCCACGCTTCTAGGTGGCTTCAGCCACTGATATTGTAACGTGGTCGTAGGATACATAAGGTGACGGGACCTTTGGTGTCGATTGGAATGAAGAAAAAAAAAGTGACCAAACACCTTTGCTCATGGTTTTTTTTTCGTGGCCAAAAGTGAATTTGACGTAGTGTCCTCATTTCTTCACCCATCCACTTCTAAAACGGCTGTAAAGAGCTAGCTTTCAAATGTTCTTCATTCCATCTTGATTTTAGAGCCAAATCATCAAGGATCCAAGCTTGTTTCACCCCATATCATCCCTTCTTTTTGGTTTTTGGTAAGTTCCTTGTAATCCTTTGAAATTACATGTCAAGATCTGAGCTTTATCATGCATTTAGGATAGATATGTGCCATACATGATGTATGATGATAGATCTATGGATTATTTGATCAAAGATTGCAACTTTATGATAGATTAGGGTTAGATCTATGTCATGCATGTTGTTTCCTACTAGATCTATGATATTCATGATCAAGATTGCAACTTTATGATTGATTAGGTTTAGATCTATGTCATGCATGTTGTTTCTTGCTAGATCTATGAGATTCATGGTCAAGATTGCATTTTTATGATGGATTAGGGTTAGATCTATGCCATGCATGTTGATTTTTGTTAGATCTATGTGATTTTCACACCCTGAACTTTCGGGAATGCAGGCATGTGACGTCATGAAGTCATAGTCGTGGATATATGGAACGGCCTCTAAATGTTGGTGAGTTTCATGGCCCCTTTTTGGTAGTGTGTCGATTGTCGTGAGTGGAACAAACTAGCAGTGAAGGACTGCTATCCATTCCTAAGAATTGACAATCAACTCGACCAGTTGTAAAGGTTAAATTTCTACTAATATATCTAATAAGAATCAGGCTACCACCAGCTTAGAGGTTATGAGGAAGACACTGCCAAGACGAGATTTAGGACTTGTCATAGTCGCTATTAGTTTCTAGTTATGCCTTCCGATTAGACGAATGTACCAGCCATGTTCATAGACTACTGAACCTCGAGTGCAAACCCATATAGGAATAAACTTGGTATCATCAAAGATATCATAACCTACTCCTGTAGTAAGGATAAACATAAGCAACATCTAAGACTTTTCCCAGAGTTGCTTGGAAGTAGAAATGGTACGTGAAATTCTCCAAATGTGACATTTTGGATTCATGGGGGTACATTTCTTAGGAGATGTGATCGACGACTAAGGTATCTAAGTCGATTCGTATAAGAGTCGAAGCCATAAAGAATTAGAGCACTTCGTGAACCCCGTCAAAAATCCGAAACAATTAGGTCTCGCTAGCTACTACCATAGATCCATGAAGAACCCCTTCAAAATTTCCCAACCTGAAAACCATTTTGACTTAGAGAGAAATTCATCGCCTACGCCTCTCGAAAGCTAAGATTCACGTACAACCCATGACTTAGAGCATGGAGCCGTAATGGTCACTCTAAGGATTGGAGGTACTACCTGTAGGGAGGAATGTGTATCGTATACACTGGCCATAAGAACCTCCAATACCTTCTAAGAGTTAAGAATATGACAATGACGATGGTTTGAGATACTCGATGGTTACGATTACGAGATCCGGTAGGGCTAACGTCATCTAGGGCGCCCCAAATAGGAAGGCACATATTAAGCCACCTCGAGTTTGAGCACTCAGTACGACCATTCATAATAGCCTCACCTCATGGAGTTGTGTTAGGCTCACATCACCATTATGCTACACTTAACTCGAAGCTCTCAAGGACGAGAAACTAAGGAAGAATGACTACATGGCATGGAGAGTCAAACTATGGAAAAAATCATTGAAATTTGTTACTCTAGGGTGCCTAACAAGGAAAGCGTGAAGAACTTAGGTAGCTTTTGGTATGCAGGAATTAAGGGTGGATGGAATGGGTTATTACATTGGAATGAAAAATGACATGCTTGGTAGCACACATTGGAATGTAATTGACCATTACGTAAGGAATATGGTTCCTTCCATATATAGAGATTTTCATTCCTTAGGGGTATGGTGTTTTTCTTCCATTCCCTCAAGTAATGAAATGAAAATTTTATTCAGATTAATTTTTATTAGAATTTTAGAAAACAAAAAAAATCAAGAATAAAAAATAAAAAAATATGAAGAAAAATATAAAAATGAAATACAATAATAAAATAAATATAATAAAAATAAAATATAACAAATAAACCAAAAAAATAAAAATAAAAGTAAATTTGCAAATAAAAATAAAAATTAAAATTAAAATAAGACTTAAAAATTAAAATATTTAATAAAAATAAATTATATAAAATTTAAAAAATAAAAAAAAACTAAAATATAAATATAAATCAAATATAATATTTTTAAATAGAAATGTTGGTAAAACTGTATTCGATTACTTCGTTTACTAACTATCAAACAACACGAAATAATAATTTATTTCATTCCCACATGGGAACCAAACAGGATGATGGAATGGTAATGATCCATTTCATTCTATCAACTATTCCATTACCTTGTCCATTCCATTCACTCGTTCATTCCATTACCTCGTACCAAACAGACCCTTAGTTTTTGGATGAGGCACACGAAACTAGGTGTTTCCATCCATACTGGATCAGATAAGACGTATCATGGTTACTGGTGACCTAACGTGAGGACTAAAATCTCTACCCGTGTCATCAAGCACTTGACATATTAAAAGAATAAAGCCGAATATCGGAAAATTCCGATGTACTAATGTAACCCTAGACACCCAATGGAAGGAATTATTGCAAAGCATCCGAAGGACTCGTTCCAGTTGAGATACCATTTGGGTAATAATTGATCAACTGACGAAATCTGCACATTCCTGCGGATAATTGTATCACGTACTAGAATCTATCTAAAAGAGACATCCCATTTTCCAATCATCTTTGAGCGAGATAGTCGTATAACTTCAAGGTCCTGACAGTCATTATAGAAAGCTTTGAGAACTCACTTGGATACGAGTATTGCCTACCATCCCTAGGATGATGGCCAAAGTGATAGGACAAATCAAACATTGGAAGATATGATTTTTGCTTAGGTATTGACTTCGAAAATGATTAGGAAGATCATTTATCACCAGCTAAATCTCTTACAACAATAGCTATCACATAAGCATCCAGTTGCACCCTTTGAAGCCTTATATGGGAGAAAGTTTCATTCGCCCCTTTGCTGGACCGAAGCCGGTAACAGCCAACTAACTGGTCCAGAGATAGTTCATGAGACTTCTAGGGAGACCTTTCCAATTTCAGAACCTTTTGAAAGTCGTATGTAATCGCTAGGAGAACTAAGTTAACGATCGACGCGAGCCCCTTAATTCTATAAGAGGGTTCACAAACCTTATAATAATTTATTCCTCAAACAGATATAACTAGGTCTAGAAAGCGAGGAAGACCTAATCCTCGTTACATTGGTCCCTTAGAATCCCGGAACGGATTGGACCAGTGGCGTACAAACCCCATCCTATCCAGATCCTAGTGAGAACTTAGACTGCAATACCCAGAAACTGGAGCCAACCCACACTGCCATAATTAGAACTCCTAGGAAGACCCTGTCTGATGGATAACCAACCTAAACATTTCCAAAATCCATGTTATCCATGACACATTTCATATTCCGACAAAAATTGAAAACTCAAGAATGAGCAAAGCCTACGCTGGTCATGTAGGGCAAATCAAAATTGTGGGTGCACACATAATTGTAATCTGAACTGCATGAAAATCCTGGTAGAGTCCATTCAGGAATTATCATGACTTGCCCAAAACCTTCAACTCAAAACCACATTCATCTGTGTGTCCAATCCTCATCTTGTTATCAAACTATAATGGTTTGCCTATCAACCCCATTTTCGTTGGAAATCATAACAATCAAGAATCCCATGATCTAAGCAATTGAATCAGAATCGCGCTCCCAATGTGATAAATCACTGAAACCATTGTCAATGATCAAAATGTCACCTGGGTATGCGAGAACCAAATTAGACAGAATTACCCTTAAATTGTCCACCGATGCAGCACCATCAATCGACATCAACTGAATTTCGGGACGAAATTCTCTTAACAGGGCGAGAATGTGACAACCCACAAAAATTTCCACATCAACTCGTCGCTTTGACTTTATAATTTTATTAAATATGTGCATTACTTTATTTAATTTTACTATTAAATACAATTATGCATGATAAATCCAACCGAGATAACCCCGCATTTGTATTGGAAACGTATACCCGTAACATATAGAAAATATCATATAACAATTTATGGAATTTTAATAATAAGAAAGCAAATATAAAAATGTACTTTTCATATTTTTCTTAGGAACCAGTGTCATGGGATTATATTAATGACACGCCAAACTTTTAAGCGATTTAATTATTTAAAACAACTTGGTTTTAAATATCCTCGATAGTCAAGCTTAAAAATCACGTGAAAGAAAGGAACTATTTTGTTAAACATTCGCGTATTAAAAGCCTTATTACATAAAACATTATGTAAATAAATAAACAATGCAATATGTTATTGTTTTCAGACTCACCACCTTTGTAGTTTTGATAAAAACATTAACACTACTAGTTTTGGTTACTTAGGATTTTTACAAAAAACTTATTATATTAGATCCTCCATAACTCGTAGGTTACTTTATACAAAATTTATAAAAAAAATTAACCTACAACTTGGATTAATAGAATTGCCTTTCAACTAGATTAAGCTTTACAACCAACCACCATTTAAATTAATGTGGCAAAGATGCTTACACACCATCCTCCTCCACCACCACTTAATATCTATGACAAGAAAAATTACACATCACCCTCCATCATACCACTAAACTCAACCACCAATTACCACTATAAATAAAGCCCTTCATCTCCACTTTCATAATAATGAACATAAAAAGTCCTAACACTAAAGTTTTAGTAGATTTAAAAACTAAAGGACATAAAATGGCTAAACATTATAAAAGTTCTAACACTATGTGTTATTAGATATAAAATGATCATGGAATTTATGTAGAAGTCCTAACACATTGTTAGTAGATAATTATTTATATTGTAGACACATGGCACCCAAATACTAACACATAAATGTGTTAGTGGATTAAATGAAACACAAGACTAAGATGGATATATATATATATATATATATATATATATATATATATCTTTGACTAAATCTAGTAAACATATCATGACTTCCCATGGGTTTAAATGAAGGTTTTAACTACATAAAGGTATGCCCTGAATTTATCCCTACATTCTCGGTACCTTTTATTAGATTTGTGTCCCAAGATGTCATGCATCCAGGGGTTAATTGTGTATACTACTTGATCTTAGCATGCTTGGTCACCCAGCATGCTCGGGCATCGCTACTAACGATTTGCTTTGACTTTGTTTGATCGATAGCCAGGTGGAAAAGGTCAAGAAACGGGTCACTTGGACTTAGTCTCGAGCTAGAAGACGCATGGAGATGAAGAATCGCCGGAATATTCAGTCTATAACGGTCAAATACCGTTACAGAGAAGATCCCAGAAATCTAGGGGAGTTAGTTAGGTTATCCATGTATTTATAGGCGGCTTAGGTCTCATTTTCATAACTTACGAACACTTGTACTCACTCATACTCACTTAGCTACAACCGCAAACCATTGTACTCGAATTATTTTCAGTGGAATAAACTAGCAACGTGTGTTATCGTTGCTCGAGGTTTTTTATTTCGGTGGTCCTTGGAGACATCCAGGGATTAAGGGATTTTTCCCCCGTCAAATCTCTGTTTTCTTGCTTGCATCCTGGGAATTCGTTGATTATGTTGCATTCCATCTATTTTTCCTTGAATTAACACTGTTTTACATTCTTTCATAAACTTTGCATCCTAGACACCATACCTCATAAACGGATTTTGTTACTTAAAATTACCTTGTAATTTTTAGCCAAAACAATTTGGCGCCCACCGTGGGGAAATTGGTGTCAATTTTCTTTCAAACTCTTGCAAGATTCATCTTAAACTTGATTTTTACAAAAGTTTATCAAAAAATGTTGACACAATTGAATTCCTCGAATGCATCCGCTCCTGCAAACACTTCATCATAAACCAGCACTATCCTTCCTCCACCACCACCACCGTTCAACACATCATTAGGGGATACCATGAAACACAGCACCGACCAATCATTCAGCTATGGTGTTATGGGATCAGGACGTGGCGTGCAGACTCCGGTTATGGTCTCTAATGATGAATTCCTCACCATGTTTGCAAAAATGTAACATTACATGGAGCAGCAATTAAAGGTGAACCAGGGTGTGATGGGTGAGGTGGCTAGGTTGAGATCGGAGGTAGAAGGCAGAGATCGGACTCTAGTGTCCCCTATTCGTCCCACGATGCTGAACTTTAACACCCCCAGAAACAGTTCCAACCCTCCTGAGGATATCATCCAGATGGAGAAGGGACTCACAACTTCAGCCTTGGCTAATATGCCTAGGATGACAACTTTCAGGGAGTCAACTATGAATATTGGGGGCACCACTACCCAGGATGCCGGTAACATCCTGAGAAACTCAAACTTTAACCTTAATACTAATGGATCTGTGCAGGATGCAGGTGTCAGCCTAGTAGTGGCCAAAGAACTTCAGAAGTTAAAGGAGATGATCTCAAGTGTGCGCGGGGTGGTTCAGCCCATTCCAGAGGTGGCACCCTCGAGTGGCTTTCCCGGTTCGCATCCCTAGTATGTGACGTGGACATCCCAAAAATATTACAGACATCCAAAATGAAACTCTACGACGGTACAACAGACCCTGAGGAGCATGTGGCATAGTACAGGGAGAGGATGTAAGTGATATATATGCCTCCCGATATTAAAGAAGCATGCCTGTGCAAGGGATTTGGGTCCACACTCACTGGATCAGCCCTGAGATGGCTCCTCAGTGTTCCACCTTTCTCTATCACCTCTTTTCGCATTTAAATAAATTATTCAACAACCAGTTTTCTAGTAGTCGTAGATTTGAGAAACTGGCGAGTGATCTATACAGGGTAACCCAGGATGCAAATGAATCTCTTGGGAATTATGTGAGTAGGTTTGGAAGGGAAGCCCTAGATATCCCCAACATGGATATGGCTACGGCGGTCTAGGCCTTCAAAATTGGCTTGAAAAAAGATCCACTGTTCTATGAAGACCTTGTGATGAATCTTTGTCACAAACTAGATGAAGTAAGGCATAGATCCCTACGCTTCATCAGGCTTGAAGAAGACAAGAAAATAGAAGAAAAGGTTGAAGTGTCCCCTGGATACGGACACTTTAACAGGAAATCAGATGTGACACATCCTACGTCTCGGAAATCCAAACCATATGCCAGACCCGATAATCCTAGGGTCAATAGGTCGACCAGGATGTAGACAAACAGAGGAAAAATATCCTACTTTTAACTAGTTTTGTTCTAGTAATGCTGTTGCAGGTGTCATCAATGCCATGCAAGACCTGGGTGACAAGGCAAGGTGGCCCAGGAAGTCCGAGAAACCTGCATCTTGGAAAGACAAGTCCAAATGGTGTGCCTACCATGAATACTTTGGTCACTTGACCGAGGATTGCATAGCAATGCGGTAGGAAATCAGTTATTTACTAAGCAAAGGCTACCTGAAAGAACTCTTAGGGAGAATGAAAGACAGGTCCAACGGCGCTAATCAGGGTGCAAAATCCAGGGGCAGTGACCAAACCCAGGATGCAGACAGACCCCGTGGACATCCTGAGCGAGCTGCATCCCCATCTCCAGATGCCAAGGTAATACATTTTATTTCTGGTGGTTCTGACATTTGTGGTACTTCTTATTCTACAGCTAAGAGACATGTGAGGGAAGTCAAGTCAGACGTACCAAGGAAACCGGTCAAAGCCTCAGTCCGATCAGATTTGAAGGATTTAACATTTGAGGAAGATGGCAGGTGTAACGTTCTGGATCCTTACAGTGATGGACTGGTGATCATACTCTACATCGCCAACCATTTTGTGAAAAGAATCCTAATAAATAGATGGGGGCAGCTCAGTTAACATTATTCAACTTGAACCGTTAACCAAGATAGGAATACCCCATGAGGAGATCATAGCCAAATCCATGGTACATGTAAGTTTCAGCAGAGAGACCAAGAATACCCTGGGAGAGGTCAAGCTCCCATTATATGTAGAAGGTGTAAACTCAATGCAACGCTTCTGTTTCATGGATGCACTATCCAGGTACAACATCATCCTCGAGAGACCCTGGATTCATGAAATGAAAGCCGTCCCATCAACCTACCACTAGTGTGTAAAACTACCAACGCCCTGGGGGGTAGTCACTATCCATAGTGATCAGCAAGAAGTAAATGATTGTCACACATCATCAATGAAGATCTCAGCATAAACCCGCCAAGGATAACAATTACATAAGAGGTCCAGGGACATCTTGGAAGCAAGGGAACAGGACGTCAAGGATGTAGTGCTTGATCCCTCGCATCCTGGGAAAAAAGTGTCAGTTGGCACTAATATCCCTGGACCTATCGAAAAAGAACTAGTAGAATTCCTCAGGTCTAGAATGTCAACATTCGCCTGGAGCCATGAAGATATGACATGTATTTCCAAAACTGTTATTACCCATAAACTTGGAATTGATTCTTCTTTCAGGCTAGTGCACCAAAAGAGAAGGAAGTATGCCCTAGAAAAGAATGTGATCATCCAGGAAGAAGTGGATTGTCTACTCAATAATAGGATGATAAGAGAAGTGAAATTCCCAAGATGGCTCGCGAATGTGGTGGTGGTGCAATAGAAAAACGGCAAATGGAGGGTTTGTGTGGATTACACTAACCTTAACCGATCATTCCCAAAGATCCTTTCCCCTTACCACATATAGACTTAATGGTGGATGCTACAGCAGGCCATGAAATGCTAACATTCATGGACGTAACCTCAGGATTCCAACAAATCCAAATGGAACCTGATGACCAAGAAGACACTGCATTCATCACCCCTATAGGTATTTATTGCTATATTATTATGCCCTTTGGATTGAAAAATGCAGGTGCCACTTACCAGAGGCTAGTGAACATGATGTTCAAAGAGAAGCTGGGGGACACCATGGAGGTGTACATCGATGATATGGTGGTCAAATCCGTGAAAATGAACAGCCATGTCCAGGATGTGAAGGAATCCCTTGACATCCTGGACAAGTATAATATGAAGCTGAATCCTGAGATGTGCCATTTTTTTTAGTGGGTGCCGGCAAATTCCTAGGATACATGGTGACAAAAAGGGAATTGAAGCCAGTCTTAAACAGATTCGAGCAATAATGAACCTGAAGTCACCAGAATCAACCAAGGATGTACAAAGGCTAACAGGTAGAGTAGCAACTCTGAACAGATTTATCTCGAAATCCTCGGAGAGATCCCGTGAATTCTACGACATCCTTAGAAAGAACAAAAGATTCGAATGGACGACCCAGCATGAAAAGGCTTTCCAGGATCTGAAAACATATCTATCCTCGGCACCACTCCTAATGAAACCAGAACTAGGAGAACCATTGTCTCTATACATTTCAGTTTCGAGAAACACGGTAAGTGCAGTGCTGGCCAAGGATGCCGAAGGCCAGCAACACCCAGTGTACTATGTAAGTAAAAATATACTCGATGCTGAATCCAGGTATTCTCATGTAGAAAAACTTATTTTAGCTTTAAGTATGGCTACTACTAAACTTAGACATTACTTTGAAACACATACTATACATGTAAAGACTAACTATCCTATCAAGTCTGTTTTGAGAAAACCAGAGATGTCAGGTAGGATGGCAAAGTGGTCAGTCAAACTAAGCGCCTATGACTTAGTTTAAGAAACGAGAACAACCATGAAATCACAGGCTCTAGCGGACTTTGTGGTTGATTTCAGTAATGATATACAAAAGGAAGTCGACCAAGAATTTCAGCACCTACAATAAGAGGAAATCTTAGGAGGCTGGATGTTATTCACAGATGGAGCATCCAATGTCAGGGGGACAGGCCTAGGAATCATATTGAAATCGCCACAGGGGGACATGAATCATGATACCCCAGGCTGTAAGGTGTGGATTCCAGGAAACCAACAATGAAGCAGAATATGAAGCCCTGATTGCTGGATGTAACTAGCCCTACATCTTGGGATTCAACACATCCAGGTATATGTCGGCTCTTTACTTTTAATTAACCATTTTAATGGATCTTATGCAGTGAAATGAGAAAAGTTAGCCAAGTACCTGAAAATAGTGAAGACTATACTATATCCCATGATTTTCAAAATTTTAATATACAACAGCAACCTAGAGAAGAGAATGCTGAGGCGGACGCATTAGCAAATTTTGGACCAGCATTCAAGGAATTGAAGGACACACATATTCCCATAATCCATATACTAAGTCCTCCTATAAACAAGGATGAGAGCTTAGAAAACACTAATCCTCGGGGAAAGATCTTAGTATCCAGTACCTATTACCGTCGGTTTTCCCATTTCTCTCAACCCGACATAGAAATTACTCCCAAATTTCTCTCAAACCCTCTCCGATAAACTTCCGATTAACCGTCAATACTCTCCAAACCCGTATCAACAATGGCTCCCAAAGCAAAGGCTAGTGGCAAGAAGCCCATCGGTGATTCCAAGTTCCCTGTAGAACATAACTTGGTGGCGTACCTAGAACCACCAAGCAAAACTGACATCTACAACGGCATGATAGACTTCATCAAAAGATCTCATTTTCATCATGCGCTCACTGTTGAAGTTGAAATTTTCGAAGAAGTGATGGATGACTTTGGGTTTCATGCTAGGGTTACCGAAGGCGAAAATGGTAGTGACAAGATCGTGTCAACCGTTCAGGGGAAAGAAGTGGAAATTGATGAAGCAAAAGTGCGAAAACTGTTGAAGTTAAGGGATGAAGGTGAATATGAAGTGGTTGATCACATGAAGTATCTCCGCTTGTTCAGATATCTTGGATACGGTGGTTCCCTGCAGAGCAAAACCATCAAGAAAGGGCAGTTACCCACCATACAAATGGAGATTCCTGGCTCATACAATTCTGGTGTGCCTATCTCCAAAGAAAGGTGGATTTGACGAGCTTGCCAGTGAACAGGCTTCCGCCTTCTATGCGGTGGTAAAAGGTGAAAACTTCAATTTTTCCAAACTGATTTTTCAAGCCCTAAAATCCAACATTCATTCTGAATATGTCTACCAGTACCCTAGATTTTTTACATACATTCTCAAAGAAGAGTACCCCCAAATCGTCTGGCTTGGTACAATTTTGCACCAAAAACTTCTTAATGAGAAAACTTTTTCAAACCTTGCTTTAAACAAGACTGTATTTCTTGGAAGGGACACTGACTATCCCCTACCTATTCCAAGGCAGTTTCCAGATGAACCTGCTACTGCAGAGGTTCAACCGAAAACTGTAGCAGCAACTAAGCCCCAAGCTCAAGATGACAGAGCTATAGACCCAATAGCCTCTGATCCCACATCTGTCCCAGCTTCCTCTACCATCAAAACTTATCAATCTAAAAAGAGGAAAGCTCCCACAAACACTACCACTGCCACCTCCTCATCAAACTCACCTCCTGTCATATTCAAAAGACAGAGCAATGTTGTCACTAGGTCTCCTCCACCTAGCACCACCAGCCAACCCGAAGGTTCCAACCCCATCCAAGGCAAAAATCCTAAACGAAAACTGGTCAAATTGGGATTTTCTCTTAGGGATGAACCTTCATTTGAGGGGGGGGGGTCATTAGAAGCAGATGTACCTTCCCCATCTGAAAATTTTTCAACCCTACAACCCCTGTCACCTAGGAGTGACAGTGCTCTCAATCTTGGCTTAGATGAAGGTGTTATTAACTCACCTACCTCATTACATGAGAACATCCTGATAGGCTAGGACCCTGTAGCACTGAACCCCCACTCCTCACCGGAGGTGAATCTCAGGAGTCAAGAAAAGATTCATGCAAAAAGGGCTGCCGCTGCCCAAGGATCCTCACTGGATCTTGGTGTCAGCAGTAACATCAATAAGACCCAATTTGCGGAAATCTTCTCTGAATCAGCACCTAGAAGTCCTTTATTGGAACCAAGGGTTGCTGAAATAGATGAAGAGAATCTAGGTGCCAAGAAGCCATGGGTACCACTGCTGATCAATCTAGGATTGATAGCTTGGTTTTGTCCACGGATGTTGGTAAAAAGCCAGTTGAGGACAGTTATACACTACCTGAATTGACGAAACTGTACCTTTCTCTCCAAGCACAAGTTGATACTTTGAATGCAACTGATGCTCATTTGGTGCAGGCTGATCCTATTCAAACTGAAGCAGGTCCTTCAAACCCTATCAGAGAAGCTGATGAAGCTGTTATTGCTGATGAAGCTGAACTGTCAAATTGGGGGAGAAGATGCCCTCAAGGCCTGTTATAACAGAAATTAAAGAAGTTGAAAGGATACCGGCTGAAGTTAGAGCCACAGCTTGTCAAAGAATTGGTGTAAACCCCTTCACTGTTGAAGAAAGTTGGGTGAACATGAAATGCAGTCAACTGATTGCTATTTCTCCTTTTGAGGACCCCAACCTCACTGAGCTTGTACAGTCAACCATGTTGATTGCTGGTGCTCTCCCTGAGCACATCAACATGATCATGACACTCCTCAAAGATGTCATTTTTCCGGCTGAAAGAGCCAGTGATCAAGTTGTAGGAAATATTGCCTCCACCAGCAAGGCAGCAATTGATGTTGGAGAAAGCACTGCAACTATTGCAGTTGCTACTATGACTGAAGGAGGAGATGAAATTTTGATAGGTGAAGAAGAAGGCACAGAGGTGCTGGAGATAGCTGATAAAGAACCTGAAGTCACCCAACCTCAGGTGGTGACTGAAGGACAAATTCTTGTTCAAGCGGAAGTTCAACCGGAACTTCAACCGGAAGTTCAAGTGGAAGCTGAGCTGAGTGTTCAACTGGAAGAGCAAGGAAGTGAAGGAGCAGAGGATATAGCAGCAACTTTGATAGCCTTAAGGAGCACTGAGCCAGTTCAAACTGAAGAACCTGTTCAAGCTGACATTGCTAAAACTATTCAACATGTGACTCAAACTCCTAAAGCTGAGGCTATAGTGAAGATGGTAGAAGATGCCAAAAGGGTAGCAGAAGATGAGAGGCTAGCCAAAGAACTACAAGAGGAATATGATCTGTACCTGCAAAATAGTGTATTTGAGAACTTACTTGAAGAGGAAAAGACTAGGTATTTCAACTGGAGACTAAAGGATTATGATTTGGATGCAGTGACTGAAACTGATAGGCAGAGGTTGATTTCGATTGCCTCTCATTTGCCTACCAGGCTGACAAAGAATGATGAGAATTACATACTGATGAAGAAGGTACAAAGGGCACTTGTGGTTAGAAATGTGAAGAAAGAGAAAGAGGTAGCTCAGATGCAAGTTAGGGAACTTTGCAGCTTGATAGATTCAATCTTCTATGAGCTTAAAGGAGATATTGCTGCTATCAATCCTAACTTGGTGATGCCTTCACCTTCAAAGCTCATTTCAGGTACAACAACTGTAAATGTTAAACCTAAATTTACTGATATTGTAGATGTACCACCTCCACCTTCTTTCACTTACAACCCAAACCCAATGCCTACAACAGTTCCATCTATCTTACAGTCACTTTCCATCACATCCTACAAACCTCCCTCCATCTCCAAGAAAGTTGCCACCAAACTTGCCAATCCCAAGTACAGAACAGATAACTTTACACCCATAGTTCCCCTCAGGAAGAAGCCTCCACCTACCATGGATTTCTCTGATATCTTCCCACCTACTCCACCTTCAAGCCCTACACCAGAAGCTGATAGACCACCAACACAAACTTCCCTACCTCTACTCACCATCAATGAACCTTCTACCACCATCACCAAACCTACTGAAGCCCAAACTGGCCCTTCTTCATCTGACAAAGGCAAGAGACCTGTTGTGCCAGAATCTACAATGGATTCTGATGAAGAAAGGTTGATAAGAAAAAGGAAATTGATGCATGCCAAGAACAAAAGAGATCAAAGGCAGAAAAGAAAAGCTCCACCCAGAAAGAGACAAATTGTGGGTTGGACATTGGATGAAGCTACCTTTGATTTCACTTTCAAAATGGCAAATGGCACAACTCAAGTTGTAAACATTCACAAGGCCACTACATACCTTACTTTGCTGCAAATGACAGACATCATTCTGAAGCTTCGAGAAATTCTAAGTCCATCAAGAGCTGAGCACATGTTGAGGCTTGTAATTGAGCCAACTGTGCTGGAATGCGGAGTGTTCTACAAAGCAGCTTAGATGATGATTCGGCATAAGAAGAAGACGAAGAGCCTGCAAGTGAAATAAAGTTTATCATTTGGGAAGAGGAGGAGAAGCTCTTTTATGTTCACAGAGCCGATGGCACCTTCACAATTCATGAGTCCATTTCTGTTCAAGAAGAATGGAGCGAAATGGACTGGGAATCTTTAAAGCATGTGAAGGTGACCAAAACAAACTCAAAAGAGCTGTCTCAAAACCTTGATGCCAACATCAGAACCACGGACAAGTAGGATAAGGAGAAGAAGATTTTTTGGTACAAGTCAATTTTTGAAGATAAACATTGGAATTTGACAGCATCAGCTTAGGGGGAGATTGTAAGGAATATCGCGGTTGGAAGATTTCCGGCCGAATGCCAATTTTGTATAGTTTCGGCTGAATTTGTAGTTGAAGCGGAATTCTCACTTCAAGCGGAACTGGCAGTTCAAGCGGAAAGAAGCAGTTTTGTCCTTTAGCGAATATTCCGGGTGAACTCAATTATCCACCAGATAATGAGTTCAACCGGACTTTTCCTGAGATGTCTTTTCAGCAAGTCCAATCCTGCAAAAGGTTCTCGTATGCTTCTATAACGGATTCAAGCCGCTCTCCTAAAGTAGTATGTTGCTGCAAACACGCAAGATATTCCAATTGTTGATGTTTATTCTTTTGGTAGCTTGTATTTGACTTTTTAGTTTACGGTCTAGATTAGATCGCATGAGATCAATGGCTGTCATTGATCTCATCAGCACTATATATAACATAGTTAGCTCTTAGTTTTGACAACACAATTATCATCGTTGTTATCCATTTTTGAACAACTTGTAATAGTGTAGCTTTGAGTTAATGCAAATAGTGCCGAGTATTTGATACTTTGTTGTTACTATCTTTCTGCAAATCAAGCTTTTACATTATACACAAGAACTAGATATCTCTTAAGTAAAGTGAAATATAACTTTAATTCCGTAGGGTTATATTTGCAAGTAAAGGGCTTTGTTTTAGTTTAACTCTAACTAATAACGATCCTACAAAGATGTTCCATCATGGACCAAGCCTATTGTCCACCATCTACAAACTGTCTCCATTCCTAAAGAGGAGAAAGATTCTAGGGCATGCAGGACTAAGGTGGCCAGGTACGTCCTTATCAATGGAAAATTATATAGAAAGTATATTGCAGGTACATACCTAAGATGCTTGGAAAAGGAAGAGGCCTAGGAAGTACTCAAGGATATCCATGAAGGTGATTACGGAAACCATACAGGGGGCAGGTATCTAATGTCCAAAGTCCTGAGAATAGATTACTTTTGGCCAACCTTGAGGATGGATTCCCAGGATTTCGTCCTCAAATGTGATGCTTGCCAAAGATATGCTGACATACCTCACCAGCTAGCAGAACCTTTGTATCCTATCCCTGCATCCTGGCCCTTTATGAAATGGGGAATGGACATTGTGGGAAAGTTACCTAGGGCCCCAGGAGGAAAAGTTTTTATGCTAGCAATGACCGACTACTTCTCAAAATGGATAGAGGTTGAAGCATGTGTTCAAGTCAGAGAGAAAGAGGTCATATCATTCATTAAAAGAAATATCCTGACAAGATTTGGTATACCTACTGAGATAGTGTGTGACAATGGGTCACAATTCGTTGGCAAGAGGACTACTAGATTCTATGAAGGTTGTAGGATAAAAATGATAACCTCCACACCTGTGCATCCTTAGGCTAATGGCCAGACAGAGTCTAGTAACAAAATTATTATCAATAACTTGAATAAAAGACCGAAGGAGAAGAAGGGAAGATGGACAGAAGAGCTACCCTTGACATTATGGGCAGACAGAACAACTTCTAAGAATGCCACTGGCCAAACTCCTTTCTCTTTGGTCTTTGGTACAGAAGCAGTCATTCCAACCGAGATGGTGGTCCCTACATTCAAGGTCAGCAGCCAGACCCAGGATGCTAACAATGAATCCATGGCTGATGACCTTTGTCACACCCCAACCGACGGCGGAATATGTCGGGGCGCAATGATTGTCCAGATGCACATGACAACTAAATTAAGTTGTAATACTTAAACATGCCCTTTTTCATTAATCAAATTAAGATATTGTACAAGAATATTAAACATACAGTAATACATATCAAACTGATTTAAAGTCTTTAAAGTCTTTAATCTAGGTCCAGTAATCCTAGTGTGATCACAATCATAGCTCAAGTATCGATTCCTGCAACATGTATAAAATCAAGTGTCAACTACAAAAGTAGTTGGTGAGCAATCCTGATTTAAGTATAAATATATCATTTATTCAAAACATGCGAAGTGTCATATGTCAGAATAATGTGAAACATAACATATCTGTATAATTGGTAAATAGAATATCTATTGAAAACCTGTTGAAATCCCTTGAAATCCACCTATTGGCAATTCTTACCACACATTATATAACACATAATTCATTCACAGAGCACATACGCATTTGCAATTGAGAACCATTGGAAAGCTTTTCGATATAAGATACATGTTACACCCCGAAGTGAAAAATGAGAAAAGAGGCAGAGATTACTCACAATTCAGATTACCAGTTAGAGGAATCACCCTACTAATGATAATAAGAATTGAATATTGCATCACATACCATTATTTAAAAAGGGGGTTTAGAATTACTCACCTGACGAGCTAATTGGAAACGAGAAATGGAACAAATTGCGAGAGATAACAAGCTGGAGATTATCCTAATGAAACGAACATGCTAAATGAATATAGGAACGCATGATGACTATAGTTATGAGGAATTTTAAGGAGTTTAGGTTTTTGTGTGATAAAAAGACCATTTTACCCTTTTTGGAAAATTAGGGTTTCGGTATTTTATATAGTAATTAATTCATTTATCACTTTTGAACTCATATATACTTATTATATATATATATAAATATGTTCAAAGACCAAAAATCAAGTTTCAATACCTTCCGGTTTGTTTTGATATTTAATAATCATATTCAAAACCCAAATTTTGAAATAATTATCAAATAAATAGTAAAATCTTTTATAAAATTAAATAAAATTAGGGATTTTGCTTAAAATATTACTTTATAATATTTCTTAAAAGGTTAGCCCTAAAATAAATTGGTTTAATTGATTTTAGCAAAGCAACATTGTGAAAACCCTAATTTTGACGTATTTATTAAATAAATACGAGAACATTTTATAAAATTGTAAAAACTTAGGATTTTATTCATTATGATATATTATAATATTCCTCAAAATAGTAAACCTTAATTTAATATCTTTTACTCGATTTGGGCAGAATAACTTTTACTCGATTTGGGCAGAATAACGACATGAAAACCCTAATTCTGACCGTTATTTAAATGAAATACCAAACCTTTCCAAAACTTGAAATTAACTTAGGGCTTTCTTAAAACACATTATTTTAGGATTACCTACAAAAATTCAGACCCTAATTCCAACCCGATCACCCGATTTTGGCAAAACAAGCTCAAGAACCCTAATTTTAGCATAGTTCTAGAAAACATACATAGAGAATGAATTTGAAAAAACTGAGATAGGTAATTTTAGATCATACCTAGGGTAGCTTAACTGCAGAAATTCAGCTTCAAACTTCAAACGAGCAGATCGAATTTGGATGAGCAAGTTTCGGACGAGTTTAAGGGTTTTTGGGGTTGTATTTTGCGAACTTGGTGAGGATTGTGGATGGATCGAGCTGCTACATATACTAGATGAGGTCGCAGGAGGTTAAGACACGCATACATGGTGATAATCTGATCATATCAACACGTATAAAGGTTCAATCGTGGAGAACAAGTTGAAAACGTGGCAAAAAATCGAATCTGGTGCAAATTGGGCGGAGGGTCGCGAGAGATAGGGGTCAGGCGTCGCAACCCGTAAGCATGTTTGGGGGTTTGGCAGTTTTGTCCCCTGAACTTTTTATTTACAGTTTAGTCCCTGAAGTTTGGTTTTATGCAATTTTGACCCCTAAACTTTGAAAAACTTAATATTTTATGCCCAAAACTTATTTAGAATAATTTCTCATGATTTTCTAAGTCTCGTGTTACGCATAACGAGCTATATAAAAATACGTATTTTATATATATTTATTTTCTTTTTAACCGTTCGTTCTCGTTTTAAATTGTTAGCCTCTAATATTTTACGAGCAACTTATAATAACCTTATAGAACCTTTAGGAACATTAAAATATAATTTATAAAAATCCCGAGATTCCCGGTAAACGATTAATCGAATATCGAAATCGCGTAAAAGCTGAAAATTGCTCTATTTTCGTTTTAATCAAATCGTCTAACCTAAAACCTTGTAAATTTATTATTTTGTTTTCGAAAATGATTATGGAATTAGCCAAACATGATTTAAATGTATAATTTGGATAAATTCTTCCGGTAATTGTTAAATCAAGACTCGATTTGCGTGACAAGTTCAAATTTGGGTCGGGTTTTGAAATCGGGTCGGACACGGATGTTACAACCTTGACACTGTGGATGAGCTACAAAAACAAGCAGCCTGGAAGATGGCTGCATATCAACATAGAATTTCAAAAAAAAAATACAACAAACATGTGAGGATTCGAAGATTCAAGGTAGGAGATATGGTCCTGAGAAAAGCATTTCAGAACACTACAAACCTTCGGATGGAAAGCTGCCCCTAAATGGGAAGGTCCCTACCTGATCGGTTCTGAAGCCGGTAAGGGGCATATTGGCTTGCTAACATGGAAGGAGAATTGTTACCGAGACTATGGAATGCAGTTCACCTAAAAGCCTATTTCATTTAAGTTTATTTCCCAGAATGCGGCATCCCATCTATGTTTCTCAACTACTAAACTTTTCAAGGTATTTGTCTAACCAGCTCCCCTGTTTTCCACTTGTTACTTTTCGTTCTTATTTATTACTTTTTTAATACTTGCTAACAACTGTGGTGAAGACTTTTGAGTGAAGACAGGTGGTAGACCCTGGATGCACAAGCTAAGGATGGTATTTTCCTAACATAGAGATTGGTCATCTCTCCTCCGTTTTGGGTAATTACAAAATCCCCACTAAGGTTTGAAGATAATACGTCTTCTTTAGGATTTAGGCTTTGATGCCTCGCCAGTTGCGCACGATGGCTTGGTATGTCCCAGGATTACGGGATCGACCTGTGTTAACAGCATAGGCGACAACCTCATGATTTATGGACATACGCAAGTCGCGTAAGGTTTTTTATATATTCATATCAACTTAAGACGCACGAGGTAATTCCCTAGTTTGTCAATATGACACAAGTATAGACCCTAGAATTCGCTAGTACGGCACCGGGATTTACCCCAGTTCACCGATCGGCACCGGGCTTGGCCCCATGATTCATCGGCGTGACCCCAATCTCCTCGGGTTTGTCCCCAGTATTTTTAGGGTTTACCACAGGATTCGTGGGTTTAACCCTTGTATCTTTGGGATTCATCTCGAGTATATGACCTAGGATGGCATGAGGCATGCCAAATCCTAGTCATCATGGAAACTTGCTATCGACTAACTAATGACTTATGATATTCCTAAACATGCAAGAAATAAAAAAAGAACAAACGTAAACATTGAAGAAAAAAGAAATCATGCTCTGACATCCTGGGCATGCCCCAGGATGAAGAAGGTGAGAACTTATCTTCTGCAACCTGTACACATTTTTTATGTTTATCTATGCAGGTATGGATCATTCAAAGACACAAGAAAATAGTTAAACCATAGCAGTTATATATATATATATATATACTAGAATGTTACCCGCCCGCGCGTTGCGGCGGGTCAACATTTTATTGTCCTCTTTACTAATTTGATCAAAGTGTTAGTAATTTGCTCAAAGTGTTGGTAGAGTCATTCTAAAATATGTTATGCCTATTTTATATAAGGGTTATTGGCTTAAATTAATCCCAACTATCACTTGTTGGCCGGGATCACTCCCAACTAAAGAAATCACCACCGCCACCCCTAACTATGAACTTAATTTCTGACAACACTCCCTCATGCACATTTTATGACACGTTTTTTTAACGGAGGGAGTGTTGTCAGAAATTAGGTTCATAGTTGGAGGTGGCGGTGGTGATTTCTTTAGTTGGGAGTGATCCCGGCCAATAAGTGATAGTTGAGATTAATTCAAGCCAATAACCCTTTATATAACTATTACCTAAAATATACCATACAGTTTTGGTATGTTTTAAGTGTCATGTTGCATCAGCATTTTTACATCAAGATTTGCAAGTACACCAAAATAAGCTATTGCTAAACCATCAACCAAAAGAAGTTTGTGAACCAAAATATTGCTACAGCTGTTAGCTGCTGCATCTGTTCATTCTGCTACTGCTGCTACTTGTGAAACTGTTAACCAAGCAAAATAAGCTGCTCTTATAGCAGTTAACAGCTGCATATATTAATTATGCTACTGATGTTACTTGTGAAGCTGTTAACCAACCAAAATTCAACCAAAGTAGCTATATGGTTGTTAGTAGCTGCATATATTCATTCTTCTTTCCCCTTTAGTTTTTTGTTGAGGATTGGCTGTCATCTGCATGATGTTTTGTGTTATTAATAACATTTACTGATTGTTGTAACTATGTATTTTTTTGTTGATGATTATATAGTACCACTACCTGGTGACGATGTTGGGTGTTTTTAGGTAGTTTTTACTGCAGGTGTTGTTGGCTGTGATGTTGGCATTAATTGCAGCATGTGGCTTTTTTCATTCTCGACTACAGGTATTGATATATGCTGGACAATAGGAGATGCATTTTCCTTGAGTCAAATAGTGTAATATTTTGAAACACCAATAGTAGAATGCTAGCATGAAGTTATACAAGTGTTATAATTTCTAATGATATGAAAATATTTTTGTATGATTACATTAAAACTAATAATATTATTATTTGACAATGGCAAGTCAGGTACATGTAAGTCAAACGTATATAAACACAGAATGTAAAGTAAAATCTATTTATAATCCTAAAAAAGAAATATTAAGCACAGAAAAGGCAAGCTATTAAGATGATATTTTATCTACTTCAGTAAGGATAGCCGTCATATACTATGTTTGTAGTCAAGCTATTAAGATAATATTCTATCTACAGTCTACTTCAGTTCAGTAGAACAGAAAATATAAACTTAATTCCAATATATATACTACAGTTTCCTAAACTATATGTAAACATTAAGAACAATTCACTTTTCAGATTTGTCCTGTAAGACTAACATGTTATGCATCAAAATTTGAATACATGTGGAGCTAGAATGATGTCAAACAGAAAACAAAGAAGTGAACCTGTTACAAAAAGAACACATGTTTTCAAGTCTATTAGATTAGGAATTAATAAATGATGTTTATATATGTATGTCATAAAATGACTATACTTAATTCAACACATGCTACTTTAAATTTAGTTAACACAAATTGTAAACAATATATCATCTAAGAAGTCATGATACAGTTACTGATGCTGTAGTACTTGATCACATATTTTATCATGTTTGCAAGTAACTATCAATCTATCATCAAGTGACATATTAAAAAATGTTTAAACCAATTTAGAAGGTTGTAAAGAAGACTAAAATGACACATTGATAAACAATTATAACTTAAAAAATACAATACACATGTGTCTGAAGTAAACTGGCTTGCTCCATCAGAATTGACAGAATTGAGAGACAGGATTAGAACTTGTAAATAGACATAAATCAATAGAATTAAGTTCTAATAGTTAAAAAAAAAACCAAATCATTATGACTAACACACCAAAATCATTTGAATTAGCCTAACTGATGTTAAAGAGTATCTAAGTACACCTAAAGACAAAGAGTCTACAATAAAACATATTAACAATTCAATAACACCAAGACATTTATACAAACACCTTGTACGCACAAAACTCATGATTCCATACTTGACAAATTTTAAAAATTGAAAGTATTTTTAAGTTTAAATTCAAAATAACCAAGAAACTGAATACATTAGTTTTATGTTTTTGCCCTTAAATCATTCTGTTACAAATTGTGGCCATGCCCTTAAAACTAATATTGTTCAAACACAAATGTAGGAAGGAACAATAAATAAACCCAATGTTGTAAGCTTTACATAATTGTAATGCATCTCATATTGCAGAACGCAAATGCAAGTGTAGACCCTCCAAAAGGGTAAATAAGTCGAGCACCTTTAGGGCATTAACAGAAACTAAATAGACACATGCAAAGGCAAAATCTTACTATTAGACTACGCAGAAGACACACAAAGGTGCCCAAAACCAACGATGCTCAATTACAACACTCAATTTCAAGAAATACTAACCGATGAAGAAGACGAAAGTAAAGGAAAGCAGAAAATACAAATAGGACAACATTAGCACCCATGAAACTACAACTTACCACCAATGCAAAATCAAGCACTCAGACGCAATAGCAATCAACGAACAACAACCTGCAAGAAGAAGAATCGATTACTAAAGTGTTAATTCGAACCCACAAATTCCATAATTTTTAAGCTTCCATGAAACAGAATTCAGTCAATGACAATGAGTTATCTGGTAACAATGGTATGACACATAATCATTTTTTAAGACCTTATTTGATTGCGAGCTAAAATAGAACAACAATCCAGAGTAATTCTCATCGTATACTCATCAAACCAAAGACATTTGCATGACTGATCTTCTTAGCAGATCAACATACTAAGAAAGACACCTATCCAAGACAATGTAAATCAACGATCAAGAAACTCACCAGTCAGAAGCCTTCACTACAATACCACCGTAGAAACATCAACTACAAAGACAGAAATAAAAAACTGCATTAGGATATTAGTTGTGATGAACATGCATGAAAGTAACTGTAATCAATTTTAGATTATGTTTATTTCTATAATCGTCTTCATAGCGCATATTAAAACCCCCATAAACGAAATCAAACTTTAGCAGACGGATAGCAAGAAAATTAAATACACACAAATCGTTAAAGGAAGACCCAATGATCTTCAATAAGGAAAAAGGAAAACGCCTAACGAAATCAAAATTGAAAAAAAAAAAAATCAAAAGAAGAAACCCTAGAATAGAATCCAGCCACAACAAAATCAATAATCTTCTAAGAACGTATGTACACTTGAAAGAGACGAATCTGACTTCAATTTCAAGCGCGTAAAAAATTGGAAGTCCCAAAATAAGATGCCATCGCGATGGGCAGTAAGAACACCTACGATCTTTTTGAGCTAAGCGAGGGAGGGAGAGAACGCTTGTGAGATGAACCTATTTCCGTGGTATAGACGGCGACAAACATGCGAGTAGAATTACCGGTGGTCACCTTCTCCGTTATTAGCAGATGAAAGAGAGAGATGTGAGGATATGTGAGACTGTGAGAAAGAGTCTTGATGTGAAGATGTGAGCTGCAATAAGACACCAAGCAACCGGAGTAGGTATTGCTGTCAAAATCTGCGAGTAGAATTACCGGTGGTCACCTTCTCCGTCATTAGCAGATGAAAGAGAGAGATGTGAGGATATGTGAGACTGTGAGAAAGAGTCTTGATGTGAAGATGTGAGCTGCAATAAGACACCAAGCAACCGGAGTAGGTATTGCTGTCAAAATCTGCGAGTAGAATTACCGGTGGTCACCTTCTCCGTCATTAGCAGATGAAAGAGAGAGATGTGAGGATATGTGAGACTGTGAGAAAGAGTCTTGATGTGAAGATGTGAGCTGCAATAAGACACCAAGCAACCGGAGTAGGTATTGCTGTCAAAATCTGCGAGTAGAATTACCGGTGGTCACCTTCTCCGTCATTAGCAGATGAAAGAGAGAGATGTGAGGATATGTGAGACTGTGAGAAAGAGTCTTGATGTGAAGATGTGAGCTGCAATAAGACACCAAGCAACCGGAGTAGGTATTGCTGTCAAAATCTGCGAGTAGAATTACCGGTGGTCACCTTCTCCGTCATTAGCAGATGAAAGAGAGAGATGTGAGGATATGTGAGACTGTGAGAAAGAGTCTTGATGTGAAGATGTGAGCTGCAATAAGACACCAAGCAACCGGAGTAGGTATTGCTGTCAAAATCTGCGAGTAGAATTACCGGTGGTCACCTTCTCCGTCATTAGCAGATGAAAGAGAGAGATGTGAGGATATGTGAGACTGTGAGAAAGAGTCTTGATGTGAAGATGTGAGCTGCAATAAGACACCAAGCAACCGGAGTAGGTATTGCTGTCAAAATCTGCGAGTAGAATTACCGGTAGTCACCTTCTCCGTCATTAGCAGATGAAAGAGAGAGATGTGAGGATATGTGAGACTGTGAGAAAGAGTCTTGATGTGAAGATGTGAGCTGCAATAAGACACCAAGCAACCGGAGTAGGTATTGCTGTCAAAATCTGCGAGTAGAATTACCGGTGGTCACCTTCTCCGTCATTAGCAGATGAAAGAGAGAGATGTGAGGATATGTGAGACTGTGAGAAAGAGTCTTGATGTGAAGATGTGAGCTGCAATAAGACACCAAGCAACCGGAGTAGGTATTGCTGTCAAAATCTGATTGCTTACCAAATTGATTGATAATTTTTTTATTGGCTACCAAACGTAACAGTAACTCCCCTCTAAAAAAATAGTTACAATTTGTATATATATATATATAATATATATATATATATTGAAAAGTTTATTGTAGACACCCCCATAAGTGTAGACAGGTAGACACCTTTTTTCACCATTAGATCTCTTGATCTAATGGTTATGATTAATTTCTTTTTCCATTTTTTCCTTTTTCTCATTGTTCAGAAAATTTCACATGTGAAAACACATGTGAAATAAAGTAATTTCACATGTGAAATAGGGTGTCTACCTGTCTACACTTATGGGGATGTCTATAATGAACCCCACCCTATATATATATATATATATATATATATATATATATGTGTATATATATATATATAACCACCCTGGGGTCGGAGCAAAAACGTCTGCCTACACCAGGATGGGGCATGTCAAAGACCACGAACATATAGCCCATGGGTGGAGCATTATATACACCGGGAAACACCCTCCGGTAACCATTACAAACAAGAAAATTAAAATTGCTTCAACAAAAGACAAGGAAGGAAATACAAGGACCTTGGGCTATTAAACGGTACCTATGTCTGCTGCATCAGCAGCCCCAACATCTCCCTCCTTTGTGGCTTCATCACTGCTAGTTTCACCTTGCCCCTCTGCATTCTGAGCCTTGGCCTGATCAACCTCTATCTCCATGCTTGTTCCACCCGTGGCCAAGTCCGACTCCCCTACATCCTGGGCCACATACAGATCACATCCCTCAGGAACACTACCACCCATGTCGCAGAGCCTCTTGAGCCACATCTTGTGGTTCCAGTTGGGATTCACGAAGCCCCGCTCCTTGGCCTCCTTCGCCATACTTAGCCTAGCCTGCAGGATGGAAATCAGAGCAGGCGCCCTAGTCGTTTCCATGATCCTCATTAGGGCAGCCTCATGCTTGGTCCTTGCCTCCACATCCTTCCTCTCATTTTTAGCTATGATTTTCACAGCCTTATCATGTAGGAGCCTGGCTTTGGCTGCTTCCTTGGATTCCTGGGAGACTTTCACCTTGGCTACCGCCTCAGCATCGGCCACTCGCTTTTCAGCGGTGGCCAGAATATCCATGAGCAGTGGTGGATACATGCCTTAGGTATGCGGGGGGGGGGGAGTGGACTCCCGTAGAACCATAAAAAGTTAGTTTCTCATGTTGTATTGTGCAAAAGTTCAGTCAAAATTGCTATGCTATTAAACATTTTTGGAATAAGTGAGGGGCACTATTAGTAATTAGTTTTATAAATGAAGGGCACTTTAGGTAATTACCCCTATAAATGAATGTCTAGTGAAGAATCTTTTCATACAACACATATAAATACATTATTTTTCTTTCAAAATTGACTTTTTAGTCCTTTTTAAAAGCCAGAATTTCCGATTTCAAATCTTAATTTCTCGTTACTTTATGTCCTATCTATTCCCATAATTTAATTTTGGGTTAGTTTTATTTAAAAACAATTTATTTTCTATTAGTTCTATGTTTATCTATGTTAATTTTATGTTAGTTTGACAACCCATTTTGACCTGATTTATTTTGACCCAATTCATTTTGATCCGATTCATATTTTGCCCCCTGTCTTAGAATATTCTGAATTCGCCACTATCCATGAGATGGGAGGCAGCCTGAGAGAAATGAATAATCCAAGGTCAGTATTTATATTAAAACTAATAAATTTACTCTACCTTGTAGAAATATTCGGTAACTACCTGGTGGACGACGAACTCGGTATCTGATGCCGAAAGCTCATAAAGGGGGTTAGGGGCAGCCGCAGTGCTGGATCCTCGGAGTTTTCTCTTGGTACTGGATGCTCTGGTTGGCAGAATCCTGGTGAGTGGAGTAGGCTCAGTCTTCACGGATCCTAAGACCAGCAAATCATCCTCGGTGCCAGGCTCAGAAGTAAGGACCGCATCCATGTCATCAAGATCAAAGTTGGGTGCAGCGGATGAAAAGACATCCCAGGATGTCAGGAAACAAATACAAATAAAAAAGCATACAGAATCCAGGGACACTTACAGCTAGACATGATGGGGGTGTAGTATGAAGAGGTAGGATGATCCTCAGTTCTGAAGGTCTGCTCTAATTCAGGGAACCCGAGAAACTTCTCCAAGTTGTCCTGCGTACAATCTTCCTCAAGACCAACTTCTTGCAAAATTTTCACTGCAAAAACGACATTCAAGGTTAGTATTTGAATAATTTATTATAAAATCCTAACATCTATTGCAGGTCGGCCTACCCTGCACAATCCATCTCTTCGGGAGCCGGTTACCCCTCGGAATTCTCGAACGCTTCACAAAGAAAAACCTGCCCTTCCATTCATCACGATGGGTGGCACGATGCACCGACATGGATTTGAACAAAAAACGGTTTGAACCGTGGGATTTCAGCTCGTATGCTTGGGCCAACTCAGGCAGACCAATCAGGGGTTCAAAGCTGCAGTCCAGGCAATCCAGGGTACCTAGGATGCGCCAAACCATGGGAAGGGTTTGGGCATAGGAAAGGTCGGTGGCCTGGAAAAACTCGGCAACAGACCGGAAAAAGGGTAAGAAAGGCCAATGCCGAAGGGGGCGAAAGGAAAACAGACCCAGGTCTTGGACGAAAAGACCGGACTCAACCTGAGGTCAAATGGACGGATCTTAGCGGAAGAGGGAAGTAGACCCGAAGCTTTAACGGTTGCAATGTCGTTGTCAGTGAAATTACATGTCTCCTGCTCAGGGTTTTTCAAGAACTTCTGGTCTAAGAAGTCCTTAATCCGGCAGAAGTGACCTCAGATTCACGGCGGATGTGTCTCTTGGTCAGAGTCGGTTTCGGAAATTGAAATAAGGAAGAAAGGGGAACCTGATCGGAGTTGGACAACGGGAACGACGATGATGATTCCGGTTTTCTCTCTCTCTCTAGCAATGTGGGTAAAAACAATCTGTAGGTTGGTTATTTAAGAGAGGGGAAGTTACAAAAGTGAAAGGACGTGAGTAATGATCATGGCATAGCTACTCCTAAATGAGTGGACAAGATTAGAGTAGAGGGGATGAGTCACTAAAATTTAAAAATTCACAGCTGTGAATTCTTATCCACAGGATGCGAATTTTGGGGGCAATTGTTATGCCTTGAATTTATCTCTACATTTTCGATACCTTTTATTAGATTTGTGTCCCAGGATGTCATGCATCCAGGGGATACTGGTTTATACTGCTTGATCCCATCATGCTCGGTCACCCAACATGCTCAGGCATCGTTACTAACGATTTATTTTGACTTTGTTTGATCGATAGCCAGGTGTAAAAGGTCAAGCAACGGTCACTTGGACTTAGTCTCGAGCTAGAAGACGCGTGGAGATGAAGACACGCCAGAATACTCGGTCTATAACGATCAAATACCGTTAGAGAGAAGATCCCAGGAATCTCGGGGAGTTAGTTAGGTTATCCATGTATTAATAGGCGGCTTACGTCTCATTTTCATAATTTACCAACACTTGTACTCACTCACACTCACTTAGCTACAACCGCAAACCATTGTACTTGAATTATTTTCAGTGGAAAAAAATAGCAACGTGTGTTATTGTTGCTCGGGGTTTTTTTATGCCCGCGGTCCTTGGAGACATCCAGGGATTAAGGGCTTTTTCCGCCATACAAATCTCTGTGTTCTTGCTTGCATCCTGGGAATTCGTTGATTGTGTTTACATTTCATCTATCTTTTCCTTGAATTAATACTGTTTTACATTCTTTCATAAATTTTTCATTCTAGGCACCATTCTCACAAACGGATTTGGTTACTTAAAATTGCCTTATAATTTTTAGCCAAAACACAAAGTATATTTATAAACCTTGGAACTTTCCTCGAAAAGCTTAGATACAAAAAGATGATTTTGGTAAGTTAAAAACATGATTTTAACATCAAAATATTATAAAAATATAAGTTGGACCAGATCTAAGCTTAAGCTTATTTTGATAAATATTTTCAGTGTTTTTGATAAACCAAAGTGATCAAAATGAAGGGACGTTACGTAGTAAGAAAACCGGGATAAATACGCGATATACGCAACGCTAAAACACAATATTTGCAAGTTAATGTCAAACCGACCAAACCATTATATTTTGATCTTTCAAATGACTAGAAAATATACTTTAAACATTTAACTGAATGTTATAAAGCCCAGGTGTCATAAACCATTTTATAAACAAAAACGGTTACTACGCTTCTAAAAATAGAAATAAATATTTTAGTTAATAAAATATTAAAAAGATTTCTATTATCATTGGAACATTAAATATTTAGACTCGAAACTAAACATTTCGTATATTTATCAGAAGCGTACACGTTTTCGAACGGTTAAACAATAAACGGAATTGTTTTACGACGTTATAAATTTTAGAAAATTATTTTTCTATCATATAATTATCAAAAGAGTTTTAAAGCTTATGGATTACTAAAACTCATAAAATTAGTTACTTATAATAGTTAAACAATAATTATAAACCTTAACTAAAGATATATATATATATATATATATATATATATATATATATATATATATATATATATAACATTCATAACTTGAAATAATAAGACATGATTATTCTTGTAAGTTAAATATAAGGAAAAATAGATTTTAATATACAAGTTTTACCTTGTTGGCGGATAATAATTCGAGTTTTGAAATTTCCTCACAATAATACGAGTTTTGTGGGTATTGGATTCTAATGATATCCGTTAGTTTTTTTACTAACGGTGTTAGTTTTTTGCTACGTGGCACCTGACGTGGACTGTTTTTCCTCCTACGTGGCACCTGACGTGGCACCTGCCACGTAGGCAACTGACTAACACCGTTAGTAAAAAACTAACGGTGTATCATTAGAATCCAATACCGATAAAACTCGTATTATTGTGAGGAAATTTCAAAAGTCGTATTATTATCCGCCAACAAGGTAAAATTTGTATTATTAAAATCCATTTTTCCTAAATATAATTAGTTGACAATAATTATGACCAAAGTTTTCAACAAACAATAGTTATTTTATAACTTGTCGTAATCGGAAATTATAACTAGAAGCATACATATACATTCAATCGAAAGATAAGAATAATAATAGACAATATTATTTAAACCAATGTTCAAAACTTGATTGATATATTTTTTTAAATGAATTATTTTGATTTTATGACGTTTCCTTTATATTTATTTAAACTTAAATATAATCATTAAACATACGTATTTATTTGAACAATAAATACTAACGATCGGGTTTTTTTTTCAAACGAATACAAACGGGATTATACATCAAGACTTGACCGGTATCACTTGGGTGACTAATTGTTACTCAATTGATTGAGACCTTTATGCATTGTCTTATTATTAGGACGTTATGTACTTGCTATCATATCTTGCGCGATACGTTACATCCATTCACCTTGATCAGGTGAGTTTCACGGCCCCTTTTTTTACTGTTTTATCATATGGGGTAGAATTCATGAAACATTAAACTTTATACATTCTTTTTCGACTTGTATACAATGCCCCTTTCTTTTAAACTATTTTTAGTATCTTGGGGGATCATTCATGAATCAAACAAATAAACTTTTACTTGACATTATGGTTAACTCTACCGAGGTAATGGTTAGAAGTTCTTTTACGTATCCCAAACAAAGGTACATTTCGTTATAAACGTCTGTACAGTTGAATCCCACTATTAGTTGAATTCGATTAATTCAAGTACGAAACGATAACTAGTGAATAGATCTATTTGGGTTGACGCCCCTGTTCTGGTTGGTCGCTCCAATCCTGACTCCGGTAAATGTCAAGGGGTACATGTCAGTTCTTCTGCTCCGATCAGTATTTCTCGGGATTAACAAGAGTGGGTAATCTGTTAGTATTCAAATTTGAGGTTCATGTGAGATCGTTACAACAACAACAACAATAACAGTAAGCCGAATAATGACAAACCATGCAAACCTTTGTGTGCACAAGTCATTCATTAAACAGCGCAAACCTTGGCGTGCAAAAACTTTCATCAAACCGTGCAAACCTTGATGTGCACAAGTATTTCATTAAACAGTGCAAACATTGACATGCACAAATCTTTCATCAAACTGTGTAAAACTTGAGTCACACGAGTCCATAACCTTGTATGCTTTAAACTTTTGACAACTCATTATTAAGTCGATAAACCTGTGAACTCACCAACATTATGTTGACTTTGAAGCTCATGAGTTCTTAAGTACTTAGTTGATGCTTGCTTGGAATGACATACATCATTAGGACATGCATTATGTTTGGTGTCATAGTCAACACTTAGCGCATTTGGAGCTTTCATCACATATTGTCAATTTGGAATCATCATACTTTTCTAACCCAACTTTTGTACTTTACAATCATTGTTTTACTATCACTAGTTTCCGCCGCAACTTGTAAGATATTGTTTATAAATCAAAACATCTCCTTTTGTTTAATCATTTTGAGGTCGTTCAATATATCCACGACTATGATTTCATAACGCCACGCGCCTACGTTCCCGAAAGTTCAGGGTGTGACGATTGGTATCAGAGCCGTGGTTATAGCGAACTAGGTTGCACCAGTAGGACCTAGACTATAACCCTGCTCTCTTAGACTCATTTGCGTGTGCACTCGATGTTGCATCCATCATGCCTATATACGTGCTTACTTTCTTAAAAACTGTTTTATGACGCTGGAAATTTGTCACAACCTTGTCTACCCCTACTATCACTATTCTGTCTAATCCCTAAGTATGAGTACGAACACTCACCCTCAACACTCGAGACATGGACGTCTCCTCAGTACACATCAGTCTCCAACGCTGACATCAACAAACAGAAAGACGCATACGAGCCATAGACTGGCTAGTCACACAACGAACAATGTTGTTGCGTCTATAGAAGCTACTCCTGTTGTACTTGTTTTATATAAACAACTTCGTACATACCTCCTGCATCACATCCGATTGACGACCCCTTTGGTGATGATGCTCACACCTAGGAATTCTGCCTTCATACTACATCGAGAAGCGATTTCTCTCTCTCTCTCTCTTTTTCTCTCTCTTTTTCTCTTTATTCCTCTCTCTTGCTGAAACTGCTGCTAAGCGGCAGTAATTGGAAAATGCCCGCCATTAAGATTGGATACTTAACTCCCCGCCAAGATATAAGGAGAATATTCCAAGCGTTCACGAGTTTTGGAGAACTCGCACCCATACCAACGACCTACGTCATAGCTTGCAAATCGAGACGTTTAAAGGACACATTACTAAGACGAGGATCATGCCTAGTTGATGGACCAACACCTCTAACACGAGGCATGCTTGCGCGATGAACTCACGAGATAAAACCATTTTTTTGTACTTACGCATAGAATGGATCAAGCAGCCTGCGACCATGACTTAGCAACCCCCGCCTTCCATCTAGGAAAAACACCACTTGTCCGTACACCTAACGACACTATTGAAATTACGAAAAATTTCTCTTATGTGTATTAATTCCATCCAACTTAACGACGCTCCAAAATGCTATTCGTCTGGAACCTGATCGGACTTATCAAGCTATGCGTCAGGAGACAAGCCTACAACAACGAAGTTGTACACAGAGAACCTACATCAGTTATGGGTGTGATGGTGACAAGTACCCGACCACCTTGTTAAGAAATATCCAACGTCCAAAGTAGTGGCCAATGTTTACGCGCCCATAACTTAATGCATATGGACTTACAAGACGTCTCAGGAAGAATTATCCAGATGTCAAGGATCAGGAATGCTAAGGAAGCTCGAGGTAGAGCATTTGTCATCAACATAGGATTTGCTTGACGATACCCCGACCTTGTCACGGGTACGTATCTCCTTAATCGACCGACATGCTTAGAATCTACTCGTTACCAGAGCCTCTAGGATCCTTGTGTCTATTGATTTTAGTCCCTTAGCTAAACTTTTCCCTCCTACCCTAGACACTAAGTACTCCGTAGGACTAGTTATCGATAAGCTTACTTAAGCCACCAAGAACACACAAAGTTGATCACTAGGACAGTTAGATCATTCGTTCGACATCGAATTGATGCTTGTCATACTAGAAAGTTTGGCATCACTATTTGGAATGCAATGGTCGTCAACAACTCGCGCATAGATTGTTTTCCTTAGGAAGGTACGCGGGATACTGCTGGTAACTGGTGAACTCTAAGTGAGAAGAGTGGAACCAAGCTAAATGTTATTTCCGGCATAAAGTCCAGGGAGGATGTCATGTTGCTAAGAAGAAAATTTAAGAAGAGGCTACTTAAGGATGTACCGTCCATTCGGAGAATTCTTGGGGTCTTCCCTAAAGATTTTTCCTCGTATACCCAAGCCTAGACAAGTGGAACCCCATATCGACTTGGTGCCTACAGCCGCACCAGTTTTCCTGATCACCATACGTAGTCACACCGACCGAGATGTAAGAGTTGTCTAATCCGTTATAGGAACTACAAGACAAAGGATTCATTAGGCAGAACCCTTCATCGTGCAAAGTCCTGGTCCTGTTTTCCATAAAGAAGGATGAACGTTTCGGTAGTGTGTCGATTGTCGTGAGTGGAACAAACTATCAGTGAAGACTGCTATCCATTCCTAAGAATTGACTATCAGCTCGACCAATTGCTAAGGTCAAAACTCTACTCATAGATCTAATAAGAATCAGGCTACCACCAGCTTAGAGGTTATGAGGAAGACATTTCCAAGACGACATTTAGGACTCGTCATTGTCGCTATTAGTTTCTAGTTATGCCTTCCGATTAGACGAACGTACCAGCCATGTTCATAGACTAGTGAACCTAGAGTGCAAACCCATATAGGAATAAACTTTTTATCATCAAATATATCCTAACCTACTCCTGTAGTAAGGATAAACATAAGCAACATCTAATACTTTTCCCAGAGTTGCTTGGAAGTAAAATGGTATGCGAAATTCTCCAAATGTGACATTTTGGATTCATGTGGGTACATTTCATAGGAGATGTGATCGACAACCGAGATATCTAAGTCGATCTGTATAAGAGTCAAAACCATGAAGAATTAGAGCACTCCCTTAACCCCGTTAGAAATCTGAAACACTTAGGTCTCGCTGGCTACTACCATAGATCCACGAAGAACCCCTTCAAAATTGCCCAACCACCCAAAACCATTTTGACTTAGAGAGAAATTCATCGCCTACTCCTCTCGACAACTGAAGATTCACGTACAACCCATGACTTAGTGCATGGAGCCGTAATGGTTACTCTAAGGATTGGAGGCACTACCTATAGGGAGGAAAGTGTATCGTATACACTGACCATAAGAACCTCAACAGATTCTAGGAGTTAAGCATAGGACAACGACGATGGTTTGAGCTACTCGATGGTTATGATTGCGAGATCTGGTAGGGCTAACGTCGTCTACGACGCCCCAGATAGGAAGGAACGTATTAAGCCACCTCGAGTTCGAGCACTCAGTACGACCGTTCATAATAACCTCACCTCATGGAGTTGTGTCAGTCTCACGTCACAATTACGCTACACTTAACTCGAAGCTCTCAAGGATGAGAAACTAAGGAAGAATGACTGCATGGCATGGAGAGTCAAACTATGGAAAACCTCGTTGAAATTTGTTACTCTAGGGTGCCTAACAAGGAAACCGTGAAGAACCTAGTTTTTGGGTGACGCACACGAAACTTGGTGTTTCCATCCATACTGGATCATATAAGACGTATCACGGTTATTGGTGACCTAACCTGAGGACTGAAATCTCTACCCGTGTCATCAAGCACTTGATGTATTAAAAGAATAAAGTCGAATATAGGAAAATTCCGATGTACTAATGTAACCCTAGACACCCAATGGAAAAGGGAACTCAACTCTAAGGAATTATCGCAAAGCATCCGAAGGACTCATTCCAGTTGAGATACCATTTGGGTACTAATTGATCAACTGAAGAAATCTGTGCGTTCCTGCGGATAATGGTATGACGTACTGTAATCTATCTGAAAGAGGTTGTCAAGCAACACGACATCCCATTTTCCAATCATCTCTGAGCGAGATAGTCATTTAACTTCAAGGTCCTGACAGTCATTATAGAAAGCTTTGAGAACTCACTTGGATACGAGTATTGCCTACCATCCCTAGAATGATGGCCAAAGCGATGGGACAAATCAAACATTGGAAGATATGTTTTTTGCTTGGGTATTAACTTCGAAAATGATTAGGAAGATCATTTATCACCAACTAAATCTCTTACAGCAGTAGCTATCACATAAGCATCCAGTTGCACCTTTTCGAAGCCCCATGTGGAAGAAAGTTTTGTCCAGCCCCTTTGCTGGACCGAAGCCTGTAATAGCCAACTGACTGGTCCAGAGATAGTTCATGAGACTACTAGGGAGACCTTTCCAATTTCAGAACCTTTTGAAAGCCATATGTAATTTCTAGGAGAACTAAGTTAATGATAGACGTGAGCCCCTAGAATCTATAAGAGGGTTTAAAAACCTTATAATGAATTCTTCCTCAAACAGAAATAACTAGGTCTAGAAAGCGAGGAAGTCCTAATCCTCGTTACATTGGTCCCTTAGAATCCTGGAACGGATTGGACTAGTGGCGTACAAACCCCATCCTATCCAGATCCTAGTGAGAACTTAGACTGCAATACCCAGAAAGTGGAGTCAACCCGCACTGCCATCATTAGAACTCCTAGGAAGATCCTGTCTCACAACTAACCAACCTAAACTTTTCCAAAATCCATGTTATCCACGACACATATCATATTCCGACAAAAATTGAAAACTCAAGAATAAGCAAAGCCTAGGCTGGTCATGCAAGGCAAATCAAAAT
Organism: Deinandra increscens subsp. villosa; assembly: GCA_039602395.1. Classification (NCBI taxonomy): domain Eukaryota; kingdom Viridiplantae; phylum Streptophyta; class Magnoliopsida; order Asterales; family Asteraceae; genus Deinandra; species Deinandra increscens. Next base: position 28,632,308 of record JBCNJP010000012.1, on the reverse strand, counting down.
TATGGGTGCACACATAATTGTAATCTGAACTGCATGAAAATCCTGGTAGAGTCCATTCAGGAATAATCATGACTTACCCAAAACCTTCAAACTCATAACCACATTCATCTGTGTGTCCAATCCTCATCTTTTTATCAAACTATAGTGGTTTGCCTATCAACCCCATTTCTTTGGAAATCACAACAATCAAGAATCCCATGATCTGAGCAATCGAATCAGAATCACGCTCCCAACGTGATAAATCACTGAAACCATTATCAATGATCAAAAAGTCATATGGGTATGCGAGAACCAAATTAGACAGAATTACCATTAAATTATCCACTGATGCAGCGCCATCAATCGACATCAACTGAATTTCGGGACGAAATTCTCTTAATAGGGGGGGAATGTGACAACCCGAAAAAATTTCAAGGTCAACGCGTTGCTTTGACTTTATAATTTTGTTAAAGACGTGCATTACTTTATTTAATTTGACTATTAAATACAATTATTCATGAGAAATCCAACCGAGATAATCCCCGCGTTTGTTTTGCAAAGGTATACCCGTAACATATAGAAAACATCATATAACAATTTATGGAATTTTAATATAAGAAAGCAAATATAAAAATGTACATTTCATATTTTTCTTAAAAACCAGTGTCATGAAACTACATCAATGACACGCCAAACTTTTAAGCGATTTAATTATTTAAAACACGTGAAAGAACGGGCCTACTTTGTTAAACACTCGTGTATTAAAAGCCTTATTACATAAAACATTATGTAAATAAATAAACGACGCAGTGTGTTATTGTTTTCAAACTCATCACCTTTGTAGTTTTGATAAAAAACATGAACACAACTAGTTTTCGTTACTTAGGATTTTATAAAAACTTATTATATTAGATCCTCCATAACTAGTAGGTTACTTATACAAAATTTATAAAAACTTTAACCTACAACTTGGATTAATAGAATTGCCTTTCAACTAGATTAAGCTTTACACCAAGCACCATTTAAATTAATGTGGCCAAGATCCTTACACACCATCCTCCACCACCACCACTTAATATCTTTGGCAAGAAAACTTACACATCACCCTCCATCAGTACCACTAAACTCAACCACCAATTCCCACTATAAATAAAGCCTTTCACCTCCACTTTAAAGCACACCACTTCTCTTCTTTCTCCCTCTTTCTCAAAATTTCGGCCAAGGAGCCTTCCCCCTCCTCTCTTGCCTTGCCGACAACCAGCACCTCCCGCCGTAGCACCGCCATCGGCCACCAACCGTCGCCACCCTCTTCCTCTTTCACGGCATACACAAATCAACCCCCTTGTGAGCCTTCTGAACCTCCTTTTTCTCTATATTTTTATACATATTATAACCCCCAAGAAACACCCAAAAAGTCTTGACTAAAACCCACCATTTTCTCTACACTTAATCTAAATAAAATGCGTCTTTTCTTATCTTTTTCTTATGTTAATAACACTTGATGAACAAAACCCCTAAGGTTTAACCTTGAAGATTCACTAGATGGATCATTGTACAAATTATGTTATTAACCAAGAGCTTAAGGGATTAATTTATATTTCTTGCATTTATATTTCTTGCATTTTATTCAAGTCCTAACACCAAGAAGTGTTAGTAGATTTGTTCATAATTATGTCCTAACACAATGTGTTAATAGATTTGTTCATAATAATGAACATAAAAAGTCCAAACACCAAAGTGTTAGTAGATCTAAAAACTAAAAGACATAAAAATGGCTAAACATTAAAAGTCTTAACACTATGTGTTATTAGATATAAAATAATCATGAATTTATGTAGAAGTCCTAACACATTGTTAGTTGATAATCATCTATAATATAGACACATGACACCCAAATCCTAACACATAAATGTGTTAATGGATTAAATGAAACACAAGACCAAGATGGATATATATACATATCTTTGACTAAAACTAGTAAAAATATCATGACACATTCCCATGGGTTTAAATGAAGGTTTTAACTACATAAAGTATGTTTATAAACCTTGAAACTTTTCTCTAAAAGCTTAGATACAAAAAGATGATTTTTGTAAGTTCAAAACATGATTTTAACATCAAAATATTATAAAAATATAAGCTGGACCAGATCTGAGCTTAAGCTTATCTTTATAAATATTTTCAGTGCTTTTGATAAACCAAAGTGATCAAAATGAAAGGACGTTGCGTAGTAAGAAAACCGGGATCAATACAGCGATATACGCAACGCTAAAACATAATATTTGTAAGTTAACGTTAAACTGACCAAACCATTATACTTTGATCTTTTAAATGAATAGAAAATCTATTTTAAACATTTACTTGAAAGTTATAAAGCCCAAATGTCATAATTCTATTAACAAAAACGGTTACTACGCTTTCTAAAAATAGAAATAAATATTTTAGTTTATAAAATATTAAAGCGATTTTTATTATCATTGAAACATTAAATATTTAGACTCGAAACTAAACATTTCGTATATTTATCGAAAGCATACACGTTTTCAAACGGTCAAACAATAAACTAAATTGTTCGACGTTATAAATTTTAGATAATTATTTTACTATCATATAATAATCAAAAGACTTTTAAAGCTTATGGATTACTAAAACTCACAAAATTATTTACTTATAATTATTAAACAATAATTATAAACCTTAACTAAACATATATATATATATATATATATATGCATAAGTGTAAATAATAAAACATTGTTATTATTTTCACCAACTTGTGTTATCCTAATTATATATATATATATATATATATATATATATATATATATATATAACATTCATAACTTGAAATAATTTGACATGATTATTCTTGCAAGTTAAATATAATTATTTGACAATAATTATGACCAAAGTTTTCAACAAACAATAGTTATTTTATAACTTGTCGTAATTTAAAATTATAACTAGAAGCATACATATACATTCAATCGAACTATAAGAATAATAATAGACAATATTATATAAACCAATGTTCAAAACTTGATTGAGATATTTTATTAAATGAATTATTTTCATTTTATGACGTTTCCTTTATATTTATTTGAACATAAATATAATCATTGCACATACGTATTTACTTGAACAATAAATACTAACAATCTGTTTTTTTTTTCAAACGAATACAAACGGGATTATACATCAAGACTTGACAGGTATCACTTGGGTGACTAATCGTTACTCAATTGATCGAGACTTTCATGCATAGTCTTATTATTAGGACGTTATGTATTTGCTATCATATCCTGCGCGATACGTTACATCCATTCACCATGATCAGGTGAGTTTCATGGCCCCTTTTCTTTTACTGTTTTATCATATGGGGGAGAATTCATGAAACATTAAACTTTATACATTATTTTTTGACTTGTATAAAATGTCCCTTTCTTTTAAACTGCTTTAAATATCTTGAGGGATCATTCATGAATCAAACAAACAAACTTTTACTTGACATTATGATTAACTGTACCGAGATAATGGTTACATGTTTTTTTTCGTATCCCAAACAAAGGTACATTTCATTATAAACGTTTGTAAAAACGAATCCCACTATTAATTAAATTCGATTAGTTCAAGTACGAAACGATAACTAGTGAATAGATCTATTTGGGTTGACGCCCCTTGTAGAAGCATATTCTTATTCTAACGTTGTGTCTCGTGTATTGTATCTAGACAAGAGCGTCTGTGTGAGTTAGTGGCTTCATGCTGAGGTGGCCGGACCAAATGGTCCGCAGGCCATTTGGTACGGGCGTACCATTTAGTACGCTAGTGGTCCGCCAGCAGCATGTTAGTGACTATAAATAGTTCGTGTTAGAGAGAGCTAGTAAGAACTTCTGTCATTCTCTACATCTTAACTGTGTATAAACTGAGTGTGTTTCTCTCTCTACATTGTAACTCTTTGTGAATCAATAAAGCAAAGCTTTATTTACCTTCTCGTTGCTATCTGATTACTGAATCATGCAGTAGTAAGATCGTATAGTGGTTCTACAAGTGGTATCAGAGCATTTGGTTGCTCTACTACTGTGATTTTAGCAATTTTCGGATTTTTAGAGAGAGAAAGTTTGGGTTTTTCTTCATTTTTCATCAAATTTCCGCAATTCCGAGTTTTTCAACGATGGAAAATGATTTCTGAGTGTTGCTGGAGTGTTTTCGCATCATACTAAAGTAATTTCCAGCTCCAAACGTCAAATTTCACGAAAATCAGTGAAATCAGCCTCGAAATCAGTTGGTCCGCCGGACGAATTTCTGGTCGCCGGATGAATTTTCTGGTCCGCTGGTTGGTCCGCCCGTGTATCTTCATCAGCATTCTGGTCCGCTAATCTGGTCCGGGTAGGCAATCTTCATATTTTTGATCCGTGGCAGTTTCAACGTACCATCTGATCCGCGGCAGTTATTTCAGCGTATCATCTGGTCCGCCGTACGAAATCTGGTCCGCCGGATGAAATCTGATCCGGATTTGGTCCGCAGGTACAAATCTGATCCGTTGGTAGTATTTTGGTCCGCCGATTTGTTTTGGTCCGCTGGCAGAATAGTGACCTTCACTAAAAACTGACGTAACTTGCAAACCGTTTGGAGATACAGAACCCAATCCTAGCCAAAACGTTCGTATTTCCGAGATCTAGACGTGTACTTACCTGAAAGGTCTGTACCTCCCAGTTTGTCACCCAAAATCCGCTTGGAAGACGCCCGTTTTTCAGTTTTAAGTTTTCGCGTTCGGTATTGAAATTTCAAAATGAGTGATTTCTATGCAATGACTGCTGCTCAAACATCGGTTCAAGCCATGTTAAACTATGATAACGAGATAGGAACAACTCAAAAAGTTCCTAAATTGCTAAGGCTTGAAGATTATCACAATTGGAGAAGTCGGTTTGAATCTTACATTTATTCGCAATATATTGAGAGTTGGATTCCAATTGAGAAAGAACATGAATATTCGATGATAAGTCCCAACAAACCAAAGATGATTAGTAGTTTCGATGCTGATGAACGGAAATTGTTTGCTCGAGAAAAGAAAACATATAGTTATCTTACTATAGCCTTACTAAATGATCTAATGCATCAATTTAAGCAATATACAACGGCTAAAGAATTGTGGGATGCTATTGAAGATAGATGTACGGGGAATGATCAATACAAAAACACTCGAAAGAAAGTTTTTAAAAAAGAGTTTGATAATTTCAGGCACTGCGAGAATGAGAAAATTCCAGATTTAATTGCTCGGTTTTCCCATTTGATAAATGAACTTGATGTTGTAGAAGTCAAGAAAGATAGTGATGAATTGAAAGAGAAAATTCTGGAAGCTTTACCAGAAAAATGGGAAAATTATGTGATGATGTTGACAAATGATCCAAATTATTCAAATTGGACTTTCAACCAAATAACTAGCAAATTACAAGCTCGTGAGATGGAATTGCTGGTGAAGAAATCTGCACATCCTACAGTTCAAAATCCTGAATTGTACTTTGGGGAAAATAACGCTACAGTTCATGCTAAGGCAAAGTCACATTCTATTTCAAGCAGTAATCCGCCGGTAACAGCTTTTCTTGCTGGACATTCTGAAAATTCTGGTTATTATCCAGGATGTCGTTTTACCATTCCAGATAAATCACCAAACAATTCTCATCCTGCTCAATCAACTGAAGAATTGGCTGCATTGTTATCTGCTTTTATATCTTCATCGTCTGGATCGATATTTGGTCAAGTTAGTGATGCTGGTTTAAGTGGAACTGAGTTAGAACAGCTGGATGATGATCAATTAGCTTAATTAGATCTGCATTGGCAATTTGCAATGATGGTTGAAAAAGGAAGACGATTTATCAAGAAACATGGAAAGAATTCTTTTGTTCCAGGAGGAAGAAAACTGGGTTTGGATAAATCTAAAGTAAAATGTTACAATTGTTCAAAGGTTGGACATTTTGCTCGTGAGTGTTCTCAGTCATCCTCTGATAAAGTTAAATCTGATAAGCATGAAACAAAAGCTATGGTGGCTCAAGTTCAAGCAGAAAGAGAGTTTGATGAATGGTCAAAACAATTTGACAAATCACCTATTGCTTTGACTGCTATTCAAGATACTTGTGCAGATCCAGATGAATTTTGTTATATCAACGGTCAATCTGTGGCTTTAATGGCAAATGTTGAAGTTGAATCAAGTGGATATATGTCTGAGATCACTACATCTGAAACAAGTGATTATGAAGTTAGTGGGTATGAGTCAACTTGTGAATTTTGTGCTGAAAAGGATAGAAAAATTCATGAATTGGTTCAAGAAAAGGAAGGGTTAATGGTTGAGAGAACACTAAAGGAAACAGAATTAGAAAGTTCAAGAAGAAAGTTGAAAATTCTGATAAGATTTGCAAGATAAATGAGAAATTAATCGCCGAAAAGAATGTTTTGAAGGAAGAGTTGATGGCAGTTCAAGATAAATTGAATAAGTTCATTAGTGCCGATAAAGAACAAATTTTGAAGTTGCAAAGTGAGAATGAAGAGTTGGTTAAAAATGTTGAGAAATGGGAAAGTGAAGCAAAAGATGCGGCAAAAGATGCGATTAATGATTTTGATAATTTGTTTGAGAAATCAACTGCAAGAGTAGATTTGCTGAAGAAAGCTTATGATGATCTCAAGAAAGAGTTTGATGAAATTACTGCTAAGGAAAATGATCGTCAAATGGAACATTCAATATTACTTGATAAAGTCACAACTTTGACACATGACAATCAGTTGTTGAAACGAAATATTGAGATTCATGAAGGTCGTGTCAAGAAAATTACTCAAGAAGTGTGTGATGCTCATGATCAGATGCGACAGGAAAAGTTTTGGTTTAATACAGCTTCAGAGCAATTAATTGAATCAGAAACAGCATTGGGTGCAGCTCAAAAGAAAATATCTGATCTGAATGTTGAAGTGTTGGATCTTAAGAGGCAGTTGAATAATTTGAAGAATTCACATTCTTTTACCAGTTACTTATGCAAAGACGAAAATTTCAAAAAGGTTTTTGGAAGCGAGGAGTATAATCAGATTCCGCATCCAGTTATTGAATCTGATGCTCTTGCTGATATTCAAATTTCAGCTCTAACTGGTGATTATTCTGAATTTGTTGCGAAGAAGTCTGAATTGACGAAATCACAGAAATCAAAGATGAACGTGGAACAAGAGGAGATTTTGGTTGATAATTTTCCAACAAAGTTTGTTTCAGGTGGTTTTATTTCCAAAAAGGGAGTTGGTTCTGTTGGAAAAGAAGTGGAGAAGGATGACAAGCAGTTGCAAGATGAAAAGTTGGCTACTGAGCTTGTTCAAGCTAACAATTTGAAGGGTATTAAAGCTAAATTTACTGAAGTTGCTCAAGCTGGTTTTCTAAGTCTCAAATGGATTTATCAAAGTTACCTGGTTATAAACGATCTGGTTTGGGTAATAACAATCAGAAATTTGAGCAGAAAGACAAGAAGAACATGTCAAAGAAGACTCAAAAGGCGAAGAAAGATACAAGTCTTGAACAAATCTATCATTTGGCACATGTATTCATTTCTACTATCGAGAAAGGATTCGGAGGAACACAAAAGAAGAAAGATTCATCTACAAGTTCTCCGAAAGAATCTTCTTCATTTGGATCAAATTCCACTCCTCGAAATCCTACTTCCAAATGGGTACATTCTAACCGATTTCAAGTTTTCGATGATAATTCTGATAGTATTGAATCTGATGATAGATGTCATCCAGTTCAGGGCAAATCACAATCTAAACGATCTTATCGTTTGTGCTATCAATGTCGCCGAAAGGGACACATGGCACAGGATTTTCCTGAGACTGGTAAAAGTTCATTTTCAAACGAATCTGCTACGTTTATCGACGAATCAGGCAGAATTTTTACTGAGTCAACACCATTCAAATCAAAATCTAAAACGAAACAATTTTTCAAATTTGATTCAAGTGTTGGTGGTTCATCATGTGATGATGACTCAGTTAAAAATAAAAAAAAAGTAAAAATGCAATGGCGACCTAAGATGGTCCGCAAAGCTGCAACTGATTTTGTGGAAGACACTGGTCGACCAGAAGCTGTGTGCTTCGGGTCATTTGAGTACTAATCTTTATAACCAGTGTGCAGGTATTCCTAGAAGACCCGTTGGTGATTGCAAAGTTGCTGATGGAGGAGTATTCTGTGTTCTTAACTTAAATTGAATGATTCATTTTTCAAAATTGAAAGATTTTCTAAAAGCTTAATCTGAAAAGGTATCAGTATAGATTGGTCAATTTTCTTTCTTTAATGCATTTTGTTTGAAGTTTAGGGGGAGAAAATTGAAAAACCAAAAATAGTGTGTTTGTGTTTTTGTTAAAATGAAAATCCAAAAATAGAGTTTTCATTTTAAGGGGGAGAAAATGGAAAAATACAAAAAAAAACAGAAAAATACAAAAACATTAAAAAATGAGAAATTGTATCCGACATGATTGGGAAATGATGGTACATTGGCTTACGTGTCTGACTCATGGATAAAATAGATGAAAAAGCCATAAGATCATTGTTTGATGTACTTGGTAGGCTCGGCATTAAATCAGAAAGTATTCAGATGTGATAAACACTAAATACTAATGCTTGACCAAGTGGACAACATCTTGATGCATATCTCATGATATATCAAGAAAAGATATGTGAAAAAGAAAATGAGAAGTCACTGTGTATACATGTGTACATTTTGCAAAGATTTAAACTTGTTTGATTTTCTTTATTTTGTCAAACGATCGGACTTTCTTTGCGTATCGAAAGATCGACATGATTGTTGTTCGTTTGACGTTCTGCTTTATTTTCTTTGGTGTTTCGTATAACTCATCGGACTTTCTCTGCGTGTACGGGAGTACAGACCTGATTGTTGTTGGGTTATACAATTTCAACTTGTTTTATTTTCTTATTTTGTTAAATCCAAGGCCTTATCTGCGTATTGAAAGATCGACCTTAAGGTAGACGATTTAACGTTCTTATTTCTTTTTGCATGGAACACAGTTGACTGAATCATGAATACAATCATTATGTGATTAAATCACAAATGAAATCACAAAGTGTGATATAAAAAGCAAAAACATATCTGAGTATGTCTGATAGTGTGGGGTAAACTGGTCAAAGCAAACCTAATCAATTCAATAACATATCCTGATGTTATGAGTATGATTGTGCCTGAGTTTAAGATGAACAAATTATACCAGTAATCGACATGACTTGTGTGCTGAAGTAATTGAAATTGAAGTGTAGTTCAGCATGTCATGACCAATATGATCCCAAGTTGTGATCTTTCTCGCAAAAGACAAAAATAGTGTGTGATTCAGTATTTCATTTCTGTATTGCATTTATGTTTCATATCTGAAAAATCCAAAAAGATTTTAGGCGTGTTTTAGCATAAAGTTTCAAAAAGCCAAAAATATTTTGTTTCTTATTTGTTTTCGACCGATCGATACAATGATACAAAATTCAAAAATTCAAATTTATATCTTGGATTCTCGAAGAGAAGTTTTGCGCCAAGATTAAATTATTTTTTTAAAGAAAAGAAAGTTGCGTTTTTGTCTTCTGAAATTGCAGGTTATCTGTGTGACAAGACTCAAGCATGGTGAAAGGGGGAGTATGTTATATCTTTCACAAGTGGATCTCGAAGTTCAAAGATTTTTTCAAGATTGATCCAGCCATGCAAGCTCTAATTCTGACAAGATTTCAAGTTGAAAATCAGGCGCAGAAATGCTAAAGATTGAAGACTGAAGTTTTTTTAGATAGATAGATAGCTAGATACACTACACGTTAAGGGGGAGTCTGTAGAAGCATATTCCTATGCTAACGTTGTGTCTCGTGTATTGTATCTAGACAAGAGCGTCTGTGTGAGTTAGTGGCTTCATGCTGAGGTGGCCGGACCAAATGGTCCGCAGGCCATTTGGTACGCTAGTGGTCCGCCAGCGGCATGTTAGTGACTATAAATAGTTCGTGTTAGAGAGAGCTAGTAAGAACTTCTGTCATTCTCTACATCTTAACTGTGTGTAAACTGAGTGTGTTTCTCTCTCTACATTGTAACTCTTTGTGAATCAATAAAGCAAAGCTTTATTTACCTTCTCGTTGCTATCTGATTACCGAATCATGCAGTAGTAAGATCGTATAGTGGTTCTACACCCCTGTCCTGGTTGGTCGCTCCAATCCTGACTCCGGTAAATGTCAAGGGGTACATGTCAGTTATTCTGCTCCGATCGGTATTTCTCGGGATAGAATACCAAGAGTGGTAATCTGTTATATTCGAATTTGAGGTTCATGTGAGAACGTTACAACAATAACAACAACAACAATAACCGTAAGCCGAATAATGACAAACCGTGTAAACCTTGACGTGCACAAGTCTTTCATTAAACAGTGCAAACCTTGACGTGCACAAAACTTTCATCAAACTGCGCAAACTTTGATGTGCACAAGTCTTTCATTAAACAGTGCAGACCTTGATGTGCACGAATCTTTCATCAAACTCTGTAAAACTTGACTCACACAAGTCCATAACCTTATATGCTTTAAACTGTTTACAACTCATTATAAAATCGATAAAAACCAGTCACCAACATTATGTTTACTTTTTGAGCTCATTAATTATTATGTACTTAGCTTGCTTGCATGGAATGACATGCATCATTAGGACCTGCATTCTGTTTGGTGTCATAGTGAACACTTCACGCATTTTGAGCTTTCATCACATATTGTCAATTTGAAATTATCATACTTTTCAAAACCAACTTTTTTACTTTACAATTATTGTTTTAATATCACTAGTTTTCGCTGCAACTTGTAAGACATTGTGTATAAATCAAAACGTCTCCTTTTGTTTAATCATTTAGAGGTCGTTCAATATATCCACGATTATGACTTCATGACGTCACACGCCTCCGTTCCCGAAATTTCAGGGTGTGACAGTGATTCATGATCAAGATTGCATTTTTATGATGGATTAAGGTTAGATCTATGTCATGCATGTTGATTCTTGTTAGATCTATGTGATTCATGATCAAGATTGCATCTTTATGTTGAATTAGGGTTAGATCTATGCCTTGCATGTTTGTTATTGATAGATCTATGTGATGCACCATTAATATTTGATCTTTATGTGGTAATATGACTAGATCTATGTCACACATGTATCTTGGAGTTAGATCTAGGGTTACTCAAGGTGAAATTGTATCAATGATATTGCAGGCTATCATATAGCTATCACGTGAACCCTGTTTGCATCATGAGGAGTGTGTAAATCTTTAGGACATCATTATTGCATCCTTAGTCAGGATTAACCCTCATAAACGTACGTATCACCATCACAACGTGTCGTTGAGTCGTTTGTTTCACTGTGAGTCGTGAAGTATAATTATTTATTTATTTACTTCTCTATCTCATCTAGTCGTCAAGGTTCTCTTAGGTTCCAACCATCTCATTTCGTGGTGTCATTTTTTCATTAGTGTCTCCAATCCAGGTGAGTATTCAAGCCCCTTTCTTTTATCGTTTTGGGGTGCAACATGTAACCCGTATCAATCTCAAATATATATTTCATCACTTTCAAATTTCATGTGAACTCTAAGATGGTTATGTGTGTTCTAGTATGTTGAACTTGTGTGGATTAGTATTTTGTGGATTATTATTGTTGTGAATGGAATCTGTTTCAATTTTAATTTCAATGTCAATTTCAAGGCGTAATATTAACACTAAAAAGATCGGGGTTACAATAATAGATCTGTTTGTTTGGCAGCCCACCTAACTTGACCGGTAACTTTTGTTGGGTGATTGGAAGCCTTATTTGTCAAGGGTTGGAATACGCCACTCTATGTGCACTATATCAATACTTCTTTATCATATCAAGAATGTACATATCACTCGTGGATCGCATGTTTTAATCTATCATAGTATATCAAACCTATGTTTACTCACCAACTATTTGTAGTTAACCTTTATTTTGTACATGTTATAGGTTTTGCTGCGAGATGACGATTACATGTCGATGCCACCATAGGATGCATGCGGACTTAGTGTGACCTAATTAATAGAGTTAATCCGTTATACATTATTTTTTTATACTTAAGTTGTTATATATATTATCTGAGATATATGAAATAGGTTAATTAAGAATATCGCAACATTTAATAGTGTTGTGTGCAACTGGACAATCATCGTGCCCCGACGTATTCCGTCGTCGGTTGGGGAATGACAATTATAAAGTGACTATATATATTCATAACACCTATTCCATTATTATATGTATTAATATTATAGTCCTATAAATAGTGGCTTATGTACATTGTTAAAGAATATAATGAAATGACTCCTCTCTCTCTCTATGTTCATTAGTTCTATTTTATGTTATTTGAAGATTGTTGATGGGTTGTTGCTATTCAACAAATTTTAAAGGAAAATTTGATTTTAATAATACAAGTTTTACCTTTTTGGCGGATAATAATATGAGTTTTGAAATTTCCTCATAATAATACAAGTTTTGTGGGTATTGGATTCTAATGATACACCGTTAGTTTTTTAGTAACGGTGTTAGTCTGTTGCCTACGTGGCATGTGCCACGTCAGGTGCCACGTAGGAGGAAAACAGTCCACGTCAGGTGCCACGAACTAACGGGTATCATTAGAATCCAATACCCACAAAACTCGTATTATTGTGAGGAAATTTCAAAACTCGTATTATTATCCGCCAACAAGGTAAAACTTGTATTATTAAAATCCATTTTTCTAATTTTAAATTATTTATACTTTTATACTTTGATCATGAAACTTTTAGACTTTTACATTATATACTCTTTAACTTTTCTACTTTTGTTTTTAGTATATTTTTAGAGTTTTCGATTTAGTCACAATTTTTTTATTGTTTACAACTTTGACCATATTAAAATGTCTATTACATAAACTGACGGGTAAATGGTTGACCCGTCGCGAAACGTTTTATACTCCTTAACTTTTTTACTTTATTTTTATTATTATTATTATACTTTTAGAGTTTTTGACTTTATTCACGACTTCTTTATAGTTTTATACTTTGACCACACTAAAATCTTTTTAACTTAAACTGACTGGTAATGGGTAGCTCGCTGTGAAGAAGGGCGGGTCACCAACTTGTATATTACATTTGGAAATGGTAAAAAATAGTAAGGTTATTGGTTGTTTTACTTTTGCCACATATCTTTGTTGCAATTTACAGTTTTGGTCCCTTTATTTTTTTCAACTTCTTTTTAGAGATGGCATGGTGGATCTTACACGTGGTTTCGTTCAGTGGTTTGTTATATACAATTAGATTGTATATAAAGGCTTGGGCTAAACACACAGCCATATTTGATATGCACACAGAATGGCCATGATCGTGGCATTCTAAACGGGCCACATATTATTTTATTATTTTCTTACTTTGTTTTTTAATTTTCTAAGTATTTTTAATTATTTAATTTTATAAATATCAACACGATTTATTCATCATAACTGGTAAGATTATGTAAAATAAAAAATTTTAAGACTCGGAGTTTTTTTTTAGATGGTCTTGTTGGCCTATCGGCAAGTCTTTGTTAGTGTTTGGGTCTCCACGGCCCATAGTTTTTTTATTTTCAAAAAATTTTGAAACGACTTTTTGATTTTTAAGGAATTTTTTAAAATAAAAAAACCATGGACCATGGGGACCCAACACCAGCAAAGACTTGCCGAGAAGCTATCAAGACCGTCCCGGCAAAACCTATGAAATTTAAAATTTAGTATTTTACATAATTACTATGTTCGTGTAATTATTTTATTATCATTTATGGTGAATACCCGTTTTACATTCCAATGTGGAGATTAGGGGTTCAAATCTCACAAGACACAAAAAAATATAAAATATTAGAGGTGTGTAAGAGGTCTACCACAGTGGGTCTTTGGGCGGTGGGCTTCCTCTGGGATGGATGTGTAACACAAAGTGTCCTGGTTACTCGCACGTACTGTGGTCGCAACGTGTCGTTAATAATATCAATTGCTATGATGAGACACCCGGATAACTGGATGTTTGTCATTCAAAAGAAATTCCGTGATAGAATAAATCTTTTTAATATTTATAAAATTAATAATTAACACCGTTTAGTTTTCAAAATAAAGTTAAAAAAAGCATTTGGTCGTTTGGTGGGATACGGTCATAAGTATTCTGTGTGGATATCAATTCACATTGTGTGAATATCAACTCCCTATATAAATAGTAAACTTTAAGATTTTTTAATTGAAAAATTGGATTTAAATAATCTCAAGTTTTGGGTGTTGGCCGCAGTAATCTCACTTTCAATAATAACCCTCAGTGGTCCCAACTTTCATCCTATTTATTTATAGTGGTCTCGTCGTTAAAAAACTTAACATCATTAAGTTTTTGCTGATATGACAGCTGATGTGTAATTTTTATATATATATTTTTTTTTTGTTTTTAACCACCTGCCACATCATTATCATCACCTTCATCCTCACACCACCACCATCTCCGTCACCGCCACCACTACTTTTTGCGGTTTGAAAAGTAAAATATACGATTATTTAGTTTTAAATTTGCATTGATTTGATAGATAAATTCTTCCTCTGGTCATAATTGTTTTTGGATAATCCGTTTAATACTAGACAATTTGTTGAGCTATGGATAAATTCTTCCTCTGGTCATATTTTTTTTGGATAATCCGTTTAGTTATTTAGGTTTAAATTTGCATCGCTTTCAACTTTTATTATCACCCCCTTTGGTTTGGGCATGATCATGGAGATGGTAGGATAAAGTGGACAAGAAGATATGGAGGTTTGTACCGTCGTACAGGGTCCTCTTCAGGCTCATAATCTCGCTGACGTGCATCACTTGATGTTCGAGTCAAATGAACGGTTTGATCGGATTGAAGGCAGTGGCTCAGGTCAATGATAATCGACAATGGCGGCAATAGGTGATGGGCGGAAGAGCCGATGAAGATCGATGACGATGAGTTGTTCGAATTAGTAAAGGTTGTAGGTGGTGGCGGTGGCGGTGGTGGTGTGAGGATGAAGATGATGATGATGATTTGGCAAGTGGTTAAAAACAAAAAATATATATATAAATTACACATCAGCTGTCACGTTAGCAAAAACTTAATGGTGTTAAGTTTTTTAACGGCGGAACCATTATAAGTAAATAGGAATATAGGATGAAAGTTGGAACCACTGAGGGTTATTATTGAAAATGGGATTATTGCCGGCCAACACCCAAAACTTAGAATTATTAAAATCCAATTTTTCTTTTTAATTTGGTAATAAAGTTTTTATATTTTAATTTTGGTCACATAAACTTTAGTGTTTTTAACTTTGGTCACAAAGTTTAGGGTTTTTTAATTTTGATGACATTTTTTATAGTTTTATACTTTACCACGAAAGTTTCATACTTTTACGTTTTATACTCCTTCACTTTTATACTTTCGTTCTTTACTATACTTTTTATAGTTTTATACTATGACCGCGAAACTTTTAGACTTTTACGTTTTATACCATTAACTTTTATATTTTTCGTTTTTAGTATAATTTCGACTTTGGCCACGCCTTTTTCATAGCTTTATACTTTAATCATAAAAAACTTTTAGAATTTTACGCTTCATACCCCTTAATTTTTCTACTTTTATTTTTTTAGTATATTTTTTTTATACTTTCTACACTTTGACCACGAAACTTTTCTACATTTAGACTTTTACGCTTTATACATCTTAACTTTTCTACTTTAGTTTTTAGTATACTTTTAGTGTTTCCGAGTTTGGCCATGACTTTTTTATATTTTTATACTTTGACAATGTTAAAACGTTTCTTACTAATGGGTGGCCCGCCGCAAAGCGCGGACGGGTCACCATCTCGTTTATTATTATTAACTTTTGGTTTTTCTTAACAAAAAAATTTGTTTACGTGATTGTCAAGACACTAGCCTCAACCAACAGCCACAAAAACACAAAGACAAACACCTACAAAGACTCCACATGAAGCAAGAGAAAACAAAACTACAATTAAATACTAAATCTACACCGATCCTCACAATTGATGTCATATTTTTAACCTAGAAGAATGACATCGATTTCACCTATTCCATTATAAAAGTCGTGACAAAAAATTCCTCTTGTACTCCAACACATAACTGTGAGGATCGGTGTAAAAAATTCCTCTTGGAATTCTCTCATACATGACTTCATTTTTTGCCCACCATATACTCCAACACATAACTGCAATAATGGCTTAAATAACCTTCGTCCTTTTACTAATCTTATGTAGCCTTAGAAGATCAATAATGGCTTAAATAACCTTCCTCCTTTCACTAATTTTATGTAGCCTTAGAAGATCAATCAGAGTGAACGCAAAGATGTCTCTGATTTTAACCTAATTTGTCACCCTCATCCAAATGCAGCCACCTTTGCATAGTAAATCAGAATGTGATCATACTTTTCAGAGTTGCAGGTACATAATGGGCACTCGTCATTCCTTATCGGAATACCTCTCTTGCACAAGGCATCACGAGTTGGAATTCTCTCATACATGCCCTCCATAAAAATACGTTCACTTTAATCGGGATCCAAGAACCGTTTTCAAAACTTTCCCCGACATGTTGATTAACCTTGGTCTTGATTATCTGAGAGTTTTCCCCATCTTCTTCACTAAACCAAACCCATTTGTAGGTGGCCGGTCGACAATGCCATCTCAGTTACGAGCAGGGGCGTCTTAAGGGCAAGTGAATGAAGCTAGGGATTTAGGCCCACACTTTAATCAAGTCCCGATCAATAATCAAGAACACACAAATCGTTTAGGAAAAACTCACTCAAAACATTTATTAGATAAGATTTTGATACAAGGAATAACCCTAATCTTGGCCACCCTATTTATAGACTAAACTATGCTTGATAAACAAGCATCCTTATTAGACTATAACACATCCTCTTTTAATTATTAAACATAACAAGTTATATGCCTAATAATATCACCCTAAAAACCAACTAGCTTTTGGGATATAGTTCTCGTGGGCCAACATTCACCCCCCCCCCCTCCCCTAACTTCTGAGTCGGATTAGGGAAGTCTTGAACACCGAGTAACTCCCGCACTTTCATAACCTTGACCCGCATAGCATTCATATGACCCATGACTGTCCTCAAATTGCTCATTCCACCGATGCACTCATTCTTGTTTTGATTGGTTCGATGTACATCCCGACCTTGAAAAGAACCCCCGTTAGGACCACGACTTTGACCCGAACCATACTGGTTCATTCCACCACGACCCCCGATTACATTGGAGATGACTCTTATCTTCATCGATTAATCGTGGCTTCAAATAAATCGAAACGTGAAGTTTATCAAGTTCCTGGATTTCAAATCAATGGGAGGATTTCGATTTGAAGTCAGGTGACATAAACTTGATAAAAATTGAAATTAAATTTTCATCATCAAAAACAAACGGCAAGGTTGACTTCTAAACAATTTAGGTCATCCTTTTAAACAAATAACCCACTTCTGGTTGCTTTATCAAGAATCAATTTACGGTGCTTCGCAAAACCGGCGACTTCAAGTTTTAAAGAGATCAACGACTTGTGATTTTAAAGGCACTTCGGACGAATTCAAGAATAAAGAATTGGCAACTTCCATTGATCAAGATATTTTTCTTCATTAAACTCAGTCAATATAGAAAACCGGCAGCTTCCGATTGCTTCTAAACGGATCAAAAGAACGGCTACGGCGGAGTACGGATTGTGGCGGCAGATAAGCGGTGACTCCCTTGGTTCCCGGAATTAATAAACGAGATTTACGACTCTCGAAGCTTCTAGACGGTGGTCTATTTGATCTTCCTCAGCAACAATCGTCTACCCACAAATCTTCCTTGGCGTCTTCACTAGAGCCTATATCTTCTTCGTAGAACTAACAACCCTAAATCACTTTGGCTTGGATCTTGGTATCAACTCCGGGTACCGAGAACTTGATTCTTGATTTGATACCAATTCAAATGCCGATCAATAATCAAGAACACACAAATCGTTTAGGAAAAACTCACTCAAAACCTTTATTAGATAAGAGTTTGATAGAAGGAATAACCCTAATCTTAGCCATCCTATTTATAGACTAAACTATGCTTGATAAACAAGCATCCCTATTAGACTACACCTCCTCTAATTATTAAAAATAACAAGTTATATGCCTAATAATATCACCCTAAAAACCAACTTGCTTTTGGGCTACCCGACCCACCGACTTGTGGACTCGGGAATTAGTTCTCGTGGCCCAACATGTAATAGGGCCCCAAATTAAAGAAAATAAATAAGAGCAAATAAATGAACAATTGCTCGGCCATCCTTTCAGCTCGTGACCAGGGCGGCTTAACTGTTTTTAGAGGCCCAAAGCGAAATACATGTTTTATTTTATTTGAAATTTGCATAATGCGATAGCTATAAGAGCGAAATAAGTTCGAATAGGAGCCCAAATTTTTAGTTCGCTTTGAGAATCTAAAACAGTTAAGCCGCCCCTGGTCATGAGATGAAAGGATGGTCGAGCAATTATGCATTTGTGCAACTCCACAAGTTCTATACAACAATATTTAACCAACACTTCTTTGGAACTTTCAAGTATGAATAATCCAGGAAAAGACTACAAAATGGTTCGTCCGAAGCCCAAATATCAAACCACAAACTACACTTATCCCCATTGTCAACAACCACCTTCAAGGATCTGTCAATTAGAATATTGTTTCTACAAAGGTCTACTTCACATTTAGCCATTGATTTCCATGCACTTGCACTAAGCTACCTTTATGGCTCTATTCACAGGAAGCGCAACATTAGCAGCCTGCAACGACCCCACACCCAAACCCCCATTTTAATTTGAGGCGGTAACCAACTACCATTTAACCCGCCGTTCAAAAAAAAAAAAAAAAAAAAAAAACTACCATTTAACCCAATGGATCTTGTTCTTGTCTGGCGTAAAGAAAATTCTTTCGAATTCTTTCAAGCTTGTCAGTTATCTTATATTGGATGGGTAACCAACTACCATTTAGTAGACGCGCGATACAACAAGAAATAATACAGGGGCAAAGTAGACGAGACGAATTTAATGTGTAAGTCGCCCACAGCTAGATTGCGTCTTGCTTTTCCACTTCAACAATTTCCTATTAAAGGCCTCAACCATGGTTTCCCAATTTCTATCTAATTAGATTCATGTTACCCCAATATTAATCCCAAAATAATGGGAATTTGCCATACTAACCAACGCTTTCGCCATCTCCTCAAGCTGCAAATTGTTTGCACCCATCCAATATAAGATTATTAGATAACTGTTATCCAAATTCACCTTTAAACCGACGTCAACCTAAAACACAGCAACATTTGAGATAGGTTCTTGACATTTTTCTTTTCTCATTTACCCAAGAAAATCGCGTCATCCGCGTAAACACAAATGGGAAATGCACACCTCACTGTTGGGAAGGTTAGTTCTTTTAAAGACACCGGTATTAACTCCCTTTCTAATCACGACAGATATATCGAACGTGAGCGAGTTTTTTTTATTTATAAAAATCATGTTTAATAAAAGTGCATTTCATTTTAATTGTTCACTAGCAGTCAGTTTGAAATTTGCACCTCCAGTCTCAAATTATTCAGCGTTGCTTGTGCTAGTGAAGAACAATTGATACTCAAGATTGATGATGAAGTTGTTGCTTTCAAGTGGTCCAGTACAATCATTTATTTATCCCTTAAATGTAATCTCTCTGAATATTTTACCATTAACAAATTGTAAATCTATTCAATAACCACGTAAATGTTCTAAGGTGAAACAACACAGAAATGTTCTCTTTAGCGCTGAAACTACTACACAAATATAACAGTTTATTAAATTGTGGTAAAAATTTCTAGTAAAAAAATGCAGTTTTTTTTGCAAATTTAGTCCCGTTTTTTAAAGGAAAATAATTATAGCTTTTTATACATAAATAAATACTTGACTAAAAACATGTAGCAAAAATCCAGTAAAGTTCTTACAAAAAGATATCGTTCTATTAAAAAATAAGGCGAGCTAGATTTGATCCAGGAGAAGGGAGGCGTGTTCGATTTGAGAAAGAGATTGGAGACCACTAACAGAGACATAAACTCCGTGGCTTTTTAGATCAAATTTTCGATCTATAATCATAAAAATGTTGGGGATTTCAATTGCAGATATCCAAAACCATTGAAACCAAAACATCTAACTTCCAAGTTACCACATTACATGAATAAAACCTTAAAACAAACGATAGATCACACATACTAAACAACCCATCATGATCAGTTGAAAGCAGATCCACCAGCTGCATCTATGATGCTGGTTTCTGTTTCTTAGGCACACGGTAAGCTCCAACAACACAGGCATGATCACGCTCAAAGGGCTCTAGAGTCACCTGTTCCATTGGCTTGAATTGCTCAGCCTGAAGCTTTTTTACTTCTGAAGCAAATACAGCTTCAGCAGGAACCGTAGAATCTATACAGTTGGCCTGCAAAGTTCACACACAAAAAACAATTAACATGTCATAAAACTAGGTATAAAATCAAAGATATTTAAAAAAACATGAACAGATTAACAAACCTTGATGGATATAACAAAGTAGCCTCCTGCTTTCAAGAAATACGACGCATTTAGTGCTAAAATCCTTGCCTGCATAGAGACAAAAAATTGGAAAAAAATTTAGTTGTGATATACAAATAATTAAGAAAAGTTGGATAATTTTTACCGGACCAGGATATAAAACCAAAGAGAAAACAGCAGCCATCAGTTAAAAGTTGTTGGTTATAGCATCAGAAACTCGATTTGTGCATCACTCATGACGTCTTGAAGGGGAATCCGAGTTAATTCATCATGTACTTAAATTTAGAATA
This sequence comes from Deinandra increscens subsp. villosa, assembly GCA_039602395.1. Taxonomy (NCBI): domain Eukaryota; kingdom Viridiplantae; phylum Streptophyta; class Magnoliopsida; order Asterales; family Asteraceae; genus Deinandra; species Deinandra increscens. Next base: position 28,611,406 of record JBCNJP010000012.1, on the reverse strand, counting down.
CTAATTCCAAAATATATAAAGTAGAAATTTAAAACCCATGGAAATGTTAAAAACAAATTAAAATACAAATAAAACAGGAGTATATAGATACATCAGAAACTCGGTTTTGCATCATCCAAGATGTCCTGAAGGGGAATCCGAGTAGTTCATCATATGTAATTTACTCAACTAATTTGAGAATTTTAAAAATGTAAAGCCAGAGAAAACAAATGCAAACAAATTAACGTGTGAAGCATTTAAAAAATTGCTTGCTAGAATACTACTTTAAAATTTAGTAAACCAATGCCAAAAATCCCAGATAAAAAAATGTAAAGTAGATAAATACATCAGAAACTCGGTTTTGCATCATCCAATATGTCCTGAAGGGGAATCCGAGTAGTTCATCATATGCAATGTAATAAACTGAACTGAATTCTAAAAATGAAAACCTAACTTTGTAAAAAGGTAGCTTTGAAGGATTAGCAATCAAAAAGTACAAGCAAAGCATATCAAAATCAATGGTGTTGCTATAAAAATTAAAACTTTCTGATAAATTAAAAAATGTAAAGCTGGAGAAACTGAATGCAATTAAGTAAAAATCAAACCTGATCAGGTTGAGCAACATCAGAAAAGATAACATCAACCATGCTAACAAGCATCCTGTACTTTGCTGGATGTCTAGCATCCTCAATAATCGGAATAATATTCGTACGCTTTTTAGCCATGTTAACCAGATCTCTCCCACTTCTGTGAGAAAACTCAACAGCATACACAACTCCCGTCTACAAACATGAAAAATTAACATATTAGTTACAGATTATTCAAAAAGATATCAAGGTTTATAGCAAAATACTTACTGGGCCAACAAGATCAGAGACGTGAGAAACTGTGGTTCCAGATGCAGCTCCCAAGTATAGCACCTTTGATCCAGGTTTCTAAAGCAAAAAAAACATATATGAATTTATCATAATAAAGATTTTACTCAAGAACAACTGTTAAGATGTTAATCTACCATCCAAATGTTGTCAACTCCACCAAGAACAGCAGCAGCAAGCTTTGATCTGAAAGGGTTCCATACTCTATACTCAACCTTTGTGCCATCCTCATTCTGATCAAAAGAAAATAACATGAATACCAGAAACTCCAGAACCATAATCATGTGTTTATTTTTAAATTTATCATTTTAATGTATTTTTAAATTTATCAGTTTATCAAGAATTTAAAAAAAATAACAGTAATTTATCTAAACATACATTTAACAGATAAAAAAGGAATTGAACAAATAACAATTAATGGTAAAATGGAGATACCTGAACAGAGATCCTCTTCTCATTGTAGACAGCTTCACCAGGCACCATATTTTTAGTACAGAGAGCATCTTCCTTCCCCTTAGCAATAAACACACCTTCATGTCTATGAGGCTCAACCACAACCTTACTTCCTCCCTTCATTCCACCGCCTCTACCACCACGGCCACCACCGCGTCCCCTGCCGCCGCCTCTACCACCACCGCGTGCCATATCGCCGCCTCTTCCGCCTCTACCGCCGCTGAATCCTCCTCTTCCCCTTCCTCCTCTACCGCCTCCATCTCCACGACCGCCACTGCGACCGCCGCTGTAACCTCCACCACCGCGTCCTGTAAATCAAACAACAACAAATCGGTTTATTCCAAAATTAAACGGATTAAACTAGAATAGATAAGATGAATTAGGTCGAGAAGTGAAGTACCTCCTCCTCCTCTCATTGGAGGCCTCATTTTGGGATGGTTTGATTTAGCGGAAGAGGTTCTAGGGTTTATGTGGTGGATAGGGAAAACTAAACGGCGAATTGGGTGGTCTTATAACGCCAGGGTTTAGGGTTTTGGTTTCCTTCAATTCATTTTTAATTTGTCTTCGTTCTGCATGCTAAATGGGCTAAGCCCAAAATGATCGGTGTGGGACTCAGTCACTCAGATACCTTGTTAAAGCCCAAGTATGTAAAAAACATTATACTCTAAATATTACTACTAGTTTGTTTCATGACCTAAAAAACAAATTATTGAATATTGTGAATGTTGACTAGTTAAAACTTAAAACTTTACCGACTCATGTTCATCAAGTTACATAACATAACAAGTTATTCATGTATCATTTACCACATGTAAGAGATAACATTTCCTAGAACAACGTTGTATGATCATGTATAACAAGTTTAATGCAAAAAGTTTCCGTAATAGATAAGTCATGAACGTAACATGCAATTTCACAACTCAAGTATTCTAGCTTGCTCTTACAATTGATTCAAAGTGTTCATAGTCATGACATTACCAATTACATGATCCACTTTAGAAATACTAACACCAACAAAGGTAAGTGTGATGGATTAATTTATGTTTATGTAAGAGAATGGGTTGATTTGAGTCTCAATTTCTTAAGGGAATGTTGGATAGGTAATGGCATAAGCCTGTAAGAAAAGAAGAGGGTGGGGGGCTGCTGATGTTCATCAGGTTGCGCAGGGAAGAAGAAGACAGATTGTACCAGTTTTTCTGCACAAGGTACAACCTGGATATGCATTACAGCTTTGTAGAACAAGGAACTTAAATCTGATTTATTCCATACCTAATTGGCAGCCTAGAAACCTCACTGGATTGAATAAATCATTAGGAGTATATTGCATGCTAAGGGTTGTTGAGGATTAGATTAAAAAGAATTGAAACTTAGTAAGGTTTAGTGTTAGTTTTATTATGAAATCCTTAAGTTAGTATAATTTAAAGATTAGACATAAAGATTGTAGAAACTTGAGATACATAAGAAAAACCAAGGTTTGAATTCGAGTAGATGGAGGTCTGACCCGCTAGATATTTAATGTTGCATCATGCAACAGTATACAACAACTTTATAAAATGTAAATTAAATGTCATTTACTTGAAGTCCCAAAAATAAAATAGTTATAAATACTTAGTATTGCAGTATACAACAGTTTTATAAAAATTAAACAACATTTACTTAAAATTCTAAAGCTAAGATGACGATAGGTGTTTAGTGTTGCATTATGCAACAATACTAAAAACAGAAAGAATTCGAGTTTAATAAAACTTGAAGCGGGTCATAACACACCATTTTTCCAGGATATGATTAAACATCATTCGCGGGTCGCGAATGTCAGAATACTCAGTATTGCATTATGCAACATTAGTGTTGCATTATGCAACAGTTTACATTCAGAATATTTAAGTTCAATAAAACTTGAGGATAGAACATTTTGTGAACCAGATGACAACTCATAATTACACAAATAGGAAAATACCATAACAAGCATTGAGTTTACAAAATATAAAAACCGAAATTACAAGATAAAACAAGATATTATTATGACAAATAGTCTTGTTATTGTATTGGCTTAGGTTGACTATATCAGAAGTAGTACGACCACCAAAGTAGATCATCCCAGTTAAAATTACCAGTCAAGTCAAGTGAATTCTGTTACCTTATCCTTGTTATTGAGAGTTTTGAGGCCACAACTAACAGTTGTGGTTCTACAGTTTATTGCTTACTGGCTACGCATCAGATATAATTGCATGTAATGTGAAAAATTACTATGTAACTAGTATGCTAGAATCCTTTGGTGCATGTGTTGTACCCCATGACTTATATATATTTTATTGGTTGAATTCTAGTCATTACATGTAAGCAAGTTTGTAGTTCCAGTAGCTTTGAAAGTTGAATAACAGGTACGGTGCAGCTCACCAACAACATCAATGTTGTTGATACAGTTGTTTTCTCAATTTTACAGGAAATCAGTAGGATCATTCAGATAGGTGATCCTTCAAAGAGCCAAGCATATGTTATTATTAAAATAAGAAGAACAGTCGAACCCAGTTATTAGTATTATGTTAAGATGCTAAATCAAGACTTATTATTATCATGTTTACTTTTAAGATTGTGAAACTTTGTAGGCTGTCTGTAAATTAAATAAACAAATCGTTGTTTAATATTATCATATTCTGTTGCTTCCGCGTGTATCTGATATCGACAGTCTGTTTTCCACAACACCTCTCCCGTACCTGACAAGCGGTTCGGGCGGGGTGTGACAGGTTGGTATCAGAGCCACAGGTTCCAGCAGATTAGGTGTTTAAGACCCCTAAGCTTGAACCTTAATTCGATCATAAGATTAATGCATCCATTATAGGATTATGACTTAGGTAAATAAATTTGTTTGTTGGGTAGTTATGGAGAGTTAGTGTAAGGTCGATAGTAGTTTCAGCCTAGCTAACTGCAATTCCTATCCACAAGTACACTAAGACTCGATGAAACCTAACAGACGAATTTAAGAACCTTAAGTCTTCCAATTATAGGCTGCAACTCTAAGAGATTAATGAATAAGCCAAAGACGATGTTTATATATATATATATATATATATATATATATATGTGTGTGTGTATACACCAATAAAGAAAAGTACAAACACAGAAATGATAAGCAAATTTGGGTTATGTCTAAAAGAAAGATTCAAACAGCCATCTAATGATGGAGGCAGATCAAAGGAAAATTCTTAAAAATTAGACTCCGATACTAAAACCAATATACATTAAAAAAGCAAAAATCATAAACTTCCAAGAATACACCCAATATCACAAATTTCCAAGAATACCACATTCCTAATCATAAACCATTGCTCTGGCAAACATTCATTTCAAATCAAATATGGCTACTAATCAAGAAGACGATCAGACTCATCCCTCCAACGATAATGATAATCCATCAATTCGGCAAGAATCCCAAAATAATGACACTGAAAGAAGAATAAGGGATATAGTTGCTACTGAAGTAGCAGCTGCATTATCTGAGCGCTTGGCTAAAATGAAGCAAGATGAGAGCATGCCTGCTAAATCAGAAGAAAGTCAGCACAGTCGAACCAGAAGAAGACGAGATGACAAGCGATCGAGATCACCCGTTAGCTCTCGGAGCGAATCTGTGCCTAGACACAAAAGAAACCGCCGACGTTATGAAGATTACTTATCTAACGAGGAGGAAAGTGATAGAGAAGACAGAAGACGAGCAAAGAAAAGAGGTTGCACCTACAAGGCTTTCATGGCTTGTAAGCCTAGTATCTTCAAGGGGGAAAAGAGTGCAACTGACACTCTAAACTGGCTGGAAGAGATGGAAGAAGTGTTGGAAATCAGTAACTGTCCAGAAGAAGATAAAATAAGATTCGCATCTCAGTCATTTAAAGGTAGTGCACTAATTTGGTGGAAGACGATTAGAAATGCAAAAGGGAAGGATCGGGTTTATCAGAAAAGGTGGAGTTGGTTCAGAAGGATAGTGATGAGAAAGTTTATATCAGAAAGTGAGTCGGAAAAACTAGAGAACGAATTTACCAACTTGAGGATGGATATAAATGATTACAAAGCCTATATCAACCATTTCAATGAGTTGTTAACTCTGGTACCACATATGGCAGAAACAGAAGATAGGCAGGTAAGAAGGTTTGTATGGGGAGTGAGCCCCGAAATCCGTGCCAATGTAAGGACAGCCAGACCTCATACACTGGAATCCGCCATGGATCTAGTGACAATTCTAAGTGAGGAATGGTTGAGACAAGTGAATCAAAACGATGAAGTGGAAGGAGGAAAACGAAGATTTGATAATAAGAAAAGGGAAGGAAGTTGGAAAGGGAACAGTGATAGGGACTCCAAGAAGGCTAGGGATGAAAACTGTCAGAAGTGTGGAAAGATGGGCCATCGAACACAACAATGTAGGAGTGAGATTGTATGTCGTAACTGTCAGAAGAAAGGGCACTATGCAGTACATTGCCGTAGAGATGTGGAATGTCAAAAATGTCATCGAAAGGGACACCGTGCAGAGCAGTGTCGGGGACCAGTTGTTTGTTATTACTGCAAAGAAGAAGGACATAGACGACATGAGTGCCCAAAACTTAAGGAGGCGGAGAAAAGCAAGGGCAGAGAAGGTATAGCGCCACGGGGGAAATGCTCGGGTGTTTGTGCTGAATGCAGACGAGGCTCGAAAGGACGACGATGTCGCAACTGGTATGTTCCTTGTTAACAATCAATTTCTCAGTATACTATTTGATTATGGTGCAAATAGGAGTTTTATATCTGTTACCTGCATACCTAAACTGAATTGTACTAAACACAAACTAGATGTTCCTTACTAGTAGAAACTGCCAATGGACAAGAAATAAGTATACCTGAGATAGTTAAGAATTGCCAGTTAGACATTGACAATTCTAAGTTTGAATTAGAATTATTACCTATGACCTTAAGCGGTTTCGATATTGTGTTGAGTATGGATTGGTTAACCTAGCAGCGTGCAAAAATCCACTGCGATGTCAAGACAATAACAGTGGAGTCTGCAGATGGTAAAACTCACACCATTGTTGGGGAGAAATTAATAAAACCCAAGAAGATCTCATCCTTACTTCTAGCAAGAAAGTGCATGAGAAAAGGATGTTAGGCCTTTCTAGTGAACGTTGTAGAGTCACCAAAGGAGAAGAAAATAGAAGATGTACCGGTGGTCTCCGAATATGCTGACGTGTTTCCAGATGACTTACCTGGCTTACCACCGGATCGGCAATTGGAATTCCGAATAGATCTGGTTCCGGGAGCAACTCCAGTTGCTAAAGCACCATATAGACTGGCACCATCAGAAATGCAAGAGCTAAAAAGCCAGCTACAAGAACTCCTGGATAAGGGATTTATAAGACCCAGTTCATCACCCTGGGGAGCGCCAGTACTTTTCGTAAACAAGAAGGATGGATCGATGAGAATGTGCATCGATTATCGAGACCTAAACAAGATAACAATCAAGAACAAGTATCCATTGCCAAGAATCGATGACTTATTCGATCAACTTCAGGGTGCTAGTTATTTTTCTAAAATTGACCTGAAGTCTGGATATCATCAAATGAAAGTGCGCGAGGTAGATATTCCCAAACAGCCTTTCGCACAAGGTACGGGCACTATGAATTTACTGTTATGCCCTTTGGGTTAACAAATGCACCAGCAGTATTCATGGATCTAATGAATAGAGTGTGCAAGCCTTACCTTGACAAATTTGTCATTGTTTTCATTGATGATATTCTAATCTACTCGCGTACAAAGAAGGAACATGAAGAGCATTTGAGAAAAATGTTGGAGATACTGAGAAAGGAAAAGCTTTATGCCAAGTTTTCCAAATGTGATTTCTGGTTAAGAGAAGTCCAATTTCTCGGACATGTGGTAAATGATACGGGAATCCAGATAGATCCAATAAAGATAGAATCTATTATGAAATGGGAGCAACCGAAATCACCAACGGAGATCCGACGTTTCCTTGGATTAGCTGGATATTATCGGAGATTTATTCAAGACTTCTCAAAAATTGCCACACCTTTAACGGCATTGACTCAAAAGAATGCTAAGTTTGATTGGAGGCAGAAACACACTGATGCATTTGAGCTGCTAAAGCAGAAGTTGTGCTCCGCACCCATATTGTCTTTGCCAGACGGGACAAAAGATTTTGTGGTCTATTGTGATGCATCCATCAATAGACTTTGGTGCGTACTTATGCAACGAGATAAGGTAATTGCTTATGCATCAAGGCAATTAAAACCACACGAAAAGAATTACACCACTCATGATCCTGAGTTAGGAGCAGTGGTGTTTGCCTTGAAAATTTGGAGACACTATCTATATGGAACTAGGTTTGTGGTTTACTCTGACCATAAAAGTCTTCAACACTTGTTCAACCAGAAAGAATTAAATATGAGGCAAAGGCGATGGATGGAGGTGTTAAGTGATTACGATTGTGAGATTAAGTATCACCTAGGAAAAGCCAATGTTGTGGCAGATGCGTTAAGTCGCAAGGATAGGCCTAAGCCACTACGAGTAAGGGCCATGAGAATAAATGTTGGAGTAAGAATGATAGACGAAATTAAGGAAGCTCAGAAAAAGCAACTGGAAATATCAAACCCAGAAGAAGAAGAGATGATGACTAGGGTATGACAACTTGACGTTGGACCAGATGGAATTTTACGATTGGGAAACAGAATTTGGGTACCCAAGGAAGGAGAATTCCGTGAGGTAATACTGCAAGAAGCACATAAATCTAAGTATACAATGCATCCCGGTGGAGATAAAATGTATCAAAATCTAAAAACCCATTTCTGGTGGCCGGGAATGAAAAAGGATATTGCTAAATACATAGGACAATGTCCAGTGTGTTTACAAGTAAAAGCTGAACATAAAAAACCAGCCGGATACTTACAACAGTTAAAAATCCCGGAGTGGAAATGGGATTTGGTCACCATGGATCTCGTAACCAAATTGCCAAGAACAAGTAGTGGTAATGACACGATTTGGGTAATTGTGGACCGATTAACCAAGTCAGCACACTTCTTGCCAATAAAAGAATCATCTTCGTTAGAACAGATGGCAAAGTTGTATGTGAAAGAAATCGTTTCAAGACATGGAGTTCCATTATCTATTGTCTCGGATCGGGATAGTCGTTACACTTCTCAATTCTGGAAAGCATTTCAAGCAGCTTTGGGAACTAAGTTACACTTTAGCACTACATATCACCCCCAAACGGACGGGCAAAGTGAAAGAACAATTCAGACATTGGAGGATATGCTAAAGGCATGCGTCATTGAGTTTGGTGGTAATTGGGATAGTCATTTGCCATTAATTGAGTTCGCTTACAATAACAATTATCATACTAGCATCAAGGCAGCTCCTTTCGAAGCTCTATACGGACGTAAGTGGCGTACACCACTGTGCTGGTCAGAAATTGGTAAAGGACAATGGACGGGTCCTGAATTAGTATTGGAAACCACTGAGAGGATCAAGCAAATTCGTGACAAACTCAAGGCCGCCCAAGATAGACAGAAAAGTTACGCGGATAAAAGACGAAGGCCTTTGGAATTTGTAAAAGGAGATTTGGTAATGTTAAAAATATCCCTTGGAAAGGAATTATGAGGTTTGGAAAGCGCGGGAAATTAAGTCCACGTTATATAGGACCATTTAAAGTAATATCCAAAATAGGAACTGTAGCCTATCAGCTTGAGCTACCCAAAGAACTTAGTGGAATTCATGACGTATTTCACGTTTCAAATCTTAAGAAGAGTTTGATCGATAAAGACATCGCTATTCCGATTCAAGATATAAAATTGGATGAGAAGTTGAGGTACACAGAGCAACCTGTTGAAATATTAGAAAGAGTAGAAAGGAGACTAAGAAGAAGATGGATCCCTATGATCAAGGTCCGATGGAATTCACGCCATGGGCCTGAAACCACTTGGGAATTGGAAACAGATATACAACGAAAGTACCCTCAGTTATTTAAATCTTAAAGATAACGAATTCCGGGACGGAATTCCCTTAAGGGGAGGGGAGTTGTAACACTTGAACTCGAGACTCACATAAATAAAAGAAAAGAGGAGCGGAAATAAATAAAAGTCTCGAACCGGGATTCGAAAGCAAAAACAAATAACAATCTAATGGGCTGGAATTTATTTGCAAATTTAATAAAATCTGGGCCAGCCTTAAGAACCCATGAGGAGACCCACTAGCCCAAAGAAAATTCGCAGCCCATTGTCCCTAGCCCATCTGCGATTTTTTTATTTTCTTTTACCCAGCAATATCCACGAGGACTTTGTCCTCTTTCCCCCTTTTATACAAGCAGAATTCACAGTTCACAGGCACTCCCATTCCTCTCAAAATTTTCGAACAGAGTAAGTTGCAAGCACCAGAGCTTGAATGATTAAGCATCAAAGAGAAGAATCAAGATCATCAAAACACTGGTAAACTTCTTCTCCAAGATTCAAGATAATCTAGGGTTTATGGTTTGGGTTATGGAGAAATTAATTGATGAATGAAATTCAAATCAGGGAGGAATTTCGAGTGAACCAATCTGCAAGGAACAAACCAGGGATCAAAATCCTCATTCAAGGTAAGTGTGATGGATTAATTTATGTTTATGTAAGAGAATGGGTTGATTTGAGTCTCAATTTCTTAAGGGAATGTTGGATAGGTAATGGCATAAGCCTGTAAGAGTAAAGTGGGGCTGTTGGCCTATTGAAATCGAGAAAGGGTGGTGGTGCAGGGCAGAATTTCGAAAGAAAAGAAGAGGGTGGGGGGGGGGCTGCTGCTGTTCATCAGGTTGCGCAGGGAAGAAGAAGACAGATTGTACCAGTTTTTCTGCACAAGGTACAACCTGGATATGCATTACAGCTTTGTAGAACAAGGAACTTAAATCTGATTTATTCCATACCTAATTGGCAGCCTAGAAACCTCACTGGATTGAATAAATCATTAGGAGTATATTGCATGCTAAGGGTTGTTGAGGATTAGATTAAAAAGAATTGAAACTTAGTAAGGTTTAGTGTTAGTTTTATTATGAAATACTTAAGTTAGTATAATTTAAAGATTAGACATAAAGATTGTAGAAACTTGAGATACATAAGAAAAACCAAGGTTTGAATTCGAGTAGATGGAGGTCTGACCCGCTAGATATTTAATGTTGCATCATGCAACAGTATGCAACAACTTTATAAAATGTAAATTAAATGTCATTTACTTGAAGTCTCAAAAATAAAATAGTTATAAATACTTAGTATTGCAGTATACAACAGTTTTATAAAAATTAAACAACATTTACTTAAAATTCTAAAGCTAAGATGACGATAGGTGTTTAGTGTTGCATTATGCAACAATACTAAAAACAGAAAGAATTCGAGTTTAATAAAACTTGAAGCGGGTCATAACACACCATTTTTCTAGGATATGATTAAACATCATTCGCGGGTCGCGAATGTCAGAATACTCAGTATTGCATTATGCAACATTAGTGTTGCATTATGCAACAGTTTACATTCAGAATATTTAAGTTCAATAAAACTTGAGGATAGAACATTTTGTGAACCAGATGACAACTCATAATTACACAAATAGGAAAATACCATAACAAGCATTGAGTTTACAAAATATAAAAACCGAAATTACAAGATAAAACAAGATATTATTATGACAAATAGTCTTGTTATTGTATTCGCTTAGGTTGACTATATCAGAAGTAGTACGACCACCAAAGTAGATCATCCCAGTTAAAGTTACCAGTCAAGTCAAGTGAGTTCTGTTACCTTATCCTTGTTATTGAGAGTTTTGAGGCCACAACTAACAGTTGTGGTTCTACAGTTGATTGCTTACTGGCTACGCATCAGATATAATTGCATGTAATGTGAAAAATTACTACGTAACTAGTATGCTAGAATCCTTTGGTGCATGTGTTGTACCCCATGACTTATATATATTTTATTGGTTGAATTCTAGTTATTACATGTAAGCAAGTTTGTAGTTCCAGTAGCTTTGAAAGTTGAATAACAGGTACGGTGCAGCTCACCAACAACATCAATGTTGTTGATACAGTTGTTTTCTCAATTTTACAGGAAATCAGTAGGATCCTTCAGATAGGTGATCCTTCAAAGAGCCAAGCTTATGTTATTATTAAAATAAGAAGAACAGTCGGGCCCAGTTATTAGTATTATGTTAAGATGCTAAATCAAGACTTATTATTATCATGTTTACTTTTAAGATTGTGAAACTTTGTAGGCTGTCTGTAAATAAATTAACAAATCGTGTATTATCATATTCTGTTGCTTCCGCGTGTATCTGATATCGACAGCTTGTTTTCCACAACACCTCTCCCGTTGATACTCGTTAAACGTTTGAAAATGGGAATCGTAAGCTCCACTCGAAGACGCTTTTCCTTTTCCTTTTGCTTTGAGTTTTTCTAATTTTTTAGCTTTTTGGGTACCCATTGGAAGTGGATCTTCGGTTGGGCTCTTGGGAGACGTTCCACCGAGGTTGAGATCGAAAGGAATGGATTGGGCTTGCGAGGGACTATCGGTGTTGTAGGTGTTTGAATCGGAGGTTCTGCTTCTTTTTGAAGCACCTTGTTCATCACTATCGCAACCATCGTCCACCGTATATGCCCCTCGCCATTTTTGGGACATTTTCACCACATCCCAAACCTCCAATTTGTCGAAAGCGCCCTTGTTTTCTAGTTTGAATCGATGAAGGGTCGCCTTCATAATGTCTTCTTTTCTTTGCCCACTCTTTCGATTACCCATAATGTGGATGTAGGTGTTGTTGAACTTGGTGACCTTCCGGTTCATGTCGCCCCACTTCGAGTATAATTGATGCTTGGTGCGAACAAAGCTTTTTGGATCATCGAAGTCGAGGGTAGGATAACGCAACAAATTGTGCCAATCTAGGGTAATTTTGTTCCAAAAAGAATTCCTATTTTGGGCATCTCCTAAATTAAGAAAGGAAAAAAAAATTGTTAGTAAACTTTAAAAAATGTTAGTAATCTTTAAAAAAAAACAAGTTATATAATATAAATTTTACCCGTAATCGAACTCTCCGAGCAATCGACCCAACATCTCGCCAACGCCACTTCTTCTTTGACCGCCCAAGGAATGGATATCCTTTTTTGACCGTCGTCGGGTTGAAACATTTGACCCGTCTTGGTGGGCTGCTTCTTCCTTTTTGATTGAGTGGGTTGGGTTTCCATAACAAATTCGGGTTGAGAGCGTGGTTGAGAATCGGTTTTATTTGGTTGAAACTCGTCACGAAGAAAATCAAATTCGCCCCAACCGACGGGAGAATCCGCCATCGTTGGTACGTAACCGGGAGTGCCAAATGGGTTTTGTTGAGATGTGGGGGTTGGTGGGTTGGAATCGTTGCGGTTGGAAAAGAAGTTGTTGAAGTTACTCATGGTGTAGGATGTGGGTGAGAAAGATTTTATAAAAATTAGAGAGAAGTAGAAGTTGGGTGTGAAAATGGGTTGAATTGTGGGGTTTAAATAGGTAAAAAATGTTAAAAAAGTAAAAAAATAAAATAAATGACCGTTGGGTGGGGGGGGGGGGCACTCCAACGGTCCACTCCCGTTCAAACACCCCCTCGGTGGATCAACCAAGAAACCTACTCCCGATCGGGAGCCCCGACCGGCAGATTACGGTGTTCCCGTGATCCTGATCCCACCGAAACACCCTCCCGATCCATTCGGGAATGGTATAACAAATACCCTAAGCCTTGACATTGAAAAACAAAATATCACATTGTGATGTGAAACATATTAGATTGGCTATAGAGCACGTGATCATCTAGAAAAATTATATTCCAACAACTAATTTGTCATGCTAACAAATAAAGTCTGTTGGTCCAGAATCAACAACCGTTCACGATATTATCTAATCTAAATGTGCGGAATCCATTTAGATTAGTGATTCAAGAAATAGATGAGAAGAAAACTAAGAATACGATGAATATAAACGATAAAAACCTGATATTGCACACAGGATGAACTTGTCGGGTACAAAATCGTAATCGTAAACTAGCTCCTCTCGGGTTTACGATCGTAATCACCAATGCTCCTCTTGGAAATCGTAATCGAGCCACCCCTATGATGGTGAACTCATGGGGTTTATATAGCCACCCCATGAGTTTACAATTGGGCCCTTAAACCCTAATGGTAAACCCAATCTTAAACCCCAAGCCCAATAGTAAACCCAAGTAAACTAGTCTACTAAACTAAATAAACCCACTAAGCCTAGCCCAAACTATTTAATATTACAAGCCTCATAATCTAGCCTCAACAATCTTCCCCTAGGCTTGTGAAATTAAATGTCTTTGATCTTGAAATTTTTCTTCTTGAATGGCTGGCAAAGATGTTGATGAAGATTCTATCCGTAGACATCTTCAATGGGTTTCATGACGGGCACTTGGGACTTTCTTTTGATCAGCATCAGCTTGAACTTATTGAAATGAACAAGTTAATAAGATGGAGGATTCTCATTGACTTGCTTCTCTTGAAAGAACTGGTTCTTGCTAAATCTTCGGTAACTGTCTTGAATCTTCAAAAATTAGAGGGTAAAATTTTGAAAACCTCTAACTGTGAAGAACTTGATTGTTGATCTTGGATCTTCATGATCTCTAACTGCTCTCTGCATGATGTTCTTCATCAAAGATCGACTTGAAATCTTCAGCTTCCCCTAAACATGTGAATATCTTCTTTGAAGTTCTTTTGAAGCTTTTGAAAACTTGTAAAGACACCAACAACTTCCCCTGAACAGTTGCTTTTCAGATGGAAGTCTTATCCGGCTGGTTCTTTAACTTGAGCAGTAGGAACACCTTTCTATCATCAACCTGTCTGACACACATTTGAAAAAATATACTCCACGGCTCCACTAGACATTTGATGACTGGTCTTTGGGTAAGAGGATAATTAACATTGTAAAAACCCAATTATCATATGTTCAGTTGATAATAATTAACTTCCCCTGAACCCAAGACCTCTAAAGACTTCCCCTTAGCTGATTACTTCCCCTCAGCTAAGGACTTCCCCTGAGATAATACATATTATCTTCGAGTTCCCTTCAGATACTATGTATTATGGAAGTCTTTTCATTAGATAATAAGTATCATTCTCGAGTTCCCTTCGGATAATACATATTATCCCCTCTCCTTCCCCTAAAAATTTGTCTAGATCTGCTGGGGGCATACTGTCATGCATCAAAACCCATGAAAACACATTTTGACTTCTCAAATTAACATGGCCAAGACGTAAACACAAACAAAAAGAACTTATAGACTCACACACGAAAGATAAAAATAAACAAATACTTACCAATATCAATCATGAGAAAGTTTACAAGGGATCAAACCGTATGAATCTGACTGAGGAACCCTTTTCAGCTTCAGTTACTCGACTAGTCCAGGTGATTACCGGTATGTTTGTCCGCTTTAAACTCAGACTCGTTCAAACCCAACCAAATGCATCATGCTTAAAAGATTACTAATTACCAGCATGTTTAATCATCCCCACACCCAATTGTACATAGCAAAACCTACCCAACCTCAGAGTTTATTGAGGATTCACAAACCCCTAACTTGAGGAACCGTGCAACACCGTTATGACTACCACTTATTTCATTAATCATCAGTTGGTGATCAGGTCGGCCGCATAAGCACGCAAAGAAGACCAAACTGAATGATTATTTTTCATTTTCTTTTTTTATCTTTTCTTTTTCATTTCTTTTTCATTTCTTTTTATTATGTGGTGTAGTCATAACAGCATAAACATGGCGTGTGAGAGAGTGAATACTAGGCATAATTACCACTCTCAACCCGTTTTTGCTAGGACTCAGTTTTTTAAACCATGCAAACTGAGATGGGAAACTAAACATATATATATATATATATATATAAAATATATATATATATATATATTAAGTTCATTGCACTTACATTGGTGGTCATAAGATTAGGTCGAGCCTACCGAGCATATCACCGTGGAGTTTGCTTTTCACTTCCGCTTTACACGTGTCAGTCATCTCCAATCCGGACATATTTCACTTCTCATAGCTTTCTTAGAAACAAAACACAAACAATTGAAAATTAAAAAGCACACTATTTTTTAGGGGTCAACTTTTTCTTCATCTTTACATTTCTTCCCTTTGCTTTTTGATTTTTAATGTCACAACTTTTGTGAACATCATTCATTTTTTTTTATATAATTTTTTATATGTTTTTAATAATAACACACACACACACACACACACATACACAAACAGAACAAATAAAGACACACACATCAGGCCAAGCTAACCTTCAAAGTATTAATTTGAACATTTTTAGAAAAATGGGTTTTATAGCATGCATACCTCATTTTTTTTTAAATTGAAGAACCAAGCACCAACTGAAAGTTTTAAGGAATTTGGTTTGACTCAAAACTCCCTTTGTTGCTACAATATTCAAACAACCAAGTTCAGACCAGTACCTCTCATGCTGAATTAGACCTTTTACCTCTCAAGGAAATATATCCTCCATAAAAATTGCTTGTCATGACATGAAGATACGTCTCCTAAACTGTGCCTGGAACAATCACTTATCAATAATAAAAATGTTAGTGATAATCCTCCTTGACTGTTCCTGCACATAATGAGAGATTAGTTAGCCAATGGTACCCAGGCCATTGTTTTTCTGGGTAAACCTGAGGAATCAATAAAAGATACTTCTTGTAAGAACATCCCCTTTGAGAAATCCGGAAGTTGGGATGGAGCTGCCTTGATTTTTGGTTTCCAAGTTCTAGGTGATTTAACATTTGTTTTAGTCACTTTTGGAGTTGTGACTTTAGGTGTTTCAACCTTCTTCGTTTTAGATTCATTTTTCAAAACAGTTTTTGTTTTAGTCACCTTTGGAGTTGTGACTTTAGGTATTTCAACCTTCTTCATTTTAGAATCATTTTTCAAAACACTTTTAGTTACCTTGGGAGGGGTAACTTTGGGTTTTTCAGACTTTGGTTGTTTTGAAAACGGGTTCTTGACCTGTTTTTGGAAATTTTGGTAACTTGGAAAGCTGTTGTTTTGATTTGAAGATTTTCTTTCAGCATTGGCAGCACCCTAATGTTGATCAGATGGTTTAACCTTAGGAGTAACAGTCTTCATTGCCTTAGGTTTTTGCACCATCATCGACTTAGACTTCACAGACTCCTGAGATGAAACCCTTTGAGTGTTCGGATAATAGGGTTCATAGGGGCGATAAAGACAGTTTCTAGCAATATGACCGGCATTGCCACAA
>JBCNJP010000012.1:28530690-28594311 GCA_039602395.1 Deinandra increscens subsp. villosa | reverse complement strand
CCGAACGAGAAATCTAGTCCGAATGCTCACCGAACGAGCTCCGAACTTTCACCGAGCTCCTCCGAACGTACTCCGAACCTGGTGTTCGGAGCAGTTATATCAAGCGTACTCCGAACCTGGAGTTCGGAGCGGTTACACCGAACGTGGAGTTCGGCCGAACGCGAAAAACCAAAAAATTTCGGAAAAACTCACTGAATTCGACACCTCTCGAGCTGAGACAATTCAAATGAACAAAAACGAGCAAAAACACACAATTTTAACGTAAAGCATGGTGTTTTAGACGAGATTTTTGAGAAACGAAGATGAAAAACGAGCTTTGTGACACACGAATTGAATCAAATCGAACTAAACTTAACCAGATAGCTCTGATACCACTTGAAAACGCTGGAGCGTGTGGATCGGTTCAGTTCGACATCAATTACGTAAATGATAACAAGAACAACGGTGTAAATAAACGACTCAATCTCTCATTAACGAATATCACAGTTACAAGAGATTCAGAGTACAAAACACACTAGTTCTCACACACAAGCTCTCTCAAAAACTAGTAAATTACAAGACAAACAACCTATTTATAAGCTGCCAAAACACGACCTCCGAACCTGGTGTTCGGCCAGAGTTCGGAGCCACCGAACCTTGGGTTCGGCCAAGGTTCGGCCAACACAAAACTAGGTTGAAACTTTTGTCTTCAAAACTCTATCTGATCCAGCCCGTTGCCACATATCATGTACCAACATGAACACCAAATCGATAAAGAACACCAAGAACACCAAGTCGTAAACACTAAAAAACGCCCAGAAAATGATCGTAAACCCAGAAAACAACAGCAGATCAATCGTAAACTCGAAGAGCAGCTCCAACACCTTCAAAAATTCGAACTTTTTCCA
This sequence comes from Deinandra increscens subsp. villosa, assembly GCA_039602395.1. Taxonomy (NCBI): domain Eukaryota; kingdom Viridiplantae; phylum Streptophyta; class Magnoliopsida; order Asterales; family Asteraceae; genus Deinandra; species Deinandra increscens. The sequence continues at coordinate 28,593,424 of JBCNJP010000012.1, read as the reverse complement.
GCAAAAACTTGAATCCAATACCATGAGAACCTCGAATCAGTGATTCTTAGCTCTGATACCAATTGTTGGTCCAGAACAACAACCGTTCACGATATTATCTAATCTAAACGTGCGGAATCCGTTTAGATTAGTGATTCAAGAAATAGATGAGAAGAAAACTAAGAATACGATGAATATAAACGATAAAAACCTAATATTGCACACAAGATGAACTTGTCGGGTACAAAATCGTAATCGTAAACTAGCTCCTCTCGGGTTTACGATCGTAATCACCAATGCTCCTCTTGGAAATCGTAATCGAGCCACCCCTATGATGGTGAACTCATGGAGTTTATATAGCCACCCCATGAGTTTACAATTGGGCCCTTAAACCCTAATGGTAAACCCAATCTTAAACCCCAAGCCCAATAGTAAACCCAAGTAAACTAGTCTACTAAACTAAATAAGCCCTCTAAGCCTAGCCCAAACTATTTAATATTACAAGCCTCATAATCTAGCCTCAACAAAGTCCCTCTTTCACAATGGGTGATAACAAGGATAAACAAGTTCAGGACTCTCCCAAATTCACAAATTTTACCAACATCACCAGCTTCATTAGCGTAAAACTTAACTATGACAACTACCTTACTTGGAAGCACCAGTTGATCACCGCTCTCAATACCATCGGACTGTTTGAACATCTCACTACGGAACCACCAGAAGTCTCGTCCAACACCTGGAATCAATCAGATTGACTCATATGTGCCTGTATAAACACCACCTTAGACCCCTCAATTGCTCATCTTGCTCTCGGGACTAAAACCGTCGCTCAACTGTGGACTGTCCTTGAAGAGACCTTCTTTGATTAGGTTTTTGCCAAGCGATCCCAATATAAGACTCAATTCCAACTGTTGAAGCAAGGAACTAAAAGTGTTACTGCCTTATGCGATGAAGCCAAAAAGCTTTGTGACTAACTCGAAGACACCGGTGAAATCGTGCCTGATGCTGATCTCGTTCATCAGGTTTTGTATGGTCTGAACCCCTCCTTTGATAATCTTGTTCTCAGTGTTAAAAGTCTTGAAAAACAACCTACTTTTGTGCAATTGCGTTCCAAATTACTCATTCATAAAGAAAGAGTTAAGCATCGGAGGAATAATGCTCCAACCACTTCTCCTGTTGCCATGACTGCCTCCACAAACCCCACACCGCCCTCCAATAATCGCCCTCCAGCTCGAACACCACACCGTGAACCATGTCAAATCTGCAAAAAGGTGGGTCACGAGGCGCCACAATGCTATTATCGGTACTCACCAAACAACCGCAACAACAATGGACGTAATTTGAATCAAAACTATGGGAGAAATCAGAGCTTCGGATGCAACAATGGCAAATAAACTCGTGGAAACTCTGGCAATAGCTCTGGTAGTGGTTCCGACAACAGCTTCGGCGGCTCCGGCAGTCGCGGATATGGGAGAAACAGAGGATATGACAACAGAAACTCTTCTAACCCCCAAGCTATGGTGTCTGGTGTTCACAATTTCTCTGGATCATCAACTGTTTCTAATGAAAATTCTAATTGGAACTTTACAGGTGAGGAGGAACATAACCCTAGTTGGAACTACCCCCTTTTTATCCCACCCCCTTTAACCCCACCCACTCGTTCCCTGCCCTATGGACCCACCAGGAACTGACCCACGTAACCCCCCACCCCACTTTCATGCGCATCTTGCTCAAGGCCCAACAAGTTATGCCCACTTAAACATATCCAAGCCCATTTTCCCCTTTGAAAATAAACATGCCCTTTTTGAATTTCTGGCTTACTCTAACCAGCCCCACTTTGCTAAATCTTAGCACAACTTTAATTTCTCTAAGGTAACAACCTTAGTCAGCATGTCTGCTGGATTCTCGGTTCCCTTGATCTTGTTCAGTTTGAGAACATCTTCACTTATCAAATCTCTGACAAAGTGATATCTCAGTTGGATGTGCTTTGTCTTTCCATGGAACACAGGGTTCTTGGCCAAGTGAATAGCACTCTGATTGTCACTGAACAGTGAGCAATCTATCTGCTTCTTGCCAAGTTCTTCTGAGAAATTCTTCAACCATATAAGCTCTTTGGCTGCTTCAGCAACTGCCATGTATTCAGCTTCAGTGGTTGGGAGAGCAACACTTTTCTGCAATCTGGACATCCAACTGATTGTTGTTCCTCCCACTGTAAAGACATACCATGTTGTGCTCTTGAAAGATTGTTTGCACCCGCCCAAATCTGCATCAGCATACCCCTTCAGGACAACATCTTTCCCCATAAAACACAATGCCATCTTTGAAGTCCCCTTCAAGTACCTCAACAGCCATTTAATTGCTTCCCAGTGTTCTCTCCCCGGATTGAACATAAACCGACTAACAACCCCCATGGCATGTGCTATATCTGGCCTCGTACACACCATAGCATACATCAAACTGCCAACTGCCGATGCGTAAGGAACTTTAGCCATTTCTTCTTTGTCTTCATCTGTCTTGGGAGACTGGTCTTTGGATAGCTTAAAGTGACTACCCAGTGGTGTACTTCTGACTTTGGCATCTTTAAGGCTGAATTTCTCTAACACTTTCCCGATGTACTTCTCCTAGGATAGTATCAAAGATCCATCTTTCTGATTTCTCATAATGCTCATCCCGAGTATCTGCTTTGCAGGGCCAAGATCTTTCATCTCAAAATCTTCAGACATCTGTCGTTTCAACTTCTTGATTTCTGACATGTCTGATCCAGCAATTAACATATCATCTACATACAGTAGTAGAATGATATATGAACTGTTAAGCTTCTTGATGTAACAACAGTGATCCATGTCACATCTCCTGTAGCCAGTTCTGCCCATGAAGTTATCAAACTTCAGGTACCATTGTCTTGGAGCCTGCTTGAGACCATACAAGCTCTTCTTCAGTTTACACACCAAGTTTTCCTTGCCCTTGACTTGAGGACTTGTTGTATGCTTTTAACATCAACATTTAATATATATAATGTTCATTTCACTTGCTAAATCATAAACAATATAACCTAACCTTAAGCTACATTTTAATATAACGACCTGTCTACTCGTGTTTTTGACACCCCAAGAAAAGGCTACATGGTCTCACACTAAATAGACTGAAGTACTCACATCCACAAATCTTGACAGTTTTCATTTTACAAATTGAAATCTAGCGCTTTATAGCTACTACCAAGATCTATGAAGTTGTAATATTTTGACAACCACGATTCTCATGAAATTGCAGCTTGCAAGTTGCTCAAAAACAACCAAAATCCAGCTTTTCAAGAGGTGTGTGTATGTAAGAACTACGAAACTCTATATATGGTGAAATAACATACATATTACAACCTATATTTGTATAATCAGATCACACAAATAGTTATATCAAGAGTTATTGAATTAAGCCCTAAAAATCCTATCAAGTACCTTACTGTTAGCATCTGAATGAACCTTCTTTGTCTGATCTGCAATACAGAGATTGCATAGATTATAAGTTCAAAACACTCCATACATACTAACATTGCAAATCAGAGATTATAATCAAGCATCAACCCACTTATGAATCAAGAAACTAAGATACAAAGAGAATATAACAACAATGAGGAGGTTTACCGGATTTGAAGAATCGAGGGGCTAAAAGCAACAAACTCAACAAGAAGCCAATAATCAAAGTGACCACCAGTAGCTCCATAGCTCCCTCCACTTTGATCCCTAGCTCTTCTTTATATAATGATGCCAAATTATATGTAAAACTTTTTTACAAAAATCATTTATGTTTTTGTAATCGATTATAAAAATTTGACAATCATCTAAGCATCAAAGCCTCAGAACAGTAATTTAGAGAACATAAAATTGAAAACTTAGGCTCGAATATCCTGTGACGAACATCACAACCCAACAAAAAAGTTATGAACTTTAATTTCTTATGTTCATAAACATATAAGAAATTTATTGTTTTTATACACACAAAGCTGCAAAACAATTAGGCTTTTGACCCCTTTCAGTGTATAAATGCATTAGTCTGTAACAATTAGCAAACGAAATGTAGCTTAAGCTAACAATACGGATTGAATTAGACCATGTCAATTGTATTTTAATTTTCTAAGTTGAAAGTTGAATCGAGTTATGTGAACCCGTCTTTGTTATGCGGCTCAGTGTGTCCCGTTTCATATGTTCTGTTTGATTATGCCGAACTCGTATAACCATGTAAATCTATTTACTGTATACTTTATTTCTTTGTATTGATTATAGTCATTCTCACCATGCTAATGGACATGTATACAAGGGCTGGTACTTTATTTCCTTGTATTGCTTATAAGCATTTGAGATTACAACAATTAAAGCTTTAAATTAGCTCTAGTACATACTCACTGTGGTGTAAATAAAGTAATATTACATATAAAAAATAGAACACTATAACTGAAAAAGTCATTAGTTTAATAATGTGTTTAAAAAGAAATACAAAGATGAGGATTGACCGCCTGAGGGAGAAGATATGAAAGTCAAAACCTCCATTCTTGGATATGGCTTACTAGGGTTGACTTTTTCATTGACTTCTTTAGTGTATATAAGAAAAATATAGATTTTTCATATTACATTTTTATATTAGTTAATCTATGACTTTTTTGTTGTATTTTATTTACTCAAATTGGGGAGGTAAAAATGAATAAAGAGTTGCTGATTTAGATAAATTTCGTGATAAACGGGCAACTTATGTCTCAAACTTCATTTTTCGAGATGCGTAGTAGTGTTGTATATTTGTGAACCTTTGTGGTTAACTTTTGGAACTCTTAACTAGTTGTTAACTTTGATAGTGAATTGTATACATATGAAACGCATTATTTTAATTTCTATGTATATTAAATGCATTATTTTGGTTTACGTGTATTTATTTTATATATCAGGTTAATTGTCAATTAATGTGAAAATTAGTAATTCTATATAAAAAAATTAAAAACTAAAATAATGACACGCAAAAATGCATGTCATAAACAGATCACACAAAATACCACGTCATAAATGCGCGTCATAAGTAAATGACGCCCAAATACGGTCATCTCCTTTTATGACAGGGGTTTCGTCATCTAAACCCCTTGATAACGCACATTGCGCGTCATAAATCACTTTTTTATAGTAGTTATATAAGTGTCGTGCCTATCAGATTTCTTGGCTTAATGGTTGGTTCGGGGCAGACCCCCTACTAGTACTTATCATTTTAACATACGGAATAATAACTAAACAATTTAAAATAGTTTGACAAACATACGTAGTATTTCAGCCCAAAACATTTAAATAAAAAGGGGTTTAAGTAGTGTGCTCATCTGGTAATAACTAGCACGTTTTAAAAGTGTAGCAAGAATCCTACATGGGAATATCTACCGGTACAAATATGTTCAAACATAATCATACCCGTGTCTTAATTATTCATTCTATATTATGACCTTAAAATAGTCATTTTATCTTGTTTATAACTCTTACATATTATAATATTAAACATGTTAAATTTTTATTAAAAATACACGTTTCACACTTAACTTTAAAAATTCATATCCTAGTTAGTAACTACATGCGGACCGTCCTAATCGTTTTAGCCAAACCGTCAGTCCGCTTCTGACCACTTCCTTATTTTCTGATATTAACACATGTTGACCAATCAGAAAACATATCGAGCCATTAGACGACCCGTTTGGTCATTTTCGTAATTTCCCAGATTCACAGATGCGAATCATCCAGAAAACCCTTATGGATACAGACGGTCCGTATGACCAGAATATCCATCTGTCGACTTTTAAAGACGCAAAACGTTTATCTTATCTACTGAGCATGCAGACAATCCATATCTAATGCGCAAACAAAATCTCAAATTTTTAAATATGCAGACCGTCTGACCCATGCATGCACAGAGATGGTCCATTCCGTCGGTCCTCCAATGATTTCACATTTCCTCAAACATGCAGACCATCTAATCCACTGATTAGACACGGACGTATTAGTATGTATTTATGTATTGATGTGTTATTGAGTTACATGATTGTATAGGGGGCTAGGCATAACATTATTGTATATATATAGGGATATTGATTATTGTTAATGACAGAGATCATATTTACGAATATGGTATCACAGCCTAAACCCTAAAAGATTTTTTTCTCCTCCCTATTCAGCCGTCGACTTCCCTAAACCCTTCCATCGACGTCAATTTTTTTTCTGCCTAGCCTCGTCGGTGGTGGTCTGCCGCCTGTTCACACCGGCGATTCCCTCTGGATCACTCCCAGTCTTCGCCTTCCGAAACCGTTAAGCCTCCTAGTCCACGGACTCTTGCTATGGCGGACGCGGATGCCAACCTAAAGGCGAAAACCGACAAACTCACCCACTGCTACAACGTCACCAACGTCTTACTACGTGTTCGTTAGTTGGATGGACTCAAAGTTACGTACTCGAACTGGGTGAAGCTTTTTCACATTCATCTCAAAGCATTCAAGGTGCTCGATCATGTCACTGCAGACACCGAACCCGAAGAAACTGACCCGCTCTATAGCGTGTGGCATGAAATTGATTCTCTTATCCTACAATGGATATATGGTACGTTATCTGACGATCTTTTTCCACGGGTTATTGAAACTGACACCACCGCTCGCAAAGCTTGGCTCAAAATTAAGGATCTTTTTCAAAATAACAAAGGCTCACGAGCCGCCAATTATGAGCATGAATTCACTAATTTAACCCTCACTTCATGTGCAAACCTTGAAGATTATTTTCAAAAAATTCATGCCTTATCTGAGCAACTTAATGATGTGGGTCAATCCGTGGATGAAAACCGAAAGGTTCTCCAACTAGTTCGAGGCCTTCCTCCAGAGTTTGATACAGTGGGTACTATAATTAACCAACAATCCCCCAAGTGGGATGAAGCTTGCAACATGGTACTATTGGAGCAACAACGCATCAAAAGTCGCCAACCTAATACTACCACTCCCCACCATGTCATGGCTGCTCAAAACAATAATCCCAACCCACCTAATCCACCCGCCATCCCTCAACAGACATCTACTACTCCCACCTTAGCCCAACAGCCCAATTATCCTATGGCCCAATTCCCACAAAACTCACAAGCCCAAACTAGGTTCTTTGATCAGAATGCATCTCGTGGGAATTATAGGGGAAGGGGGGGGGGGGGGGCAGGGGCGGTAATTACCGTGGTCGGCGAAACCAACCTCGCTACAACAACCGATACCCCCCACAAAACCATTACCCGCAAAACTACTATCCACCTCCACCCACCTACACTCCACCGCCCACCCCATATCCCTCCTACCCTCCTTCGGCCTACAACCAACACCAACAGTGGGCTGCTCGGCCTCCACCCCCCACCCACCCATCGGCCCATCTTGCTAGCCCACATCCGACTTATGATGCGTTGAGCCCAACCGATATTGGACAAGCCTACAACACTTCTCAGTATAATCACTATGACCAGGCTTGGGTTATGGACTCTGGTGCCTCGAACCATCTCACTGTCAACCCAGGTAGGTACGCATCTTGAGATATATACAGGGTACTTTGGACTATGGTATTCGGCTTTCTCCCACATCAGTCTCTTCTCTTACTGCGTACTCTGACGCTGATTGGGGGGGGGGGGGGATGTCCCGACTCACGTCGGTCTACTTCTGGGTATTGTGTTTTTATGGGTCCTAATTTGTTGTCCTGGTCCTCGAAACGACAAACTACTGTTTCGCGGTCCAGTGCTGAAGGCGAATACAGGGGGTAGCGAATGCGATCGCTGAACTGAGCTGGTTACGTAATCTTCTCCTTGAGTTACACTTACCCCTGCGGACTGCCTCCGTTGTTTTCTGTGATAATGTGTCCGCAGTGTACTTATCAGGAAATCCGGTTCAACATCAGCGGACAAAGCATGTTGAGATTGCTATTCACTTCGTCCGAGAGAAGGTTCGCGTGGGTCAAATACGCGTTTTACATGTTCCGTCAGCTTATCAGTATGCAGATATTTTTACTAAAGGCCTACCTCGTCCGTTATTTCAAAATTTTCGAGACAGTTTGAGCGTTCGGATTCCTACCGCTCGAACTGCGGGGGCGTATTAGTATGTAATTATGTATTGATGTGTTATTGAGTTACATGATTGTATAGGGGGCTAGGCGTAACATTATTGTATATATATAGGGATATTGATTATTGTTAATGACAGAGATCATATTTACGAATAGGACGGTCCGTAATGATCGTTTTTCCAATATAATATTATTTTATAAACTATCTATTTTGGGTTTAAAATTCTTAGGTTTCGGCTCCAGGACCTCAAGATACTAAAAATTGAAGTTTATCAATATTAGTCTTGATAGTTTATCCTTTTGTTCGTTGACCCAAAACTACTGATTTCAAAATGAAGGACTCACACATACCTTAATGAGCACTTTTTGACACTGCGATTGACTTAATTAGCTTCCTTCCAAGAACTCCAAATGTAGATACCCATTTCTGCATGTGATGATTTAACTATGAGAAAACCATTTTTAGCACAAAACCCTAAAATTGTTCAAACATGCTTGCATGTGCAATCTAACCTTTTAGTAACTCTTGATGCACTCTAAGCAAGCTTTAAACACTTATTGATTTCCCAAACTCGGTTGTAATAGAATATATATTCAATCATCAATCAACTTTATGAATACATCTTTCAAAATGGAAATTATAGATGTTAGAATGCTTACCAAAGTTTGGTATGACCTTTATCTCTTCATAGTCAAAATTTCCAGAGCACCAGGTCGGACAACTGTTTGGAGAACCGAGAGAAGTGTATGGATTTGAACGTGGTGCAAAGAGGCAAGATATGTCATTAAAAGCATTTTTACTTCGGTTGCATCAGTGCGGGCTGTCTAGTATGAACCAGTAAGTTTTAGATGATTCGCATCACTAAAAAGAGAGACGCGGATCTTTTTTTGGGCTAGCGCATTTGACCCGATGTACAATACATATGCGGACCGTATAAGGTCCTAAGAGCATGGCAGAGGGTCCAATTTGGACTACTAATGACCTTTATATATATAAATCTTTATCACGCGGGTAAGGATTTGATAGGGTTGTCAAACCAACCAGGGAAGTTTTGTTTATAACTTTGTTTTTGATTATTCTCATTGATCAATTGCTTTAAACAACTGTTACATCCGAACCATGAAACATGAGGTGTGACACATTACTTTGTCTTTTTATACAAGGTCACTACTGATTTTGTTCTCTTTTTATTTTGGCCACGTATTCTTCATGTGATATTTTGTACACTAAATAATCGGTTTATTAACGTACAAGTATTCCCATGATTTGTGGGTTTAGGTGATTTTTTTGTTTAGAGTTGAAGGGTAAGGGTTTAACTTTTGTTTAAGACTGATCCATGTTTTGATACCTTTATTACTATTTTGTGTATCAACGGTATCATCGCAATATTGATGACTAGTATACTTTTAATTTCTGATTTTAGTCATATTACTTTGTCTTTTTATATAAAGATCCCTTCTGAAATTATTTTTCTTTTTAATTTGGCCACATTTTTTTGTTGTTTATATGATGTTTGTATACTAAAAGTTTGTATTATTAGCAAGTATTCTAATAATTTATGGGTTTTAGTGATATCTTTTATTTAAAATTTAGAGATTTAGGATTTAGATTTTGTTTTAAGACCGAGCCGTGTTAAGGTTTAGGTTTTCTCATCCGGCCATCTTAATTACGTTTTATTTGTGGTGTATGTTAAATATATTTTTTCTCCACTTTTCATGCATATTTTCTTATATTTTATTGTCATTTATTTTCATCCGAAGTTATTTTCTTCATCTAGCGAGAATAAGATGTTTTATGTTCGCGTACTTTGATTATTACTAATGCACATTTAAAGAATAGAATCTCATACTTTGTGTCAGGTAGACTATACTAGATTTTGATAACTTTTATTGTAACCACTATTTAAATCGTATTCACCCTAACTGTACAAATCATCCTAACTCATACAAATTTCTATGTACAAGTTCGATCCCTGAGCTCCCAGGTTTTACCACCCGGCCGCTCGCGGAGGTGGATTTTCCCTGGAATGAGCTCAACTGGTGTAAATAGTCCCCGGGTTTTCCGGGGCATTCGTTGGCCGTTCAAAAAAAAAATAATATATTATATATGATTCTCTTATTTATACATATTTATATATTTATACAAGCAGTAAAAAGATTCTCTACCTCAACATGCGATGGAGAAACAACTATTTCATGATATTTTCTTAGAGTTGATGTCACAAAATCATCGCTTTTAAAACTACAAAACGATAACACATGGTAGTTTGTGGAACCTACAAAAATATAAAATATTATAATCATTTAAATGGTTTGATTGTTTAATAATTAAAGATTATAAAAATTATATTATCGTAATTGCAAGATGAAAGCACCAACCACTTTAGGCATGTGATATGCCGGTGTAGGCTTTTGTGATGTAGGGCCACACGGCCTCACCCCATACTCATAATCACAATGGTCCTTCCAATCCTTTGCCGCACATTAAAAATATATATATTAAAACCACCGTATGTATTTTGATTTTTACAACTTTAAACAAATGAAACATGTCAAGGATTAATCTTGGAGATAAGCCGCGGCCACATTCAAGTTGGATGAAGTGGTCCCATTAGAGTTTATTGTTTCATGTGACACGTTCTTTAGAATCGGATTTTGCTTTCTGAAAATCTATTAGGTCAAGAGGTATATTGAGTGAGGGTAAGGCCTCTCAGGTAACACTATGTGTAGTCGTAATCCCTCTCTTGAAGGCTATCTGTCACGTGACGAATGACATGACAAGGGTGTTATTATAAAATGTGGTCTACTGATAACATCCCGTAACCCCTTTTCCAACCATTACTCAATCATAATATTTTTTAAATTAAATCAAAATTAAAACAACTTTTATTTAATCCAAAAATGAACCAATCTTTGATTTGTAAAAGCCACGAAGTACACACACGACTCAAGTCATCATGCAAGGAAGGCGGGCAACAAGCTACATCGCCAACCCTTTCTGAATAACAAAACCTAGACGTATAAAAACAACATTCATTGACCTAGGAGTCTCAATATTCCCGTGCATGACCTTCTGGATACGAATCAGCGTGGCCACAACCTCCGATTCAAGGTGACCAAAGGTATCAAACGCGAAGGGAACAAACACATGTTGATTTTCGAGACATGCTTCTTCGTGTTTGTCCACCTTTCCAGCTGCCGCTCTGGAAGCCGCCTGGCCAGCCTTGAACGCAGTGGACCTCAGCCCCACAAGGGGGGAAACCCCCGTGAAATCCACATAGGCGTGTTTCCCGCTCTTCCACCAAAAAACAAGAATGTCAGCTGGTCTGAGAGTTGAGCGACCATCCAAGGGGTCAGACAAAAAATTAACCAGGACTTCCTTCTTGATCGAGATCCCAACCCTCTTGAACATGTCAAACAGAACATCCCGCACCACGTCATGTGGGTATTTGAATCCGGGGAGATTTCTACAGTGAGCGGCATAATCTCCGAACGAGTCCAAACATGCCTTGTTACATACCGGGCATTTCTCATCAGCGGGAAACAGGGGGATCATGAGGCGACATATGAGGATTGCCTGGTACTCGACTGACGACATGTGCTGCCCCAGCCCAGCGATGGGGAGGGCAAAGAAAAAATCCTGAGCGTGCGGTTGTCGAAGGCAATCCCATACGGCCTTTTGTCTGACTGTCATCTCAAAAGTAGATTCCATTTCTCGCGTAGTTTTACTAAAGAAGGCACTCGCCAAAACATGTTGGGCTTTTGGTGGGGCGGTGTCCTTGTTAGTGAAACCGCTTAGATTAAAGCCCGAAATGATATCACGGAGACTAGCCAGAGCACTCTCATATTCCGAGTCCATGCCACAAACCCCAGTCTCCTGTAAGATGTGGTCCTGCAGCACCTAGGATTGGTCTCTCGAGGCCACAAAGGCGTCCGAAGAAGCCTCGAGTGCCAAATAAACTCCGAGCCTCCCATGCCGAATAGGCAAAGAAGCAAGCCGCCATTGGAGGTCCCCGAAGAAGGGCCCTCCACACACAACTATATGATTGCCGAGCGCAGATCATTATTGAAACCAGCAGTGTTGCGTCCCAGAATCCCGGGGTAGGATTCTAGTAGCTACAAGTGTGTGTGTGGAGGGAAGAGATCCTCCGGCTCAGATCCGTATGAACATATTCCGTTCCGTTTCCATCATTGCCATCGTTGGGTCTCCCCCGTGCATATGTGTGTGTATGCAGGAGAAGGTTTTGGGGAGGGAGTTTAGAGAGAGAGAGAGTAAGGGTTTTCTAACCCATTTCCAACCTACTTGAGTGAGTGTGAGGGTGTCCATATTTATAGGACCAATCCTTTAGCTGGCCAAGAGTTGTTACTTAGTGAGTAAGATTGAATCTTGGCCAAGTATTCTGACGAAGGGGCACATACTGCGACGAAGGGGCAAGTACTGCGACGAAGGGGCAAGGATGACACTGACGAAGGGACAGAAGTCCTGTACTTAATGACTAAGTCAACTTGTCACATCGTCCTTGTGGTACTGTTCATGTACTTTGTGTCTCCTAGATACCAGACATGTATGATTTATTCCTTTTATCAAGAGAGTGTGCCCCTTCCGTCTGGGCGAACCCCTTATCGGGGTCCTTGGGGCCCTTAGCCCTTATGCGAGGGATATCTCTCTGACAAGGCCATTCGGGGACATATTTCTATAAGTCAAAGGGTAGAGCTTCACCGTAGCCCATCTCCTTGGGGTAGAGCTTCTGCGTAGCCCTTATAGGGGTATAGCCCAATAAGTCCCCCCAAGTCCGATACTTTTGAGGTCCAGGTGAAAAAAGTGTTGGGCTGATTTCATTTCCTTTAAAAAGGCCTAAGATCAAGCCCTCCTCCTTCTACTGTCCACGAAGGCCCTTGTTTTTGTACCTGGTCTATAAGCCTTTACCACGAGACTCGCAAGTTTGTTCCCTTTCGCCGAGGTCCTTTCTGAAGGACTTAGCTTTTATTTAACGTCAATTCCTTCCCGAAGGCTTCCAGGCTCCTTTCATATTCCGGGCTTTGATATCGCTCAATCGTCTCTTTATCTTGGGCCTAGGCTATAGGCCTTGATCCGATGTGGGGGATACTTTATCAAGTCCCCCCAAGTGTAAAGCAATTCTATTAAGACTGCTTTATACGTGAACTTTATGCAGTCCACTTTTAACCAGGTAGCCATTTGTCGCTCTCCGGCACTCAGGCTTTTTACTTATCTCATAAGTATTTTTTGGAGGCCTTCGCCATCCTTGACTAGAATGGTCTTTCTTGACGGGGATATCCCATCAAGTCCCCACTAGTCCCTTGTATTTTGCTTGTTAGAACTGATAGTGCGATGGAATAGTTATATGTATCGCACATAACTTTATAATCCTTTTGCTTTTGTTTTTTCCAACGTTTTTCAGATGGTTATTTTTGGAGCGTCCTTCCCTGATCGAGCCCACTAAGGGTGCTTGTCCCGAAGGATTCATTTTTACACCAAATGAGGCCTTCTTAAAGAAGCTTCACAGGTGTGGTTGCGTTTATCAAAACTTATGTGTTTTGTGAATGTATTATTTTCTATGTTTTCTTTACATAGGATTTCTACCGAAGACCTTGGTCATGGCCTCTTCGGTCCTTATAGTAGTCTGATGGGTAATATTGTGATAACCCCATACTTTGACCTCCTTTTGTTGTAATCCATAACTTGTTTGTGTCATGCCTTTTATCGAGGACCACAAAGTTTTGATGGATTTCTTTTAGTGGGGAATGTGATCGTTGGGCCCCCATGAGGCCTACTTTTTTTGTAGCCTTAATGATGGGCTTTCGACTCGATGTGAGGGATTTCTTAATAAGTCTCATATACTTATGCAAAACTCCTTCTTTTTTTTAAAAATGTGGATGCAACCACAAGGCTCCTAACTAGGGGCCTTAAGCGAAGCCCTTTTACAATAGTATCTCCGAAGAGTAACGTCTTTTTGGTTTGAGGTTCCTAGGCCCGAAGCTCTAAGTCTATCATAGAAGGTCCTTCATATAGGAGCTTCATGCGCTTTTCTCCTGAAGTGATATTTTAAGTTTTTGTTCTACCTTAGCTTCGTCGTGAAGGGTCACTTGCCCTTTTTTTTAAAGGCTAGTGTGTTGCTATAATGTCCTGCGTAGAGGAACCTTCATATGCTTCTTTTGTAAGCTCTTTCATTATGTGACCCTTCTTTGAAGGGCCTGACATACCTTCCTTCAGAAGTGTATCTTTTTAGTGGACTTTTCTAATGAAGGCCCTTCTCACCATTCTTTTAGAACTTTGGTGGTTTTATTGGTCTTTCTAGAGAGGGACGTCGCGTTGCCTTCTTTTTGAGAGGCGTGTCTTTACCTTTCGTGCAAGGCAATGATCTTAGAGCGTCCTTTCATCGAAGGGAATTCCTACGCTCGATTGAGTAAGTAATAGATGTAGTATCTTATTCTCTTGGAGGGAGTCCCTCTGCTTGATCGAGCAGGTAATGGACTTAGTTTTTTCTTCTTTTGAAGATAACCCCTCTGCTTGATCGGGCAGGTAATGGACTTATTATCTCCTTCTAACGAAGGGAGTCCCTCTGTTTGATCGAGCAGGTAATGGACTTGTTATCTCCTTCTTACGAAGGGAGTCCCTCTGCTTGATCGAGCAGGTAATTGACTTGTTATCTCCTTCTTTCGAAGGGAGTCCCTCTGCTTGATCGAGCAGGTAATGGACTTGTTATCTCCTTCTTACGAAGGGAGTCCCTCTGCTTGATCGAGCAGGTAATGGACTTGTTATCTCCTTCTTTCGAAGGGAGTCCCTCTGCTTGATCGAGCAGGTAATGGACTTGTTATCTCCTTCTTACGAAGAGAGTCCCTCTGCTTGATCGAGCAGGTAATGGACTTGTTATCTCCTTCTTTCGAAGGGAGTCCCTCTGCTTGATCGAGCAGGTAATGGACTTGTTATCTCCTTCTTCGGATCGAGAGGTAATGGACTTGTTATCTCCTTCTTCAGGAGTCTCTGCTTGATCGAGCAGGTAATGGACTTGTTATCTCCTTCTTTCGAAGGGAGTCCCTCTGCTTGATCGAGCAGGTAATGGACTTGTTATCTCCTTCTTACGAAGGGAGTCCCTCTGCTTGATCGAGCAGGTAATGGACTTGTTATCTCCTTCTTACGAAGGGTGTCTCTTTTTGTTGTATCAAGCAACAGACTTTATTCAGACCTTCCTACGAAGGCGTCCAAGCGACCCTTGTGAGGTCTTCCAAGGACTTCTTAACCTTTTCTATTAAGGCCGCCCACTTTGGCTTTAAGCCTTAGGACTTGGCTCTTGTGAAGCCTAATTACCATGGATTTTTCAGACCCTTCTCATGGGGCCCTTCACAGTCGAAAGCTGTGGAATGTTAAATTCCCCCTGCCATATTTGGGAGAATTTCATTTGAAGTTGTGTACTTCCAAGTGCTGGCTTTCTGCCTTTCACTATGTGTTGTTTCTATCTTGACAAGAAATGAAAACCATCATATACTCCATTCTTTTAGGAGGTTATGTGTTCTTTTCTGGAGCCCTTCAGAAATGAACCTTTTACTGTGTCAAGGGTTAATCCCATTTTGACAATGGAGTCCTCTATTTTGGTGAGGTTTTCCTTTTTTATTGATGGGGTAATATATTATTTTCACGACATACCCTCTTACTCAATGTTGTTTATCACACTAGTAGTGATGTCATGAATTATCGAATGTTTATAAGATAAATAACATGTCTTCCTTGAAGGAGGTGTGTTCTGTCCCTTCAATGGGGGTTTCAACATTTTTTATACGAGTACTTTGTAAGTGGTATCGTCATACCCTACTATACTCCTTTAGTTTGATGCTGCTAAGTTATACTAGTAGCCTTAAACTTTAATAACCAAGTAAGTTTCAATACTTGTTATACAATCGATAGTATTATGTCATACTATAGCTGTTTTCCTTGGTGAGGTTGTTTATTCGTGGAGGCCCTTATAGGGTCTCCTTCTCCCTCTTTTTGGCAGGGTCTTATTTTAATAAGTTGCCCTTACTTTTTAACATTGGCATATCATATTATCAATAATTTATCAAATATCTTTTACGCAAGATAAACAATATGTTCCCCCGAAGGGGATCGTTATGTCCCTTCAGTAGGATTTTAACACTTTTTCTATAAAGGTCTTGTAAGTGGTATCAATATGCCACCCTATACTCCCCCAGTTTAATGTTGCTAAATTATACTAGTAGCATTTAATAACATTAAACTTAATAAACAAGTGACATATAATCTTAAATCATAAGCATATGTAAATTGTTACCGAAGTGAAGCTCTAACGGCATGAGCTGATTAAGACTGATAATTGCTACTTTCTCGTGAATGTCATCCATCGTAGCGGTATGCTTGTCTTGATCCTTTTATGTGTCATATAATTATGCGACACTAATTATATTTTTGTACGACCTTCATTTATGGGATCCCTTTTGTCGGCATCCTTGAAGGCCTTTGCTACCAAGGTTTTTAACCATTTGAGGGTAACGATTCTCTTATTTAATAGAGTACTTGTCGTTGCTATGCTCGACGATTTTCGTCGTTTTTATCTAACGGAATTGCACCGTCTTTTTCAACGGGGTTTCATCGTTACCTTGACGACTTTTAATCATTTTTTACGAAATTGTACCGTCTTTTTCAACGGTGTTTCATCGTTCTCCTTATGGCTTTTATCGCTTCTATTTAGTGAAGTCGCACCATATATATATTTTTTATCTTCGACAACTTTTTGTCGCTTCTAATTAACGGGGTTACACCGTCTTTTTCAACGGAGTTTCATCGTTATTTTTTATAAACCTATTAGACCGAATGGCACGTATTTTTTCAACGGCGCGTATCGTCGTCCTTTTTGAGTTTTATCATTTCTAGTTAACGGAGTTACGACGTCTTTTTCAACGGCGTTCATCTTCGTCCTCGACGGTTCTTATCGCTTTTAATCTTAACGACATTTCGACGTCTTTTTCATCGACGAATTTTATCGTTTCTACTCGTCTCTTTCCTTTTTTTTTCTTTCTCCGGAGTAAATTACCGAGCAAATATACAGACTCGTATCATATATGTATGCAAATTTTGAAGATGGCATATTTCAGTATCTCACGGCCACATATTCTTTGACAATTTCCATGACTTATAATATATGAAAACTTTTGATTTTCACTGATCATATATATCTCCCTGTCAGATTATGTGCATGCCATGTTGTACACTCTTCTTTATGGGTTGTACATCAACTTAATAGCCTATGCCTATAGAGTAAGCAAGTCTGACTTGCATAGGCTTTTCTTGGCTCTTGTAAACTGAGCAAAGGTACACCCTATTTTCAAACAACCCAGCTGTATTTGTTTTTATCGAGATCGGTATTTTAGAGACGGTATTGATCAGGTGATACCTTCAAATATGTTTACATGCCTTTTTCCGTTACCCGACCTCTTGTTTTTGTTATATGCGTTATATACGTATATGCACCCATTTTTATATCATAAATTAGGGGTTTTCAAGGAGATGACAGTAAGTACAACTGTACCTGTCTTTTCTTTTCTTTGTCTAAGAAAGTCAA
Source organism: Deinandra increscens subsp. villosa (assembly GCA_039602395.1). Classification (NCBI taxonomy): domain Eukaryota; kingdom Viridiplantae; phylum Streptophyta; class Magnoliopsida; order Asterales; family Asteraceae; genus Deinandra; species Deinandra increscens. Next base: position 28,575,765 of record JBCNJP010000012.1, on the reverse strand, counting down.
CATCTACCATCACTATTGTCCTATGCTTTTTAATAAAATCCTCAACAAGTAATTTTTATGGTCCACAAATGCTTGTACCCATGTACTCAAGTAATATTATGTGGCTCTTATAAAAATGACAGCTCATACACTTAATATAATAGTATTGTTTAGTGTTGTTGATATTAGTACATCATAAAATCACAGCTCATATACGAGTGGTTTATGTACTTTTTTTTTCTTTTTTTTATTTAAAGAAAAATACTTGTTTCTTTGCTTTTATCAAATGAAGTAATTTATTCTAAAAATATGGGGTTTGCACCCTCTGCCTTATGACTTGTACGTAGGACAAGAAAGCTAGTAATTAAATTGTACTCCCTGGTTATCATGGAGGTTCCAACATGATGTTGTAAACATGGAGTTGCCTTGTGAGCTTAACAAGCATATTATACAAGACATGCTATAAAGTATAAATGAATTATATTAGAAAAGGCGTAGGAGTTTTAACCTTTAACAAGATCGGTATATGTCGATCATAATATTCTGCTCCGGTTGAAAGGAGGAGACGGGTCTGCTCCGGTCTTTCGAAATCAGACATGCTTCCGGTCCTCAAGAAACCAGAAAAATGCAGATCTGGTCCTTACATCGACTTTTTTCTCAGAAATATTCAGATGTCCCAAACCCTTTTTCTTCTTCTCTTTTTCAGATCTTCATAGAGACATTTAACTTGTCTCCATCTTCATATAGATGCTCGAATATGGCCTGGAACGGAAGGATATATACGGATCTGGCCCTTATGTTGTTAGAATATGAAGCCGTTTCTCGGTCCCACGGATGGCGCCAATGTTGCGTCCCAGAATCCCGGGGTAGGATTCTAGTAGCTACAAGTGTGTGTGTGGAGGGAAGAGATCCTCCGGCTCAGATCCGTATGAACATATTCCGTTCCGTTTCCATCATTGCCATCGTTGGGTCTCCCCCGTGCATATGTGTGTGTATGCAGGAGAAGGTTTTGGGGAGGGAGTTTAGAGAGAGAGAGTAAGGGTTTTCTAACCCATTTCCAACCTACTTGAGTGAGTGTGAGGGTGTCCATATTTATAGGACCAATCCTTTAGCTGGCCAAGAGTTGTTACTTAGTGAGTAAGATTGAATCTTGGCCAAGTATTCTGACGAAGGGGCACATACTGCGACGAAGGGGCAAGTACTGCGACGAAGGGGCAAGGATGACACTGACGAAGGGACAGAAGTCCTGTACTTAATGACTAAGTCAACTTGTCACATCGTCCTTGTGGTACTGTTCATGTACTTTGTGTCTCCTAGATACCAGACATGTATGATTTATTCCTTTTATCAAGAGAGTGTGCCCCTTCCGTCTGGGCGAACCCCTTATCGGGGTCCTTGGGGCCCTTAGCCCTTATGCGAGGGATATCTCTCTGACAAGGCCATTCGGGGACATATTTCTATAAGTCAAAGGGTAGAGCTTCACCGTAGCCCATCTCCTTGGGGTAGAGCTTCTGCGTAGCCCTTATAGGGGTATAGCCCAATAAGCAGCAGCCTCCACCATGTGAGCAGGGGGACAAGTCCTTAAGCTAAAGAAAAGCTTGACAATACCCATACAAGAGCAAAGCATGATAAGTTCACATTGCGGGTCACCAAGTTTGGGGAGGAGGTGCATTAAATCAGTAGCAGTAGTCACGCTCCTTGAAGCCAACCCTTGTATAAACCCGCCATCTCTGCTGATAGCTCCCCCAAGAGCTTCCCCACACCCCCCGACGGGTCTGCTAATGTCTGGTGGGAAAAGACCCGGCCGTACCTTCCCACCATCGTAAGATGGCCAAAAGAGCTCTGTCTTCTTAATATTGAGATTCAAACCCAAAGGCGGACCTTTCTCCTTAATGATCCCAAGAACCTTAGCGACATCTCCGGAGTCCCTAATGACCGTGCCATCATCGAGATACCAAGCATGGAGAAGCAGTTGACAATTGTCTTGGATTTGATGCACAAGGGGGTGTAGGACAAGGGAAAACAGAAGTGACTCCAATGGGTCATCCTATTGAACCCCGGTAGTGGCCCAAATATGATCATCCCCTAGGTATAAGCGAGTCGGCTGTCCATATAAGAAATCAACCCACGACATAATGGACGGGCACCTCAGCCTGACTCGCGGAGTAAAGACGATCTGTCGACCAAGTTAAACGCATTGGAGAAGTCTACCATGAGCATAGCAAGGGACCCATCATGATGTCGTTCCCCAACATGGAGGTTAACACTATGAACAATGGCCTCAGCCCCACCTGACACACCAACTCCAAAATGAAACTCGTTACGAGACTTGGTCATTTCTTTACAAACCCCATGCATAGCAATCTTGGAGACCAACCGCCACCAAATGGTGCCAACCGCAATAGGCCGAATCCCATTGTCAGGCTTAAGGAGTGGTGTGAGAGGAGCTGAAGCAACAAATTCAGCCAAAACGAGTGGGCATCACCCACCCAGCCATAGATTAACTACCAAAGTAATAGCTCCTAGAAGGTCCTTGGCAATGGCAGACCCCTCCCCACAGAGGCTGCCCAAAATGTGCTGGGTCCTCAGCCCGTCCCTACCACACAACAGCCCTTTGGGAAAGGATTTAGTACACTCTAAAACCCGGTCGGTGCTCGAGACAAGCGGGGGTTCAGAAAGGGGGACAGATGGAAAGAAACGGGGGCGGCAGATGCAGGTGCTTGGCTTCCAAAGCGCGCGTGGTCTCGGCATTGTATGTCGCAACCCCCATAGAAGATACCACCTTCACAGGCGCAGTAAAATGACCGTCTGCGATTTTCAGAAGGCACCGCTTGATGTTTGGCACCGCATGATCATCCTTATCGGAGACAACGCCGGATGGGCACATGCCCCCCTTGAGCCGCCTAAAACACTATTAACCAGCTGCTCTATACCATCTTCCTTCCCCCAAGCAGCTAAGTATGTCATGATGGATCGGCACTGCAAGGTTTTCCGATTTCCAGAGCGATAATCTTGCCGATTCTAGGGCCTAAAAATTTGCAAAGTGCAGCGAGGGAGAAGAAGTAGCCTCACCCAGGCGTTTGCAGAACCTGGTTGGGCTACCACCTTAAGAAGGGCAAATCTAAGAGCCTCGGAGAAGGCAAACCGACAGCTGTGCGGGATGCTCTTGACAGTAGTAACATGTACCTTAAAGACCCGATCCAGGAGCCCCCCATCCAACCAAAACGGACAACCATCGTTGGTCACAACAACCGGGGGAAACGGCCTTGGTACCCCAATAATATGACTATCATTGCCATCAACAGAGACAACCAAACGAATGACACTGTCAGGGTGATGGCAACCGCGACTCAAAGCATTAATTTTCATACCCGTAGGCCTTTCAAGCCCCCTCCATTGTCGAAAGACACCAACATCAGCCGCCAAAGCTTCCCGAATGGCGTTACGACGCTCATCTGTAGAAAGATGAGATGACTTAAGATGTAGGATAAGCCGAGATATCCCTTTGGAACCAACACCAACATCTGGGCAACAATGAAAGGATCGCAAGGGAGACTGTACAGAACCCTTAGACGGCACTGAGGTGGATGCCATTACCGGGAAAGGAAAGGAGTTCACGGTTCGAGCTGAAACGTGAGACAAAAAAACCAAGTGCTACGAGAGCACACCAGGTGTAAGGAATTATTTCTCCTGAAGAAATGATGCTGATCGGCTAAAACATGTTAACTAGGAAGAATAGAAGGCCCAAGATAAGTTACCTCGGAAGAACAGACTGCCCGAGATAACTTACAATTACCTCGGAAGGTCATTATACCTGGGAAGGCTGTTTTATCTTGGAAGCACAATTTATCTCGGACAGTGGATACGCCCGAGATAACTTAAGTTACCTTGGTAAGGCGAGTTATCTCGGACATCAACTTGACCTGCTCCACTTGTCTCTGACAGATCTAATCCAGTTTCCCGCCTTCTCCTGACATGAAGCTGACACTTTTATCTTCTAGACTAGTTTAATATAATTTCTAGTTCATGTATCTTTACTCGACGATCTACATGATCGTTAGAGGAATCAAGGGTTCGCCTGATTCCTTAGGGCACTATATATAGACACTTGTAACCTGCTTTAAACAAGCAAGTGTAAATCACTCTGATATGTACTTCGAATCATCAAGTTATAATACAATGCTCAGTTTTACTCATATTATTGTTATACTTGTCTTGTATTCGATTTCATATTACTTTACTTCAAACAGAGCATAAGAATTAACGTGTTTCCGTCTGGTTAATTATAAGTAAAACCTTGTAATTAGTTAAACTCTGTAACCAAGTTTCGATCCCACAAGTAGTATCAGAGCTTTTGGCTTGTGTTTCTAAAACTTGAACTCAAAATAAGTTTTTAAAACTGCGTTTTACCCATGTACTCTGTTTTTAGTAAAAAGTCACTCTTTTCACTTGTTCATCCTTAATCATGGGAGAATCACAAAATGGTAGTTCTAACAAACCACCAGCATTCATGCCCGACGATTTTGATACATGGAAATTGCGTATGATAGGCTATCTTCATCATTCTGACTACAGAATGTGGAAATCTGTTATGTATGGCCCCACTATCCCTACTGCGAAATCCGCTACTACACCAAGTATAGATATAGTAAAAGCTGTTGTTGACTATTCCGATGATGACCCGAAGTTGGTCGATGGAGATCACAAAGCTTTATGGGCATTACAGGCAGCACTTCTAAATTATGTTCTCGTAGGTTTCAAAAATTGCAAAACTGCTTTCAGTCTGTTGAAAGCTTTAAATGAAATGTACGAAGGAACTGATGAAGTGAAAGAAAATAAGAAAGATGTTCTAAAACAAAGATATGAAAATTTTGCTCACAAAAATGGTGAAAGTATGAATGCTCAATATCTACGTTTTGTTCAACTTCTTGATGAATTACAGGGATGTGAAGATGGAAAACGGTGATGTTATCAGAAAGTTTATGAGATCACTTCCTGATGTCTGGGCAGTATATACTGTAAGCATCAAGTATAACAAGGATCTCAAAACTTTAAAGTTGAGTGAACTTCATGGAATGCTTAGTGCACATGTAATGACAATCAATGAAAAATTAGGTGTTCTAAACAAACCAGTAAACTTAACAATTCCAACCTCTATTGTACTTATCACTGCTCATGAAGATAGAAGTCACTACAGTGAACATGCTCCTTTGATCACTTACCCTACATCACCAAGAGGTAATGAAATTATGCTTCTCTTCTATAACAACTTTGCTCATATTGCAGATAACAGTCAGGGTGGGCTCACTAGATTAGACCTAGAATGCTTCAGTGCTGATGACTTAGAAGAAATGGACATCAACACACAACTAGCAATGATCTCCTTACGTGCACAAAGGTTCTACAAAAGAACAGGCAGAAAGTTCAATGGAGATAGAAATGCTCAAACTGGGCTTGACAAAAGTAAAGCTACATGCTACAACTGTCACACCCCATCCACAGCGGCTTTCCCACGGGGTCATGGCTCCATGGATCATCAACGCACAAGTTACATTGAACGACACTACATGAGTTTTGAAAGACATACTTAAATAATAAAGTTTGCAAAACGGTCACACTTAAATAGTCTTAATAATTACGGAAGCTAAGTGGAATGAAAATGTTTTCCAGAAAATGACATAACATGATAATGAATGTCCCAAAATATTCACTCCTAGCATGATGACTCCTGAATGCATGTTGGTGTGATGAAGCTATTTAGTTACCTGAGAAATACATGCTTAAATGGTCAACAATAATGTTGGTGAGTCCACAGGCAAATAATATACCTGTTTTGGCCTACAACCAAAGTTAGCGCGACTAACGCGGGTAGGGTTTGTCAAACCCGATAGTACTATCCATCACCACCTCGCTATAATAACGATTAACGGTCCAATTATGAAGGGACTTAATGTGATATGTAAACTGTCTCAGGTAATCAGTACGTATCATTAAGTATATTATGTCCAGATGTAAATGTAATTCGAAATGCATATAATTCTCCCCCAGAGTAAACAATGAAAAAGGGGTCATGAAACTCACCTGGAACTATGGGTGATGAACAGTATGTAGCAATGAAATGTATGCCGACCTAGCGTGCCCTAAGACAATTTTTAGACACCTACAGTCTCAGTATGTGAATATGAGCAAGTGGGTGATGTAACCTTTCACCCAACACTACTCGGTTTGTATGTGATTTGTAAAACATTTGGTGACAACGCGTCGGTGATCTGTATACGTCTACCGAAATATAGATATATTTAAGACGCTCAAAAATATAAACTATATTTCCTATGTATGAAGCTTATGAACACTTTTCCCGACTTGAGCTTACATCGTGTAATGAAATAAATATATTTATTATATTTGTACTTATGTATTTTCCAAGAGTTAGTCAAGTACCAAAAAATGTCACATTAGAATATTATATCTCCAAAAAATACATTTTTCACGTTTGGTGTCGGTTTTAGAAACCGAATATCATTTTTATGGTGGTTGACATTAGTTAACCTAATAAGTTGTGAAAATGACGTTTAATAGCGTTTGGGCTCGTTAGGGGCCAAATTGGATCCGTTAGGTCCAATAACCAACATAAGGCCCAATAGTGCATTTCCAAGCCCAAAATAGGTTTCTAAAGACCCAATATTTTGTTTTGGGTCCAACTTTCATTTTAAAGTCCAACTTTGTATATTTTAGCCCGAAACACATTTTATTTACCAAAAATTAATTTAGGTAAATTTTCATAAAGTGTTTAGTGTATAAATGGTATATATATACATATACATGTTAACAAATACAAATTTTCTTTTAACAATCCGGTTAACTTATGTAACCTCAATTTACCTAAGTCAACCAATACTTATGTATATTTTGTAACATGAATCCTTATAATAGAAACACTTACGTAAGTTCAACCAAATATCATAAACTACTATTTCATCAACTCCTCAAGTATCACAAAATATCATTTTATGTTATGAACTTCATGTAACCCAACAAAGTCAATGTAAATGCATGGAGCGATGGATCGTTTGCTAATCAAGTGATCGAGATGAAACGAGATCGAAAGTAAATACAAATGTGATTTGTATTGATGAAAACTTGAGAGCATACACATAGAAACACACACACATAATATGAGATGTCTGACTAGAGTTCTAATGCTCTCTACACAAGCTACCTATTTATAGGACGGTCACTCTGGCTGGCGTACCACCCAGCGTACCATCTGGTAAGCTGGTCCGTACCAACTGGTATGGAGCTGGTACGCTGCCAGCAAGACCCACCCTTACGCTCATTACATAGATACAATACACGAGACACATTGTGGCATAGGAATATGCTCTAACAAACTCCCCCTTAACGTGTAGTGTATCTATTCTAACTAAATCTCTAGTCTTCAATCTTTAGCATTGCAGCATCAGATCTTCAACTTGAAATCTTTTCAGAAATAGAGCTTGCATGGCTGGATCCAAACTTGAATAATCTTTGAACTTTAAGATCCACTTGTGAAAACTAAACTTCAAACTCTCCCTTTCACCATGCTCAATCTTGACACACAGAACCTGCAACTTTAAAAGACAAAAGTGCAGTTTTTCCTTTTGAAATATCAAAATTAAATTTAATCTTGGTGCAAAAATTCTCTTTAGAGAATCCAAGATATTGATTTTGAAAATTTTGTTTTTGTATCAAGTGATGATCGATCGAAAACAATTAAGAAATAAAATCTTTTTGACTTTTAAAAACTTTAGATCAAAACACACCTAAAATCTTTTTGGATTTTTCCTAAATGGAAACATAAATGCAATACTGAAGTACACTCTATTTTTGGTTTGAGAAAGATCACTATCTGGGATCATATTGGTCACAACGCACTGAACTACACTTCAATTTTAATTATTGTAGCACATAAGCCATGTCGATTGTAGATATAATTTGTCCAACTTTAAACTCTGGAAGAATAATACTCATAACATTTGGATATGTTATTGTATTTATTAGAATTTCTTTGACCAGTGTACCCCACATTATCAGACATACTTAGATATGTATTAGCTTATCACACTTTGTGAATTCACTTGTGATTTAACACATAGTGATTATGTATTTTTATTCATGATATCGTCAACTGTGTTCCATGCAAAAAGAAATAAGAACGTTAAATCATCTTGTTGATCGAATCCTGAAATCGTTAATCATAAAACAGATAATAATAATATAAAGATTACCTGTGGTGAACTGATTGAGATCAGCAGCAGTTAGGTTGTCCATCCTGTTAATAGCCTTGGTTCCCCTTTAGGATGTATAGTTTAGGATGGGATAAAGAGTTCGTGAATAGTCACGAACTAGAGAGAGAGAGAGCCGAGAGAGAAGAGAGAGAGAGGTCGAATTAGGGTGGTGGTGATTAACCTTTTCATCTCTCCCTAAGGGCTCTATTTATACACCCAAGGGGAAACCCTAGTCTATCTAGAAAGGGTAATTACGTCCATCAAGTAATACCAGATAGGGTCAAATACGTAATTGATTATTTAAGATAAATGATAAAGGACATAAATAAGATTTATATATATATACATATATACGAAATATATATATATATATATATATATATATTTAGATATATATATAAATTATGTCTAACATTCTCCCACTTGGCCGAATGATCATTTATATGAGGTATTAGATAAGTCTGATCAGAATTTAATACTCATTTCAATTTTAAACCAAAATTGCAGCAGAAAAATACAGTCATAGAGTTGATTATCCAACTCAAGACCCCCATTAATCATACTACAATCCCAAATTTAAAATTCAACATAAATTTAGAATCAATTACCAAAGTAAGCCCTTTCCGTTGATTTATAATAAAACTGTCTATATGTCAATAAGGCATGCATAACATATTAAGAGACAAAATCAAACGTAAGAGGAAAATTTATTAATAAGAAGTACAATATGCTAGTTAAGGTCTTTAGTAAAGCCCATTCTCGAAATAAGATCTTCGAACACTTTAATTGGGAGACCTTTAGTCATCGGATCCGCAAGCATATCTTTAGTACTTATATACTCAATACAAAGAACATTTTCCTCAACTCGTTCACGAACGAACAAATACTTTGTATCGAGGTACAGTCCAGCGCCAGTCGAACTGTTACTGTTCGAGAAAGTAACGGCAGCTGAGTTATCACAATAAAGCTTCAATGGTCTAGAAATGGAATTAACGATTTTGAGTCCAGCTATCAGATTTCTAAGCAACATTCCATGACAGGTTGCGTTGTAAACAGCAATGTATTCTGCCATCATAGTGGATGTTGTAGTTAGCTGTTGTTTATGACTCTTCCATGAAATGGGCCCGCCTGCTAACATAAAGATGTATCCAGAAGTGGATTTCTTATCATCTTTACATTTGGCAAAATCAGAATCAGAGTATCCGACTAACTCCAAATTATCGCTTCTTCTGTAAGTCAGTTTGTAGTCTCTCGTCCCATTCAGATATCTAAGAACTTTCTTAGCTGCTGTCCAGTGATCATGGCCAGGATTAGTCTGATAACGGCCTAACATACCAGCAACGTAAGCAATATCTGGACGAGTACAGACTTGAGCATACATAATACTACCGACTACAGACGCATAAGGTATCATTCTCATTTGCTCCTTTTCTTCATCTGTTTTCGGACATTGAAACGAGCCGAAAACGTCTCCTTTAACTACAGGAGCTTTTGAGGGGTTACTATGTTGCATGTTATATCGAGCAAGGACGCGCTCAATGTAAGCCTTCTGGGACAAGCCTAAGATCCCTTTAGCTCTATCTCGGTGAATTTCGATGCCTATGACGTAAGAGGCTTCTCCGAGATCTTTCATGTCAAAGTTAAGCGAAAGTAACCGCTTTGACTCATGCAACATGTCAAGACTATTACTTGCCAATAGAATGTCATCTACGTAAAGGACAAGTATAGTAAAGTTGCTCCCACTCATCTTAAGAAAGGTGCACTGGTCACTTGATTCTTCAGGAAACCTTGTTTCTTCATGACTTCATCAAACTTTAAGTACCACTGACGCGATGCTTGTTTTAGCCCGTATAACGATTTCTTTAGCTTGCAGACTAAATGTTCTTGACCTTCTGGTTTAAACCCATCAGGCTGCGTCATGAACACTTCCTCATACAAGTCACCGTTCAGGAAAGCAGTTTTTACGTCCATTTGATGTAGCTCTAAATCGAAATGAGCTACTAGGGCCGCAACGATCCTTAAGGAATCTTTTCGAGAGACAGGAGAAAAGGTCTCTTGATAGTCAATTCCCTCTTTTTGAGCGTAGCCTTTTGCAACCAATCGCGCTTTGTAGCGCTCAACGTTTCCTTGAGGATCCAGTTTAGTTTTAAAGACCCATTTGCATCCTACCGGTTTTACACCGTCGGGTAATTCAACTAAATCCCAAACGTCATTTTTCTTCATGGATTCAAGCTCGTCAAGCATAGCTTTATTCCACTCAGAAGACTGATCACTGTTCATGGCTTCTTTATAAGAGGTTGGATCGATGAACTTTCCACCATCCGTTTCAAGCTCAGCCAGGTAAGTAACATAGTCGTCAAAGTTAGTAGGCTTTCTAACTCTTGTTGACTTCCTGGTTGGAACGACTGGTTCAGCGGGTTCAACATTATTTTGTGGTTGTTCGTTTGGATTGTCGTCATGTACTGGAGAGGGAGGTTGAATGGGTGCAGTGTCAGCAACGGAGGCGTGTACAAGAGTAGTAATCGGAGTGATGGTAAGCGACGAAGAGTCCCTCCCCCCCGCGTCTTGTACTTCACGCAGATCATCGAGAAAGTTTTCACTGCTCCCACTGATGTTATGATCTTCAAGGAACACGGCATTTCTGGTTTCTACGATACGAGTAACATGGGAAGGACAATAAAACCGATGACCTTTAGAATGTTCAGGATAACCGATGAAGTTACAGGTTACGGTTTTCATATCAAGCTTCTTTAAGAAGGGATTATAGAGTTTAGCCTCAGCAAGACAGCCCCATACTTTCATATGTCTTAGACTCGGTTTCCGTCCTGTCCAGAGTTCAAAAGGAGTTTTAGGGACAGATTTGGACGGAACTCTGTTGAGTATATAAACGGCTGCTTTTAAGGCTTCGGTCCAGAGAAATAAGGGTAAGCCCGAGTTGGCTAACATACTTCGTACCATGTTCATAAGGGTTCGGTTTCTCCTTTCAGCAACACCATTCTGTTGAGGAGTACCTGGCATGGTGTATTGGTTCACGATCCCCTGGCTTTTGCAAAACTCATAAAATGGACCAGGGGCCTGACCTAAGTCCGTATGTCTACCATAATACTCACCTCCTCTGTCCGATCTAACAACTTTGATTGGAAGACCGCATTGTTTTTCAACTTCAGTCTGATAGTCTTTAAAAGTTGTTAGTGATTCAGATTTTTCTTTAATGAGATACAAGTACATATAACGAGAATAATTATCTATGAAAGTGATAAAAGAGTTATGTCCAGTAATTCCAACAGTAGAGTAGGGGCCACTAATATCAGTGTGAATAATTTCTAATAATTTAGAACTCCTAGTGGCACCTTTCTTATTAGTGGATGTCATTTTGCCTTTGATGCAATCGACACATGTTCCAAAATTGGTGAAGTCAAGAGATGGTAAAATTTCATCTTTCACGAGTTTCGCTAAGCGATCCCGCGAAATATGGCCTAAACGTTGATGCCATAACATAGATGAAGTTTCTAAGTCTCTTTTAGGTTTTCTTTTTGTTGTTGGTTGATTAATATTATAAGACAACAAAGAATTAGAGAAAACATCATCCAGTTCTAATCGATAAAGTCCACCATCCAGATAACCAGAACCAAATACTTGAGAATTAAAATAGATAGTAAGTTTGCCATGACCATGAGAAACATCAAAACCGTCCATGTCTAACTTTGGTCCTGATACAAGATTTCGAGTAATCTCTGGAATATATAAGGTATCATAAAGTTTAATACATAAACCAGTTTTCATAATAAGATGTAAAGTTCCCACGGCTTTAACGGCTAAATCTTTTCCATTCCCAAGCTTAAGCGTTCTTTGGTTTCTTTCCAGCATCTGGATCGAATGAAAACCCTGAGTAGAGTTAGTTACATGGACCATAGAACCGGAATCAAACCACCATGAATTAGTTGGAACATTTAAATTAAAGGACTCAGTTATCATATTAAGATGATTACCTTTCTTAGCCAGCCAATCCTTGAAACGATTGCAGTCCTTCTGTTTATGTCCAAGCTTGCGACAGAACTTGCAGTAAGGTTTGCTAGAATTGCTAGGGCCGGAAGATGATGTAGCTTGATCCTTCTTCTGAACCTTAGGTTGCTCCCTTGGAATAGCCTTGCCATTCCTTTTGTTGTTGTTGGAGTTTGCAGTCACGAGGTAAGCAACTTCTGGTTTGTCAAGCTTCTGACGCTCTTCCTCTTGCACGCACATTTCAATCAGCTCGCTCATCTTCCATTTATCCTTCTGAGCATTGTAGTTTACCTTGAAAGTTTCGAAAGATGCAGGAAGAGAAGTCATAATGAAGTGAACCAGGAACGTTTCGCCGATCGGCATGTCTAAGGCCTTAAGTTTGTTGGCGACATCGTTCATAACCATTAGATGCTTACGGATGCTGCCCTTTCCATCGTATTTAGTAGTCAGCAACTTGAGAATAAGGTTGCCAGCATGCACCTTAGATGTTCCCTTGTAGTACTCCTCCACGGACTCCAAGTAGGTCTTGGCGTTGTCAGAATCTGGTATGGTCCCCCGGATGACAATGTCAATAGACTTCTTCGTGATCAAAAGGCACATCTTGTTGCACTTGACCCATTTTTCATGAGCAGTCTTCTCATCAGCAGTGCTAGAAGCAGTGGGGGCGGCAGGAGCATCGTTAAGGAGTGCATGATCGAAGCCCAAAATGCCGAGGACCAGACTCAGAGAATCCTTCCAAGCAGCGTAGTTCGTTCCAGTCAGGGTTTCTATTCCGAAAGCCGAGGCTTAGAGTGGACAAGAGAGAGAGAATAATAAGATACTAAGCGGAGAGAGGTATAGGGATTAATCGGATAATTATAATAGTATAATAATTATAAGCATATGACATTAGTAATTATTATAATAATAATAAGCAGGCATAAGTAAGGACCATAGGAATGAAGCAAGTAAGTTGTGATAAGGTCTATAATAATCACCAAAATTAATAGACATAATAAAAGGTTCTACTTAGATGAATCAGCTTTCGCGTTGGTTACTTGCCTATCATCTAAGCATTATGAACTAAATAAGTGTATGTGCATAAAGTGATGCATCACATCAGCGTTGGCCAGAAATGATACACCATAAGCTTTATGTACAAATTAGTTTCACTGAATACATGTGCAACTCATCAGCGTTGGCCAGAAGAGAAACACTTGTATACGTAAGGCGAATGCTTAATTCTAAGTCGATAAACATTACAAAAACAACGAATCAACGTTGGCCAGAATCGAGGTTTTAAAGATGTTATCAATTTAAGCGAATAGATTAGTTTTAAAGTAAATTGCCTGGTATTAGAAATAATTAGTGACATTAATTAAGGTAGCAAAACAGCGTTGGCCAGAATTACTACTTGTCATTTAACTAATACGAGGTAAGGAACTAATCTAAATTTTATTAGGTTTTGTAAAACATAAAATTTTAAGGTTTTAAACAAAACAAAATTTTAATATGAAGCCCCAATTTTAGCAGAAACCCCCCTGTCAACAACCGCGGATCGGAAAAGGGGTTTTTCGATCGGAAAGGTATACCCTGATCGAAAAGTAAGCTTTTCGATCGAAAAGGGGTATCCGGTCGAAAAGGGTGTCCGATCGAAAAGTGTTACCCGATCGAAAAGTATGATTTTTCGATCGAAAAAGGGTATCTGATCGAAAAGCGAGCTTTTCGATCGAAAAGTAGACTTTTCGGTCGGATCGAAAAGTCGGTCGAAAAACCATATGGCCTGATCGAAAAGCCGATCGAAAAGCCGTATGGTCCGATCGAAAAGTCAATCGAAAAGTCAATCGAAAAGCCACATGGCCCGATCGAAAAGTCGATCGAAAAGCCACATGGTCCGATCAAAAAGTAGGGAACCAAGCCACATCTCTCGATTGGAAAGTGAGTCGAAAAGCCATATGGCCTGATCGAAAAGTCAATCGAAAAGTGCCATATGGTCCGATCGAAAAGTAGGGAACCAAGCCACATATTTCGATCGGAAAGTAAAACGTCTGGTCGAAAAGTAACCTTTTCGATCAAGAATTTGTATCTTGATCGAAAAGTGTATAATCCCTCGAAATCAGTTAGGGTTTTTTAACATGGTTTTCCAAAACTAAATCTGATTAGAGTTTTGGGTTTGTTTTAAAACCGATTTTCATTATGTACTTAAAAAGACATATTAGGGTTTCACGATTTTGAGACAGAATCGAAAAGCCCATTTTTCTGATTTCGAAAATTAGGGTTTTGACGATTTCAGAAACATGATTCGATTGAGCAACATATGCTCTGATACCACATGTTGATCGAATCCTGAAATCGTTAATCATAAAACAGATAATAATAATATAAAGATTACCTGTGGTGAACTGATTGAGATCAGCAGCAGTTAGGTTGTCCATCCTGTTAATAGCCTTGGTTCAGTTTAGGATGGGATAAAGAGTTCGTGAATAGTCACGAACTAGAGAGAGAGAGCCGAGAGAGAAGAGAGAGAGATGTCGAATTAGGGTGGTGGTGATTAACCTTTTCATCTCTCCCTAAGGGCTCTATTTATAAACCCAAGGGGAAACCCTAGTCTATCTAGAAAGGGTAATTACGTCCATCAAGTAATACCAGATAGGTTCAAATACGTAATTGATTATTTAAGATAAATGATAAAGGACATAAATAAGATTTATATATATATACATATATACGAAATATATATATATATATATATATATAGATATATATATAAATTATGTCTAACACATCTACCTTAAGGTCGATCTTTCGATACGCAGATAAGGCCTCGGATTTAACAAAATAAGAGAATAAAACAAGTTGAAATTGTATAACCCAACAACAATCAGGTCGGTACTCCCGTACACGCAGAGAAAGTCCGATGAGTTATACGAAACACCAAAGAAAATAAAGCAGAACGTTAAACGAACAACAATCAGGTCGGTCTTGTGGACACGCAGAGAAAGTCCGATCGTTTGACAAAATAAAGAAAATCAAACAAGTTTAAATCTTTGCAAAATGAACACATGTATACATAGTGACTTCTCATTTTTCTTTTTCCACATATATTTTTTTAATATCTTGATATACGCATCAAGATGTTGTCCACTAGGTCAAGCATCAGATTTAATGTATATCACATTTGAATATTTTTTGATTTGCCGAGCCTATCTTACACATCGATCAACGGTCTTATGGCTTTTTCATCTAGTTTATCCGCTAGTCAGAAACGTCAGCCAATGTACCATCATTTCCCAATGATCAATTTCTCAATTTTGATCTTTTTCATTTTTTTAATCGTTTGTATTGCCTTTTTCTCCCCCTAAAATGAAAAAACTCTATTTTTGGATGTTTCATTTTAACAAAAACAAGACACTATTTTTGGCTTTTGTCAATTTTCTCCCCCTAAACATATGTACAACTACCAATTTTAACAATACCAAAAAGAAAGAAAATTGATCGACCAAACACCGACACTTTTCAGTTTTAGATTTAAAAAACATTTTTATCAAAAAAAATTCTTTTGAAAGACTTATTGAGAAGGATAAAGCATTGAATCTCTAAATTATGCAAGTTCTTCACTACCAGCAACACACACATGATAGATCTTCTTGAAGAAACCTGCAGACACCAGATCAACATTAGATGCTTTGGGTTCGACCCGAGTTAACAGCGTCGGGTCGCCCAGTGTCTTCCACATAGTCGGAATTGGCCTTGGAAACAACTTTTGGTTTCCATGTCAATGAAGATTTTAATTTTTTATCAGAACCTGAAAATATTTCAACCGGCGTCTTGGAAGAAGACGACTTACTAGTTGTTTTAAATTTTGGAAACCATGGTTCATCAAAAATTTTACCATTGTTATCCACATATTTTGCATTTTGGTGAACATATGCAGTCGTCAGACAATTTGCAGCCATATGTCCAGGTCGACGACATGCATAGCATATTCTTTCACGAAGCTTTGGTGAGAATTTGAACAAATTCTTTGGTTTCCAATTACGATTCGCAGCAGGAAAATCGTAGTAACCAAAAGAATGATCAAAAGTAAATGAATCAAAGAAATTATCAGAAGAATCATACCTAGGAGATGATCTTGTGGGTACATAGTAAGAACCACTCGACGAACCTCCAAAATGATAACAACCATTTCTTGATGTAGAAACATTTGGCTTCTTCTGATAAGCTTGCTTTTGCTAAGTCTGAACAGGCTGAACAACAACTTTCTTCTGATTCTGTGTTGTCTGCTGCATTTAAACTTTATAACCCAAACCTTTGTGCTTGAATCCTGGAATCTTTGATGACTCAACTTTAGGATCAGAAACATTCCTTTCTTTAGCTCTTCTTGTAAATTTAGCTTTAATATCCTTCAGCTTGTTCTCATGAATTAGAGATTTATCTGCTTCAGCTTTAGATGAAGTACTAGCAGACTTCTTACTTTTATCAAATATCTTCTCATCTTCCAAAAATGATGAACAAGCAGCAAACTTTGGAGCTTTTCCATTGCTTACTTTCTTCTTTTCAGACTTTGACTTTTTTCTTTTTCTTCGTTGAGGCCGGTGTTGCAAACTTTGAATAATCATGCATTTCGGTATTTGAACAATAGAAGCAGAGGGAATACTTCATATGTAAATCATCCTTAACATTTTCTTCATTCTTCTCCAGTTTGTAAATGTAATTCAGAAATGTCGGTGACAAATTGCAATTCTTCACTTGTCTTTGCAAATCAAGAACCTCAATTTTCATTTCTCAAATCTTCACTTGAGCATCCAACAAATTTTTCTGAGAAGCAATGAATTGCTCTGATAAATCATTGTATTTTGACTTCAGTTGCCTTCTTGTATCACATATCTCCATTAACTCAGCATGAACCTTCACCCACTTCTTAGTGAAATAAGCAACATCTCTTGTTAAAATTTCATTTTTCTCACGAACCTGAACATTTTCATCTCGAAGTTTTAAAAGTTCTTCTTGAAGAAAAATCACTTTTTCTGCAGCTTCAACAGCAATCTGATTAACTTTTTCATACTTTTGTTGAACAGGATAAGCCTTTTTGAATAAAGCTTCAAAATCTTCAGCAACTTCTTTAGCTTCAACTTTAGTTTTTTCACATTCAGCAACCAAATCATCTTTTTTTTCATCAAGTTCTTGTTAATCTTAGCAAATTCAGCACACTTTTGACATTTGAAAAAAACTTCATTCTGAACCGCTTCTATGTCACTATCATCTCCTTTATCATATATCACACAAGAACTTGTTTCAGAATCTGAATCAGAACCAGTCACACAACCATCAAGATGTTCAGTCTTAAAAATAGTATCAGAATCCTTTTTGTTTGACACTTTATCACTTCCTGATTCTAAACCACTCGATGTTGATTTTGAATCTGTAGATTATGAACCACTCTTAGTTAAACATTCATTAATCTTTACTGTCTGAATGTTAGCACAATGTTGAGCAATAGCATTCCATAAGTGTTTAGAGCTATAACATGTTGTAAATTGATGTACCAACTCCTTTGGTAAAGCCATAGTGAGCATTGCAAAAATCTTTTCTTCTTTCTCAAGACTTCTCTTTTCGTCTGATGTAAGATACCTTTCCATTTTAGGTTTCCCATTAATATCAGTTGGATATACGTAGTCTTTATTAATGAACAACCACAACTCAACATTATTGGTCCTGACATAGGCTTCAAATTCTTCAGCCCAACTATGATAATCTTCTAGGTTTAACAACTTGGGTACTTGAAAATCACTCATTTTGAACGTATGATACCAAACTCGAAAACTTCAAATCCAAAAACGAAGTTGTTAGAATTTGATTTGAAAATCAACTTTGAACGAACAATGTAGAGCTCGTCGAGACGATCAATTTGAGTACTTATGGCTCTCGTAGCGATTTATGATGCAAAAGTTATGACACTTTTAAGAAACTGCCAGCGGACCAAATGAACCTGCGGACCAGCAGCGGACCAGATAATCTCAGCGTACCAGATTTGGTACGACAGACCAAAATGGTACGGAGGAACTACCTGCGGACCAGAAAATAACCGCCACGGACCAGACTTGAAGATTGCCTAGCGGACCAGATTCAGCGGACCAGAATCTCGAAGAAGATTGCCTAGCTGACCAGCGGCGTACCAGATGTTCTTGAGGCGGACCAGAAGCGTACCACGGTGAAATCGATGGATTTTCGCGAATTTCGACAATTTGGACTGAAATTTGCTTAAGAGAGGTGCGAAAACTCACTATGAACACTCAAAAATTCATTTTTTACCTCGGAAACACTCGGAATTGGAAGAATTTGATGAAAAATGAAGAAAACCCAAACTTTCTCTCGCTAAAAACACTCGAAATCACAGAGTTAGATCAGCAAATGAAACCAGATAGCTCTGATACCACTTGTAAATGCATGGAGCGATGGATCGTTTGCTAATCAAGTGATAACGAGATGAAACGAGATCGAAAGTAAATACAAATGTGATTTGTATTGATGAAAACTTGAGAGCATACACACAGAAACACACACACAGAATATGAGATGTATGACTAGAGTTCTGATGCTCTCTACACAAGCTACCTATTTATAGGAAGCTCACTCTGGCTGGCGTACCACCCAGCGTACCATCTGGTACGCTGGTCCGTAAAAACTGGTATGGAGCTGGTACGCTGCCAGCAAGACCCACTCTTACGCTCATTACATAGATACAATACACGAGACACATTGTGGCATAGGAATATGCTCTAACAGTCAACAAAAGTCAAACTAACCGATTCGACCCGTTTAAGCAACTCTTCATATTTTATATGTTTCACTAACATATCAAAATACCATTTTTAATATCTAACACATATTATAACAACATATCACCAACTTAACCATTTGAACCATTGTTTATGTTTTTCCATCAACTTATCTTAAAATCGAGCTTTTTAAGCAACAAAACCTTATGTTTTAGCAACCAAAGCATGTGTAGTGTGTTACGCTCATCAAGATACTCAATATATAACATAAATAATCAACTTAAAATATCATGAAAAATATGAAGGAAAAGTGGGTTTTCTCACGTAAATAAGTGACGATATCAAACGAAGGAACCAAGGAACTCGACCAACACTTAGGGAACTTTCTAAACGACTTGTGGATGCTTGAAGAGTGCTTGAAACGGGTGTTAAGAGCTGCTGTTAGAAAATAGTGGAAAACCACATGAAAACATGAGTTCTGGTGTCGAAACGGGTCCGAATGGAGGTGTTTTTGGAGTTGTTTTGTAACCGAAACGAAAGGGGGTTGAGGGGTGAGTTATATACCTGAAATACAAGTGTCTAGAGGCTGATATTTAGGTTGAAAATCTGCTGAGTTGCTTCTGTGTCGAAACAGTGAAAACAGTGAATAAATATGGGTTTTCGGTGAAGAATTTCGGTAATTTCGGGTATGTTTTGTAACCGAAACGAAAGAGGGTCGAGAGGTGAGTTATATACCTGTAATATGAGTGCTCTAGAACTGAATAATGGAACTAAAAGACTGCAGAGAGGCTGCTGCGAACTCGGTCAGAAAATCTGGGTCGGAAGGAGGTTTTTCTTCATGATTATATGTGAAAACAGGAAGGGTTTCTAGGCTGCTGTGTTTGCGATTTGGGGGGCCTTTGGGTGAGTCTTCTCGAGGGTTTAATGGTTATAACAAGGGTATAAGAGGATGTTGTTAGCTTCTTTCGAACAAGCAAATATGGAGCAAGAAAAGGGGTCAAACTTGGTGGGTTTTGAGTGAAAATTTGAAGGGTCTCTTGCAGCGTTGTCGTGGGTTTTTGAGGCAGTTATTAGGTGTGTTTTGTGGTTGAAATGTGATGTTAAGGGACTGTTTTGAAGCCATAATTTCGTGGGTTGGAGCTGCCGAGAATGAGTGGACTTGTACAAGGAAAGAAATGGGTTTTTAGGGGGGATTTTCAAAAGTGTTTGGGACGTGATGTGTTAAAGCTACAATGGCGCAAGGGAGGTGGGTTCTTGTGGTGAGTTTGTGTTAAAAAATGAGGGTGCTAAGGGCTGTTCTAGTGTAGTGAATAGAGTTAGTGAAAAGTGGGTTTTCTTTGATGGATCAAAAGAGTTCAAAGGTGGTTTGAAAGGGGTCGCTGATGATAGGTCGTGTATGGGGATTTAAAGCCGTTAGGTTAAGGGTGGATTGAGAAATTTTTTAAGTTTCTTCTCTTTGTAACATAATTTCGGTAGGGGGGGATGGGGTTTGTTCGTTCATGAGGTGTGTACTTTTTTTTGTTCTATACATGAAATGGAGTAAGTTGACCTTGATGCATAATGTTAGCATGCATGTGAGGAGCAGGGAATAATGGAAGCAGGGATTTGTTTTCATTACTCAAATGGAACACACCACTTCTACACTCAAGGAAAGCATGGTCCAAGCATTCTCCTCTTTAATCTTTTCTTCAAGGGTTTTCTTTTCTTTTCTATTTTTTTTATCGATGTTATCTTTCTTTTAGGTAGGAGAAAGAAAGAGAAATGAGGTGAAGAGTTTAAATAACAAGTACTTATCTCGATTGGTGGAAATGGGTATTCTTCGGATCTAGCGGGCATAAAGCGAGATGAATAAAAATTATTTTTTTATTAAAACCACTTTAGTAAAAAAATAATAATAATAAAAATAGTGTTTGATTTCAAATGGTTCATTGGTGATAGTTGGGTATGTTTAGACTCGATCAAATAGTAATAATGCGCAAAATATTCGCGTTAACATAAATGAAACGTAAATATATTTTTATTCATTAAAATATATTTATAGGCATTAATATTTATTGAAATATTTATTTCACTTATTATGGAAAATGTCACCAACGTTCGTGTGCCGGTTAGACCGCCTGTGTGACCAGGTAATTCACTAACTACCGATGCATGATATGAATATAATGGATATGCTATGTCGTGCAATGCCTTAATGCATATGAATTGAATTCATCAGATATGTAATGTATACTCACTGGGTATATCGGAGTAGAAAAGTAACTTGGTATTTCTGACGGTTGTCACATACTCCTCCCGTTGAAAAGAATTTCGTCACGAAATTCAATTGACGTCAAATGTGGGAGGTGTAGTCTGGAATAACTAGGGATACCTGCGCCTCATCTGATCCTCGCGTCATCAAGTAAACTCTCGTACCCTTCTTGAGTTCCAGCATACCTTTGCTATGGGAATGCGATTCTGTATCATCCTTTTTTTTTAATTCGCGACCCACGGTTCCTATGTTTCCTATCGCGAAATGAATTAGACATGCCATCAATAGTATCGTTTAGTATTGTGATACGCATCTTGCGTGGTTGAGATGTCTGAAATTATGGCATTCCAATGGAGGGAAATTATAAATTTTGGATTATGGATTTTAGAATAGGTATGATTACTCACATAAAAGGGCTTACCATGATTCACATGCAGTGCAAACTACTATTATGTGTGCACCCATAATAGTGATTTACCTTGCATGCTTCCCCTAGTTTTTTCCTATTTTGAGTTCTCGGTTCCCGTCGGGGTGTGTGACGAGTGTTTCACCCGACAAACACTCCTTTCGATTTGTTACATGGGGAGTGTCATGAATACCACCGGTTCCTGTGGTAACTGGAGTCCTTATGCTACAAGACCAATCCTAGCGAGGATTCCAAACGATCCAATATACCTCCGCTTAGCTTACCCCGTTTGTCAAAACGGATAATTCATTCCCAGGGAGACACCTGGAGCATAACCTTATCTCCCACCCGAGAATCTAACGTTTAGGTTTGCTTTGAATATGTCCAATCCTCTCTATAGTCTCAAGAATGATTCCTAGACCAGTTGGTTGGCTATTCCCCAACCACTATCCAACAAATCGATGACTGGCACTTCCTCCCATAACGTGCCTCCAATGGTGCAACCTTTATACTCATGTGATAACCATTACTATAGGAAGATCTGGCCAATGGTTGGTGAACATCCCAACGGTTACCGAAATTAATCACACAAGCCCTGAGCGTATCCTCAAGTGTCTGAATGGTCCTTTTGCTCAGAATGTTAGTCTGAGGATGGTAGTTTGTACTCATCTCTAGGCGTGTACCTAGCACCTTTTGCAATGATTGCAAAAATCGGAAAGTGAATCGGTTTTCGGGACCAAAGATGAACAAGGGTGGTACTCCATACCTCGAAACAACCTCCTTGAGCTAGATTATGGTTAGATTTTAAATCTCATCGGTTTCCTTAGTCGATAAGAATTGCGGAGATCATGTAACTGGTTGATAATTGCTCAAATATTGTCTCGACCACTGGATGACTTGTGAAATTTCGTTATGAAATCGATGGATAACTATTCCCACTTCCACTATGGCATCTCATACTGATGTAGCAGCCCCGATGACTTATGATATTCTTCCTTAACTTTTGAACACGTCAAACACTTTCTAACATAAGTGGTAATGCAATACTGAATCAGACACTATTTTTGTCTTTTGCGAGAAAGATCACAACTTGGGATCATATTGGTCATCCATGTTGAACAACACTTCAATTTCAATTACTTCAGTGCATAAGTCAAGTCAATTGCTGGTATAATTTGTTCATCTTAAACTCAGGCACAATCATACTCATAACATCTGGATATGTTATTGTATTAATTAGATTTGCTTTGACCTGTGTACCCCACACTATCAGACATACTCAGATATGCATTTGCTTATCACACTTTATGATTTCATTTGTGACTTAACACATAATGATTGTATTCATGATATGGTCAACTGTGTTCCATGCAAAAATAAATAAGAACGTTAAATCGTCTACCTTAAGGTCGATCTTTCGATACGCAGATAAGGCCTCAGATTTAACAAAATAAGAAAATAAAACAAGTTGAAATTGTATAACCCAAAAACAATCAGGTCGGTACTCCCGTACACGCAAAGAAAGTCCGATGAGTTATATGAAACACCAAAGAAAATAAAGCAGAACGTTAAACGAACAACAATCAGGTTGGTCTTGTGGACACGCAGAGAAAGTCCGATCGTCTGACAAAATAAAGAAAATCAAACAAGTTTAAATCTTTGCAAAATGAACACTTTTTACACAGTGACTTCTCATTTTTCTTTTTCACATATCTTTTCAATATCATGAGATACGCTTCAAGATGTTGTCCACTTGGTCAAGCATTAGTATTTAATGTATATCACATCTGAATACTTTCTGATTTAATGCCGAGCCTACCAAGCACATCAAACACTTATCTTATGGCTTTTTCATCTAATTTATCCACGAGTCAGACACGTAAGCCAATGTACCATTATTTCCCAATCATGTTGAATACAATTTCTCATTTTCCAATGTTTTTGTATTTTTCTGTTTTTCAATGTTTTTGTATTTTCCGGTTATCTCTCTCTTAAAATGAAAACTCTATTTTTCGATTTTTCAATTTAATAAAAACACAAAGACACTATTTTTGGTTTTTCAATTTTCTCTCCCTAAACTACATACGAAATATAAAAGAAAGAAAATTGACCTTCCGACATGGATACCTTTCAGTTTTAGCTTTCAGAAAAAATGTTAGTTTTGAAATTTGATATTACTTGTAATTTAACTTATTTTAGCAGAATACTCCTCCATCAGCAACTTTTCAATCACCGATAGGTCTTCTAGAAGTACCTGCACACTGGTCAAAGACATTAGTTTATAAATGACCCGAAGCGAATCGCTTCTGGTCGACCAGTGTCCTGATTTCCTTTTGAAACCACTTTAGGTTTCCAGGTTTGTTGTTTTGGTAAATTAGTATTTGATGAACCCGTCACAGTAGATTGTGACGAACAACCTACATATGGAGCATTTTGAAAACGAGAAATAAATCTCCCTTGAGTTTCATAAAATATAGATTGTGGATATTCATCAAATATTCTGCCATATTCGTCAATGAATCGTTGTTTGGCAGATTTACCAACATATGGAACCTTTCCTCTTCTTGATGTAGAAGCAGCAGAAACCGGACATTCTTGTGCCATATGCCCTTTTTTACAGCAATTGTAACACAAGCGATTGTGTACATATCTGCGTTTTAGAATCTGCAAAGCTTCACACAAATGTTCATCTCCAAAATGTTCATAAAAATTATCAAATACCTGAAACCGATGATCATGAACCCATTTGGATGTCGGGCTCTTTGGAGTAGAATTTGATCCTCTAGAAGAATATTGGACATATTGATGCTTCTTGTGCCTCGGATCAGCAGTCCTCACAAAATCCTCTGATATTTTCTGAGAATCCGCACAATGAAGTGGAAATTCTTTATCAGAGTATATTTGTTCTGAACCCTTGAGTTTGTAAAACCTCTCGGGTTGAACCTTTTCAGCTTTAAAAACATATTTCTTTACTTGCTTTAACTTGACTTGCTTCAGTTTCTGTTACTTCTGACCTTGAACCCCATCAACTTTAACATTTGTGGTCTTGAACCCTAACCCAACATGTTTTCCCGAAACATTTTCTTCAAAACCAGATGATTTATGTCTGTTCTTTGCAAGACGAGAAAACTCAGCTTTCACTGCTTTAACATTCTTTTGTTCATAGAAAATTCTTTCATCAATAGTAGTCTTCTCAGATGAACTTGCTGATTTCTCTTCCTCAATAGACGTAGAATCAGACACAACCTTTTCATCTTTTTGTTCTTTCTGTGACTTCACAACCTTTCCCCCATCAGATTTCTTATCAACAAATTCATAATAAACACCAGTTTCTACCTTTTCCTTCAGAACGTTAACACCTTCTTTGAGACTTCCTGGTGGTGAAACTGTTTTGTTAAACATCTTCTCAGAATTTTCATCTTTGGCCAAGAAACTTGTAAAAGATTGTAAATTAGTAACATTGTTCAAAGGACGTTTTGAATCAATGACTTCAATCTTTAATTCAGAAATTCTTTGATGAGCTTCACCCAACTCTTTTCCGTAGCTATCAACCTCTTCGCCACCTTGTGAGTTTCATACTTTTGCAATCTCAACTCATCGAGTCCAGCCCATAATTCCTTATTCAGCTTATCTTCATTTCTTTTCTAAATATCTAAAAAATTAGAACATTTGAAGCATTTTTCCTTGGATTTATCTATGCCAACCTTGCTATCCGGATTTAAACTTTGGAATCCAGTCTTCTTCTTGAATCTTTTGACTCGTTGAGCTAACATTGCAAGTTGCCAATTAATATCCATTTGTTCAAGATTATCTGGATCGATTTGTTCAAAATCTTCTTCAATCAGATTAGATGTTGTCAAGCCACCATTCAACAATCCATAATATGAAGATAATAGAGCAGAAATTAATGCCAAATGTTCATCATGTGTTTTTGCAGATAATGAAGTCTGACTTGAATGTTTTGGAATAGTGAAGTTACAACCTCTTGATGAATTTGTAGAATTTACTGAACCAAGACTAGCCGCAAATGCTGTTTGAGGTGAGTTCGATGAATCAAAACCAAAGGATTTAGATTTTGCATTAAGACTTGCAGAATTTTGACCATGATATAATTCCGGATTTTGTAATTGAGCTGTTGATTTGTTGGATGTCATCATTTCCATTTCTCTGGCATGCAACTTCCCAGTTAAATCATGAAATGACAATGTTGAGTATTCCTTATCAAGAGTAAGTAGTAGAACATAATTCTCCCACTTTTCTGGTAAAGCTTCCAACAGTTTCTCTTTCAGTTCCTCCTCGGTCTTCTCAATGTCCACCACTTTCATTTCACTAATCAGATGTGAAAATCTGGATACAAGCGCATGAACATTTTCTTTATCATAGTGTTGAAAATTTTTAAATTCTTTGTTCACCACTTTTCTTCTACTCTTCTTATATTGATCATTACATTCACATCTTGCAGATAGTGCATCCCACAACTGTTTTGACTTTTTATAGGTACTAAACTGATGCAACAATTCAGTGGGCAAAGCCATTGTTAGATAACCAAAAGCTTTTTCTTCAAGCTCATAGAGTTTTCTTTCAACGGCATCGAAATTGTGATTTTTTTTAAAATCTCCATCTTCCTTTGGATGCATGTAAAGCTTGCGATTTGGAATCCATAAATCGACATTATATGTGCTGATGTAAGCAGAAAATCTTTGTTTCCATTTATGATAATCCTCCAGCTTCAACAATTTGGGAACTTTCTGGCTTGTTCCAATTTCTTTATCAAAGTTTAGCAAGGTTTGAATTCCACTTTGCATAGCAGCGAACGCTTGAAAATCAGACATTTTTCATAGAAAATGATATTTCAAAAACTTCGAACTCAAAAACGAAGGTCTTCCAAGCGGATTTTGGGTACCAAAACGGAGGGTACTAGACGTTAGACAGTAAAAGGCTAGATCTCGTCGAGACGAACGTTTTGGCTAGTATTGGGTTTCGTAACTCTTAACGAAACTCAAGTTACGTCAGTTTTAGTGAAAGTTATTTTTCTACTAGCAGACCAAAATCTCTCTCAGCGTACCAACCAATTAACCAATGTACCACCAATCTTCAACGGACCACCCGCGTACCATAGACTCCGCGTACCAGAAAATGGACCAGATTCACCAGCGTACCACTTTGGTACGGTGTAATTGTCAGCGTACCAATCAATAACCATCGCGTACCACCGATGAAGATTGCCTTCCGTACCAAAAACTAGCGTACCAGAACCTTTGAAGATTGCCTTGCATACCACAAAGCGTACCAAACGCGTACCAGATGTTCTTCGAGCGTACCACGCTGAAATCGACGATTTTTCACAAATTTTGATGTTTTAAACTGTAATCCGCAACAGTAGACGAGGAAAACACTCTAGGAACGTTTAGAAATCATTTGTAGTACCAGAAACACTCAGAATTGACAAAAAATTGATGAAAAATGAAGAAACCCAAACTTTCTCTCACTAGAAATCCGAATTTGATCAAAAACACAGCAGTAGAGCAACCAAATGCTCTGATACCACTTGTAAAACCGAGATACAATCTTACTACTGCGTGAATCAATCAATATAGTGAAACGAGAATGTAAATAAGAGATTTTGTATTGATTCACTCGAAGATACAAACGAAATCTATCTGGTTTCTCTCTCTAACTCACACACAGAAACGGTGTATAAATGACAGAAGTGTTCTTCTATCATTCTAACATACGGTATTTATAGTTAGTGACAATCTGGCCTGCGTACAAACTGGTGTACCAATTGGTACGGACGTACCAATTGGTACAGGGTACCAGTTGGTACGACACCATTGATATTGCCACTACAACTCTGATGCATAGCATCTTGGTTATGATTTTTGATGAATAAATGTCCCATTTTCATTGCATTTTGGTTATGCTTTGGTTGGATTCGATGCTTAATTGATAAATTTGTTGAATTTAAGGTTCTTTTGTGTCGGTGATTGGATTTGGGTGATTTTGGAGCATTTGGACCCGTTGCGGTGCTCGGTAGTTGAAGATTGAAAATATTGAAGTTTTCCTGATCCGGGTCAATGCGGGGCGCATTGATATCCTTATCACCTGATGCAGCCCGCATCATGTCTGGTCAAACTATGCAGTTAAAGGGGCAATGCGGGCCGCATCACCTCCAGTCTAATCTGATGCCGCCCGCATCGACGAACAGATAGTAAACCCTATTTTGCCTCTATTTAAACACACTTTGGCCGTCATTAAAAGAGAGAACACCCCATACCCACTCGAAAAAACCCTAGATCTGCTGTAGAAGACGGATTTGAAGCTTAAGGATTGAAGATAACTTGGATTTGGATTGAAGATTGAAGATTTTTCTTCCATTTTTAGGTGTTCTTCACCAAGGCTTGATTTCTTTCTCTTTTTGTTGATTTTTCAGATCATGTATGGTTCAAAGATGATGTTTTTATTAGTTCTAAACATGATTGTAGGCTAGATCTATAGTGTTGCTTGGTATTGGATAAATTTTGGGCTTCTTTTGACTTTTTACTTTGACTTTCTTCATGTGACTTGATCTTATTGCTATTGAATCTGAATTGGATCTATGAAATGATCATATTAGCATGTTTAGCTTCTGTTATGATTGCTTGATGTGATTAAATTGCTTAGGCTCAAAGAACTTTGACCTAATTAGTGATTTGGTTATTATTTGGTTTGACTTTTATGAGTTTTGATCAAATGCATGATAGGAGAACTTCTACATGATCTTGTAGTTATAATTTGGGGCTGATTTTGCATAATATTTGTGTTGGATTGAATTGACCGATTCGTTTAGTACACTAGGTGGTTGTTTGACTTTGTCGGTTGGTTAGAATACTTGAGAACTTAAGGTTTTGACCCGCTTGTACGTGTTAGACATTGCTTAGGTTTCATTGATCCCATTTTAGTATTCAAGTGTGTTGTAGAATCCATATTGAGAGACCTCTTGAGTGGTTTTCTGTTTCATACGTGTCTAATCTGCTTTGACCGAAGCGATCTGACCACTTAGCTTTAAGTATCAATTGACTATCCGGACTTCAGTTTAGGATTGCCTAGATAGCGAAGATGTGTCTATAGTCTAAGTTATCGCGGTTTTCATCTTTAGAGGGTAGTGTCACATGAGGTAGTCAGTTTATCAGTCAATAGTTAGCCAGAGGATTCCTTGCCAGGCAGCACCCTTTTTCCCATATTTGAGTCACTTTAGTTTCTGTTACTTTGTTCTTTAGCTATTTTAGTTACTTGTTTATCTGTAAGGACCAAGATTTGTGGCTTGTGTATTAAATGATTATTTGGCGGACTATTTTGAAGGCCTATGTGTCAGAATAGGTGAAAAATAGTTAGGTTATCATTATATTAAGTCACTGGGCTTGTTTAGATACGTTTGGGCTTAGTTTAATTGAGTTTAGATGGGTTTTTATGGGCCTTAATGGTCAAATACGGGAATTATGAGGAGATTAGGGTTTCTAGGTTAGCTTGTTCTCCAAGCTCAACCTTACCTATAAATAGAACCCTCTCCTTTCATGTTAAGGTTGTTGGAAACAAAGGAAAAGGTGTGTAATTCGTAATTCTCCTTTAGAGTTACGAATCTTGGTGCTTTTCAAGGATTAATCAAGTGTTCTTCATTAATTCGGTTTGTGTTTATTAAATTCGTTTTTCTTGTTTTATCTTTTATAATCTCGAATCACTTATTGATTATGGATTCCGCACGCAATCAATAGGCTTAGTATCACGTGAGGGTTAGATTTGATCCTTACAATTGGTATCAGAGCCAAGAAACACGTGTTTCGCGGCTCTCGTGGTACTAGATTCGAGTTTTTTTCTTGTCTAACGGTTTAATTTTCTGTGATTTCAGTGTTTTCGAGAAAGGTTCTTACTGTTTTTGCAGGTTTATAAACGTGTACTGGTCAGATCAGTGTTCGTAGGCACAAACAGAAGTCATTCGAAGTGTTTCGCAGCAAGAAAAAGGAGTTCGACGGCAGCTTTCTGGTTTTCAGAAGGTTTTCGAGCAGATTTCTAGGTTTTCTAGGGTTTTTAGACCCTTTTCGACCCTGATCTCAGGTTTTCTGTCGAGTAAAAGAGTGCTCGTTGACTGATTCTTCAGTCAGCGTTTAAGGCACTTGGTTTTCGATCAAAACTGGTGGTTTTCGGTAAGGATTTCGGTTCATTCTCCAGGTTTTCGAGCCTGGGTTTCGGATCATTACCTTTTCGGTCCACTACTTAATAGAAAACCCTCACTTTTCGAGTCAGCAGTGGTTTTCGGTCAGGTACTCTGCCCGGTCGAAAACCTTATTCTGTTTGACTCTCTTTGGTTTTCGATCATACTCGAAAACCTGTTTTCGATCTGGTTTTCTGTTCAATCGAAAACCATTTTCTGTCCAGCCGAAAACCTGTTTCTGACTGTTTTCGATTCAGTTTACCCTGAGTTCATTGGGTTTTCGATCCAACCGAAAACCTATTTTCGGCCCAAAATCTCTTTTTCAGCAAAAAACACTATTTCACACTTTCACGGAAACGGCCATAACTTTTGACTCGTTTGGAGTTAGAGGCTCAAATTTGGACACGGCGTTCGTGACAGCGAGCCCCACAGGAGCCCCGGACTAACGTCCAGGGGAGCTCGTTTTGACCCCCAAATTCCACTCCGAAGGCCTCCGTTTTCGCGTTTTAAGTTTTTGACACTATTCTTTGAATAGTGATTTTGCCGCACTAGAAGAGAATCCAAAGAAAACCATGTCTCTACTGCAACCTCGTACCACTGAAGCCAACACAGGTAAGAAAGAGGTAAGTAATTGTTCAAACTCTCACTGTGTTGATATTTATAACTGCATGAAAGACTTTGAGACTAAATTTTTGAATGCAAATCTTCATCATTCACGAACTCAACTAGAATTAAATAATTTTAAAGATAAAGCAAAAACCTGGAAAGAAAAATATGAGGCTGCCAAAATTGATGTTTCTAACCTAGAAAGAAAACTTAGTGATTCTCAAACATATCTAAGAGTTGCTAATGAAAAGGTTGAGGAACAAACCAAAGAACTTGAGAGCCTTAAAACCCAACTTGCATCCACTAACCAAACATTAGAGAAAACCAATCTTACCAATAAGAAAATGCTGGATGCAAGCCTCAAATTTTATAACTCAGACACTAGAATAAAGCACATAAAAAACAATGGGGGTCTGGGTTATGGGGTAACTTATGATGATGAACCTGAACCTAAAGATGCTTCATCTCTTCACACGGTTCCCACGCCTCCTATGCACAAGATGATCTCTGATCCAGAGATGAAAGAAGGAATTAGAGATGGGTTGAAAGAAATTGATAGGAGATTAGCTGAGTGCCCAATTAAGATCTCATACCCCTCTACTAACTCAGATACTAACTCTTCTACTCCTTGTGCAGATATAGGTAGCATTAATGGAAGTGAAAAGGCTGAAACTTCAAGTCTAAAGAGTCAAGAGTCTTTTGAAAACTTTGATTGGAATAAATGTGGTTTTTCTATTAATGATTCTAAACTTGGTTTTGCTGAATCTGACAGTTTTGATAAGCTTTCGTTGAACAGTAATTTTAGTTTTGGTAGTGGTGATAAGACTGAGTCTAAACCCTTGAGAAAGGTTAGGATTTTGAGAAGGGGTAAAGGACCACAGGTTGCTGGTCCCGAACCCACTTTGTCTATTGTGACTGATGATTCATCTAATGCTTCTGTGTGTTCTGATGTGCATGATAATGTGAATGTTTTTGATAATGCTAGTAATGTGCAGAACGTGCAAAATGGGCAGAATGTGCAGGAGGCTGGACCACGAGCTGATTTTATCCCATATCCTGAGGTAAATTCAGTTTATGACCAGTTTGTGCCAGTACAGCGGGAGTATGTGCTGACAACTAGGCCAAATGGCAAAGTTGTGTGGGTACATAAAAACAATAAACCATCTTGGATATCCACAGGGAAGAGATATTCCCAGGCTCCCGCGTACCCAAAGAAGCAGTCTTGCCATGTGTGTGGGAATCCTGGACACGTAGCAAGAAATTGCTTATACAGGCCATATGAACCCTACTACCCTAAAACTCATTTGAAAAACAATCAAGGGCAATCATATGGTGGCACAAATAGCAAACCTGTCCCCAGAAAGGTAAGTTCTAAGCCAAAGGTACCTACATACCCAAAGGTACCTAAAGTGACCAAAGAGTCTGCACCTTCACACCCTAAGGTGCAGAGACATGTACCTTCACAACCAAAGGTACACAAGGTGACCAAAAAGCCTGCACCTTCAATCCCTAAGGTGCAGAAGTCTGTACCCCTGCAACCAAAGGTACAGAAAGTTGACCAAAAGCCTAAGTCACCTCAACAACCAACCAAAACTGATTTCAAAAATCCTAAATTGAATAATTCTGTTAACAAATCAGTTTCTGTTTTAAAACCCACTTGGGTTCCCAAACATGGTGGTCTCTTAGAAAATAATCAAGAGAAGTGGAATGTGCAGAAGGTGGTAAACGAGTGTTTTCAGCCTAAAGGGGTGTATAAAAAACATTCCAAACAGTTTGATGAAGTTAAAAGTAAAAATGCTAATGTTTATCAAATTCCACCTAAAAGGGTTCAAGCTAAAGGGAAAGAGAACCACCAACCCACAAAGCCCACACCAATGCCCAACAAAAGCAAGAAACCCAAAACAAAGGTTCCCACACCCTCAATCCCTGATTTTACAAAGGGAATGTGCCTCAAAGAAGTGACCTTTATTGATTCATCAGGTCTACCCAGAACCACAATGGCCTGGGTTCCAATGGCAAACTAATCTCTCATTGTGTGCAGGAACAGTCAAGGAGGATATTCATTAACATTTATGTTTGTGATAGTGATTGTTCCAGGCACATAAAGGAGGCATCTCTCCATTACATGGCATGCAAAATCTTAATAGTAAGGATGTTCTCCTTGTGAGAGGTAAAAATGTTTTATATCAGCAAGGTACTGTCTGGATTGATTGTTTCTTGACTAGATGTTTGTGAGATACGGTTCTGCATAAAACAAAACCCTGTTCTGAAAATTTTTCAAAAGGAAAACTTTGAAAGTTAGCTTGGCCAATTTTGTCTTATAGTGTGTTTATTAAAGTAAAAAATAAAAATAAAAATAAAAAAAAATAAAAAAATGTGTGTGTTATTATTAAAAATCAAAAAGCAAGGGGAAGAATAGAAAAGATGAAAATGTTGACCCCTCAAAAATATTGTGCTTTTCAATTTTTAATCATTGTTTGTGAAGGTGGGAAATGAAATAAATTTCCAGGCGTTTGGTGGCTGACACGTGTAAGGTGGATGCGAAAAGCAACGTCTCTTGGTTGATGTGCTCGGTAGGCTCAGCTGCAATTGATAAAAAGGTATGTCTAGTCACTACAGTTGAAGATAACGTATGATGCCTGATAGGAAGCACACACTTAGGTTAGTACTGTTTTCATTTGACTGTTTGTTAGGAGTCCTGAGACACACGCCCGAGTACTGGGTACTGATGCTATGCTCAAAAATCCCATCCCCTCTGCTTTGCGTGAGCAATGACCTGGGGATGTTGTACGTGAGTCAGGCCTCCTTTGTTCGGCGATGGCTGAGACCTGGAGACTCCCTGATCCACGTACCTCTTAGATCACATTGTATAATATATTAAAACCAAAAAGATGCCAAAGCGCACAAATCAAAAGAGACCCTCAAGTGTCCAAAACCCTGAAAGCCCTGTCACTGATGAGAGCGTTAATGAAAATGTCTCAAAAACTCAGTTGACGCTGTATATTATCCCCAAAAATCCCCGTGATCTATTCTTTCTTTTCTCAATCCAGTCTGGAGCATGGTGTTAGGCTTAGGAAAGGTGTCGTAAAAAAATGTCATGGAAAACCTGATAAACTTGATGAAACGTACAAAATATACCTGGGACGTATGTGTGTGGATTTAATGGTACTCATAAATAATTGAACCCAAAAGATAAATAAAGTGACAGTCTGCTCGAGTAAGAGAAAGCGGCATGAGTTTAAAGTGGACATCTATACCGGCAATCACCAGAGCGTGTGGAGTAGCTGAAACTGAAAAGGGTTCCTCAGTCCCAAAGTCATGGTATCATCCCTAATTTACCTTCTCATGTGTGAATTATTAGATAGTTGTTTTATCTTAATTTGTCTGGAGTGAGTGTTTTAATTTTCTTTCTTGAGTTTATGATTTGGCCAGGTTGATTTGACAAGTTTTAAATAAGTTTTTATGGGTTTGTGCAAGAACTTATGCCCCCTCTCAAAAGTGACCCCTTTTTTAGGGGGAGAAGGAGAGTAATTGTGAGATATGCAGTATCTCAGGGGGAGATATGTAATGTCTCAGGGGGAGTGAGAAGTGTCCTAGGGTTCAGGGGAAGTATTTAAAGGAAACCCGTAATCAATGTTAGGGTTTATGTTAAATAATGATATGTCTCCTGCTAATCCGATAACCAGTTATCATGTATCTGGTTAGTGTTTGTTCCTTGTTGTGCTTAACAGGTTAAGTGAAAAAAAAAACAACTCATGGAAAAGAAAAGTCAAGGACACAGGTCAAGCAAGAATTTTGCTGCTGCTGAGCAAGTTGAATAACCAGCCGGAAAAGGACTTACCCTGTGCTTAGGGGAAGTTTGTTGGTTGTTCAAATGAAGCTTCCAAAGATTCAAAAGGCACCGGTTAAGTGTTTAGGGGAAGCTACATTAAGAATGTCAAGAATGCCAAGATAGGGGTTTTTAAATTTTTTTACCCCTGAAGACAAGCAATTCAAGTCAGTTACCGATGATCCAGCGAGAACCTAAGTTTCTTTCAAAGAAGAAGCAAGTTTATGAGAATCCTCCTCTCATTACTTGTTCAATTCAAGAAGTTCAAGCTGTTGCTGATAAAGAGAAAAGCCATTGACAATTCCCGTTGCTGCCCAATGAAGATTATTCAAAGAATCTTCATCAACCCAAGCTCAAGCCAAGGAGAAGACTGAAAATGGAAGACATTTAATATCACAAGCCAAGGGGAAGATTGTAAGGACCAAGATTTGTGGCTTGTGTATTAAATGATTATTTGGCGGACTATTTTGAAGGCCTATGTGTCAGAATAGGTGAAAAATAGTTAGGTTATCATTATATTAAGTCACTGGGCTTGTTTAGATACGTTTGGGCTTAGTTTAATTGAGTTTAGATGGGTTTTTATGGGCCTTAATGGTCAAATACGGGAATTATGAGGAGATTAGGGTTTCTAGGTTAGCTTGTTCTCCAAGCTCAACCTTACCTATAAATAGAACCCTCTCCTTTCATGTTAGGGTTGTTGGAAACAAAGGAAAAGGTGTGTAATTCGTAATTCTCCTTTAGAGTTACGAATCTTGGTGCTTTTCAAGGATTAATCAAGTGTTCTTCATTAATTCGGTTTGTGTTTATTAAATTCGTTTTTCTTGTTTTATCTTTTATAATCTCGAATCACTTATTGATTATGGATTCCGCACGCAATCAATAGGCTTAGTATCACGTGAGGGTTAGATTTGATCCTTACATTATCTGTTTTCTTGTTTTTCTTAAAACCAGAATATTTTAGGTTAAATATTAGCAAAGTTCGCATATCGAGAGCCTGCATTGCGTCCTTGGATTTGATATCCGGGCATTTACCGATACTATCCTGCATACGATGGGTACACTGCCCTACGTGTGTGTTTAGTCACTCGGGACTTTCCCTTTTTGACTTGACCGATTTTTTTATAGACACTTCAGCACACGTCAAGTTTTTGGCGCCGTTGCCGGGGACGCGCAGATTTCGAGAAAGTTCAAAGCTAGTAGTTTAGCCATTTACTTGCTTTCGTTACTTGTTTATTTGCATGTTTCTAGTATGTCTGCTTATTTCTGTGTTTACCTACGTGTTAGTTAGTTTAGTAGCTTAGTCTAGTTTCTTTATGTTCTGTTTCTGTTTTCTTTTCTGTTTTTCGTCTGTTTATACGCATTCGTCGTCGTAGGAGTCCCTTTTCACCGTTGTCCGAGCCTGAGAGGGTTTTTCATAGACTTCGACGTTTGGAGGCATTAGTTGTTCCAGTTCCGATGGCACTTCCGCCGAGACGCACGCTCGCCGACTACGCTCGTCCCGACATTGCGGGGGCGCAACCCAGTGTCATACGCCCACCCGTGGAAGCAAACAACTTCCAGATCCAGCCTCAGACCATTTCCATGATCTTAAATCCTGTTCAGTTCAATGGATTTCCGAACGATGACCCGATGGCTCATATTTCAAATTTCCTTGAGGTTTGTGACACGTTCAAACTCAATGGAGTTCCATCGGAGGCTGTGAAGTTGAGACTCTTCCAATTTTCCCTTCGCGGCGCAGCAAAGGCGTGGCTTCAGTCCCTTCCGCTTGGTTCTATTACTACTTGGGATGCTTTGACCCAGAAATTCGTTTCCAAGTATTTTCCTCCGTCGAAAGCCGCGATGTTCCGAAACAAAATCTATTCGTTCGTGCAGGAGGACACCGAGAATTCGTATGAGGCATGGGAGAGATTTAAGGAGTTGTTGAGGAAATGCCCATCTCATGGCATTGAGTTGCATCAGCAGGTGCAGATCTTCTATGGCGGTCTGAACGCCCTCACACGCCCGACTGTTGACAGTTCCGCCGGTGGATCTCTGAGCAGCAAAACGCCAGAGGAGGCGCGTGATTTACTCGAAGAGCTCGCACTGAACGGCTACCAGTGGTCTACCACGCGTACGAGTAGACAGCCCCAGACGAGAGGGGTTCATCAGGTAGATCCCGTTACAGCTCTCATAGCGCAGGTCGATGCGCTCTCACAGATGATGAAAGAGATGCAGACGAGTCAGAAACAGATGAACCAGCCATAGGATACTCAGCAGCATGTTAAATTTTGTCAGTTGTGTGCTGGTCCTCATGATATAACGAGTTGTCCCATTGTTGGTAGCACCGAGCTACCTGAGCAGGTCGATTACATGGCTAGCCAGGCCCGCCCACCACCCAACCAGTATAGCTACAATCAGGCTTGGAGACCAAACCAGAATTCGGGGTGGAGGCAGGAGCCGAGCAGTTCGAACCCACCGGGGTTTCAGCCACGACCGCCACAGAGACAGCATGGTTTCTACAACCCTAACCATGAGAGCACTAGACAGATAGACAGATCCCGATTCAGTCTGAGGACACGGGCATGAAGAATCTTACTGACATGATGGCTCAGATGATGCAGCAGAACCAGAAATCTGCCTTGGATATTCAGAAAGTTGCTCAGCAGAATGAATTGCGTTTTTCTAAAAACGAGCAGGACATCTCCACCGTTGTGAAAGAAATGGGAAACATGGGCACTCATATGCAAAATCTTGAGAGACAGATGGGCCAGCTTGCCAAATCTATGTCAGAATGCCAACACGGAGGTTTACCGGGTAATACCGAGAAAATCCGCGCCAAACAGCAAAGGCGATTACCACTCGGAGTGGCAAGACCACTTAGGATCCAGTATCGCCAGTCACTGCTGAGCCGGTTGTACCTGAGAGTGATGAGGTGATTGAGACTGAGGTTACTGGGCAGGTGCACCCTACTAGGCTATGCCCAGCAAGTACAGCACGCCCCAAGGAGCCCGCGAGAGTCTACACACCTCCTGTTCCATATCCCGCACATTTGAGACAAGATAGAGCCGAGGAGAATTACAGCAAATTTCTTGCCCTGTTCAAACAGCTTCACATCAATCTCCCATTTGTTGAGGCATTAGCACAAATGCCTAAGTATGCCAGGTTTCTTAAGGATTTGTTGAGTAACAAAAAGAAACTTGAGGAGTTGTCGACGGTTACACCGAACGAGGAGTGTTCAGCAGTTCTCTAGAACAAGCTGCCACAGAAGATGAAGGATCCTGGGAGTTTTACGATTCCATGTTTGATTGGTAGCTTGTCCGTCAGCAATGCTCTTGCTGATCTAGGTGCTAGTATAAACTTAATGCCTTATTCTGTTTTTGCGAAACTAGACCTAGGTGAGCCGACACCCACGCGTATGAGCATTCAGCTTGCTGACCGTTCGGTCAAATATCTGAGGGGCATTATGGAGAATATGTTGGTGAAAGTGGATAAATTTGTGTTTCCGGTCGATTTTGTGATCCTCGACATGGATGAGGACGAGCATGTGCCTCTTATCTTAGGTCGCCCATTTCTAGCTACCGCACGCGCTTTGGTTGATGTTTTCAGCGGTACGCTCACTTTACGCGTCGAGGACGAGACGGTGACTTTTGATATTCGTGATTCGATGAGACGCCCTCAGAGTCAGGATGATACACTCTACTTTGTTGACACCATCACTCCACACGTGAGTGATCATTTTGAGGATATTTGTGATTCAGGTGTCTCAGACACGCAACTTTGGGGTGGCATTGACTCACAGTTGAGTATGTACGCTACTGCTGCAGTTGAGGAGTCATGTGCATTGACCAGCACTAGAGATTTGAGCCCCGAGGTGTTTGAGGTGATTGAGAGTATACGGGCCAAGTCTAGACCATCTATCGAGGATCCGCCCACTTTAGAGCTTAAGGAGTTGCCATCTCATTTGGAGTATGCATTTTTAGAGACGGCATCACGACTTCCTGTTATCATTGCTTCAGATTTAATGAGTGATGAGAAACAGAGATTGTTTGATGTTTTGAGAGAGCACAAACAGGCTATTGCGTGGAAGATTATGGATATTAAAGGGATTAGCCCTTCTTTTTGCACGCATAAGATTTTGATGGAGGATGAATTTAAGCCTGTTGTACAGAGACAGAGACGACTGAACCCGAACAAGCAGGATGTGGTGAAGAAAGAGGTTTTGAAACTTTTAGATGCTGGTTTGATTTATCCTATCTCTGATTCACCGTGGGTCAGTCCGGTTCAGGTTGTGCCCAAAAAAGGGGGCATGACAGTTGTGGCAAATGAGAGGAATGAGATGATTCCTACACGCACGGTTACGGGGTGGAGAGTTTGCATTGACTATCGCAAACTCAACGATGCTACAAGGAAAGATCATTTTCCACTCCCATTCATTGATCAGATGTTGGAGCGTTTAGCCGGTCACAGTTATTATTGTTTCCTTGACGGCTTCTCAGGTTATTTCCAGATTCCCATCGCACCGGAGGATCAGGAGAAAACCACATTTACATGTCCCTATGGCACATTTGCGTACCGACGCATGCCGTTTGGATTATGTAACGCTCCAGCGACATTCCAGCGCTGTATGGTTGCGATTTTTCATGATATGATCGAGGACTCCATGGAGGTTTTCATGGATGATTTTTCTGTTTTCGGGAGTTCCTTTGATCAGTGTCTGACGAGCTTATCGCGGATGTTAGCTCGATGCGAGGAGACAAACCTGGTGCTTAATTAGGAGAAGTGCCATTTTATGGTTCGTGAGGGCATTGTGCTCGGGCACAAGATCTCACGTGCAGGGCTCGAGGTTGATCGAGCCAAAGTGGATACTATTTCCAGACTCCCACCACCGACTTCTGTGAGGTCCATTCGGAGTTTTTTAGGCCACGCGGGATTTTACCGCCAATTCATACGTGATTTTTTGAAAATTGCTCGGCCGATGACAATAGTGAATGCCCCCGATTATGGTTGCTCCTGATTGGTCGCAACTGTTTGAGTTGATGTGTGATGCAAGCGATTTCGCAGTAGGGGCAGTCTTGGGACAGAGGAAGGACAAACACTTCCATCCGATTTACTATGCGAGTCGAACTCTTAACGATGCACAGGAGAATTACACTACTACCGAGAAAGAGTTGCTTGCTGTTGTGTTTGCCTTTGACAAATTCAGATCGTATCTTGTCCTGTCCAAGACCATTGTGTATACGGATCATTTGGCTATTAAGTATCTGTTCAGCAAACAGGATGCTAAGCCAAGACTCATTCGATGGATCCTGCTGTTGCAGGAATTTGATACTGAGATCCGTGAGAAGAAAGGAGCCGAGAATGTGGCGGCCGATCACCTCTCGCGTTTGGAGAACGTGGATGATGAGAAACTCCAGGGGATGCACATAAATGACTATTTCCCCCATGAGATACTCGATTATGTACGCGTGAGAGATGACGATGAGAGTCCATGGTTTGCAGATTTTGCGAACTACTTGTCGAGTGGGATCATGAAGAAAGGGTACGGATTTCAGCAGAAGAAGAAGTTCTTTTCTGACTTGAAACATTACATTTGGGAGGATCCTTATCTGTATAGGATCGGTGCTGATTCTGTGATCCGGAGATGCGTGCATGGGCGTGAAGCACGTCAGATTTTGGGACATTGTCACGAGGGTCCGACCGGTGGACACTACGCTGCGCTTTACACCGCGAAAAAGGTGTTTGAGTTGGGATTTTACTGGCCGGCTATTTTTCGGGATGCGTTTGAGATGATTAGCAGTTGTGACAATTTTCAGCGCGTAGGCAATGTGTCGAGGAGAGATGAGATGCCCCAGACCAGTATTCAGGTTTGTGAGATTTTCGATATCTGGGTATCGACTTTATGGGACCGTTTCCGTCTTCGCACGGGAACAAATACATTCTGGTTGCAGTTGATTACGTTTCGAAGTGGGTCGAGGCTCAAGCCTTGCCCACTAATGACGCCAGAGTTGTTGTTCGGTTCCTACGCAGGTTGTTCGCGAGGTTTGGAGTGCCTAAGGCATTGATTAGCGATTGTGGCACCCACTTTTGCAACGCGCAGATGGAGAAGGCGTTGCATCGTTATGGGGTTACTCACAGATTGGCCACACCATATCATCACCAGACGAGTGGGCAAGTTGAAGTCACGAACCGCGGAGTTAAGAGGATTTTGGAGAAAACGGTGAACAAAAACCGTAAGGATTGGTCAGATAAACTGGATGACGCATTGTGGGCCTTCCGTACAGCCTACAAGACATCTACGGGTACGACACCGTTTAGGCTGATTCATGGAAAGGCGTGTCATCTTCCAGTGGAGTTGGAGCATAGAGCTTATTGGGCCTTGAAGGCCGTGAACCTTTACTTGGATGAGGCGACGCGCGAGAGGTTCCTGCAGTTACATGAGTTGGAGGAGTTACGCGACCACGCGTATGAGACTTCGGGAGCATACAAAGAGAAGACCAAGCGGGTTCATGATCACCACATTCGGAGGAAGGAGTTCAAACCAGGAGACCGTGTTCTTATTTTCAATGCCAGGTTGAAACTGTTCCCTGGTAAACTGAAATCTCGCTGGTCTGGTCCTCACGACTCACGTTGTCAAACAGGTGTTTCCATATGGAACTGTCGAGATTGAGGGTGCGGATGGTAGTTCATTCAAAGTTAACGGACATAGATTAAAGCACTACTTAGGAGGTCCGATTAACGAGGATGATGAGATCGTTTCAGGGTTGAAAGCCCCGACGCGCTGATCGCGGGGTCGAGTCCGGCTGAAGACTCGTAAATAAATTTAGCGCTTGCGGGAGGCAACCCGATTAGGTTTTTAGTTTACTTAGTTACTTTGTGCTTATTTTGGTTGATTTTAGCTTAGTTTGACTTTTTATGGTCCACTTTGACTTTTGCTTGATTTGTAGTCATTTTAGTTTCAATTATGCTTTCTTTTTCCATTTTACGCTTGGTTTTTAGTTTTGCAGGTTGGTAGATGCATCTGGGGCAGAAAAGAGTTTCAAACGGGTGAGGATTGCATCGTTTTGTATGCCAAGTTGAAGACTTTGCAAAATAGGGGTATTTTTTGAATTTTGGACTTGATTCGGGTAAGATTGAGGCAAAACAGGTTTGTGAAATTGTTGGTAAGTCCTAAACAGTCCCGGGTTTGTGTTTTTACTGTTTGATGATGATCGGAATCGAGAGAGTCGGCTGCGGATGAAAAATAGGAATTTTAAAGAAAATGGTTGCTGTGCAGAAGTGATGCGGGCCGCATTGCCAAACTCCTAAACTGATGCGCACCGCATTGGCCTAGAATCGTGAATTGGCTTTTTATTTTTCCCAAATCGTCATTTGAGCCCTAATTCCAAATCTCCCACCTCTCTGCGTTTCCCTGCGATTTCTCAGCTCCATGCCCTCGCGCCACCACCTCCTCACAGCAGCCCAAACCGCCGGCCTTCATCCCTCAATTCCGGTCGCTGCCTCCCACCACCACCTGAAATCCCTTCCACCATCCATCTCCTCCGCCATCCCATCACCACTATCCAAACCGCCGCCGCCCTCCTTCTCCGATTAACCTCCAACGCCGTCCACAACCACCAACTCTCACAGCCACCGCCACTCTTCTCCTGCCACCGCAAAGCCCACAGAACCCACCACCGCTGCCCTCTGTTTCTCCCCCATTCACAGCACCGACTCCAGCGGCCCCTCACCACAACCATTACAGCCGCCATTTCTTTCTCAGATTCAAGCATTAAGTCCAAACGTATCATATTTTATTTTACCACTGATTAAGAAATTCATGTACGTATTTCCAATTTCTATTCTTAAAATTCGTAGTTGAGCAGCATTTCAGTTTTGATTTGAGGAAATGTGTAACACCAATGAGATTTTCATGATATATGTGATGATATTTGGGCTGTGTTATTGATTTGCAATGTCTATTTTGTCACACCCTGTAAAATTTTGTGTCGGGATGTGAACCAGCGTTATCACAGTCAAGGTCAAGAACGCACTCTGGATGATTCAACAACTAGAGCCGTTTGGAAATTGATAATTATTTGGAGTAAATTTGGAGTTTTTAATTCATTACGCAGCGGAATTTAAGTAATGAGTTACACAAATTGTTTTAAGTTTACAAAACATTAGTTATTCAAAAGATTTTTAAGACATGACATCGTCAGATGTTATGCCAAGAAAATCTCCAACGGCTACAACCATACTCCAGAATTTATTGAAAGTTCCTAAATGCAACAGTCATCAAAGCAGGTCCAGATAGATAACAGCAGTAACGTTAAGCACCTGAGAATTCACATATGAAAACGGTCAACAAATAATTTTGTTGGTGAGTCACACAGGTTTAAAGTTGCTAGCTTTTTATGAAAATTTGTTCATGCTATTCGTTGACAAAATCAGGTAAGACTTGTTGAAATGTTACCATATACCATGAATTCCGAAACTGACTGATTACCCACTCTTGGCATCCTTGTCCAGCGGATACCGCAAAAGTAAGACATAACAATTTGTACTCTTTGACTAATAAAACGGAGTCATGATTGGAGCGACCAAATCAGAGCAGGGGCGTTAACCCAATAGATCTATTCAAACGTTACCGTTTCATATGATAATTAATCGGATTCAGTTAATAGTGGGGTTTGGTTATAACATGAAATAAAGATGTGGACGGCCGAAAGGCACATGTAACAGATAGGTTAACAAAGTCTAATTGTCTAGTATAGTAAAAGTAATATGAATTCTCCCCCAAGTAATTGAAAACAGTTAAAGAGAAAAGGGGCCGTGAAAACTCACATGTTTCAGAAATTGTAGTCGGAAACGTGATCGACGGAAATGCAAGCCTAGATAATTATAAGACATTCAATAAAATAAGTAATTGGGTTGACATTAATGTCACTCCAATTAGGTAGGTCAAGTCTTGACATCATGGTAGCCTTAGGGTCAATTGATTTGAGGCGTTAAGGTGAAAATGTCCGTTTATGCATTTATTTGGAAGAATGTCAATTATATATATTTTAATTAAATAAAATATACAAAAATTCCCAAGTAATATTTAAACATGGTAAATATTTATAGAAATAAATATTAAGTCAAAATGAGGGTTTTCATATGAAAATTGGTTATCTTGACTATTTGTTTGAAAACCGGGTGATTTTACGGTAACCACCGATTACACGATATTTATCCGTTTAAGTTAGAAATCAACCAAGTAAAATAAAATATGATTATTTTCTGTCCAAAATGGGTATATAAATATTTCAAGTGTCGGTCTGCACTAGTTTGTCGGTTTTGTGTATTTAGGGTCGGTTTTGCCGTTTTGGTCCCGTTTGCCCCTTTTAATGACACCGTTAGGTTCCTAAATTCACCATAAGCATTTGTAAACATGTTTTCATCATTAAAATGACCCTATAAGTTCATTTGGACCAGATTTTGGTTTCCTTACAAAGATGGTGTTTCCGGGCCCGTCGGGTGTCGGTTTTAGTCCCGGTTTGTGCCCAAATTTAAGTAATTTGTTAAGGGATCTTTTGGCCATGTTCTAAAGTCATTTAAAACATCAAAACTTACTGTTCAAAGGCCCTAACTTTCTGGTCAAAACGGATTTGTATTTAAATGGAGTTTTCTAGTGTTTTTAAGTGTACTTTTTGTTCATAAAAGTCCTTATGGTGATTTTAAACATAAGTAACCTTCCTAATGTTCAAAGTAACCTACTTTGACTATGTTAAAAGTTTAAAAACGTGTCATAGGCATAATGGGGTCCAAAATTGCAAGGTCAACATGTATTACACAATATATACAAAGTTTATGTCTAAAAATGCAAAGTAGGCAAACACTTGTGTAAAAGTCTAACCAACCTAAGTCTTGAACATAATAATGCA
This sequence comes from Deinandra increscens subsp. villosa, assembly GCA_039602395.1. Taxonomy (NCBI): domain Eukaryota; kingdom Viridiplantae; phylum Streptophyta; class Magnoliopsida; order Asterales; family Asteraceae; genus Deinandra; species Deinandra increscens. The sequence goes on along the minus strand of JBCNJP010000012.1, from coordinate 28,531,595 downwards.
AGTACCATCAATGAGTTTCTAGTAGTAAGATCTATGGTGAAACATAAAGATAATCACTAACTAGTAGACTTTTATGGTTCAAAATCATGTTTAGACAACATATGAGGTCAAGACTTGTACATGGAGTGTAATAAACATAAAATGATAACAAGAATGCTAGTAGTAGTATTTAGCTAAGAGAAGTTTAGGTGAAACCTCACTAGAAGAAGAAGAGGGCCGAAAAGGAGGATGATGATGATGACCCTTGTCTTTCCTTTGCTCCTAGCTCCTTAGAATCTCCAAGGAAAGTGTAGTTTAGCTTGAAACTTTAGAGAGAGAGTAGAGAGAGAGAGGGTGGACGGTTGGGAAAGGGAGAGAGAGTGAGAGGATTTCTCTAAGTGTTTATGTTGCAAATGGGGGCTAGGGTTGAAAAAAAAGATGAATAAATATGAGAGTGTAAGTAAATGAGGGGTGTTTGGAAATGTGTTGTGTGGGTGGCGGTTCCAAGAAGAACCGAGAGAGAGAGAGAGACGAGATAGAGAGAGTGTTGGAGGGTGTTTGGGTGTTGTAAAATGATAATTCTCTTGTGGGTTTAAAAAAAATTTAAGTGTTGGTGTATGTATTCATGTGTGGAGCCGAGAAAAGAGAAAGAAGGGGGTCGGGTTCGGCTCCTTGTGTTTGGCCGGTTCACATACACACTCAAGGGGGGCTAGGCACTTGAATACTTGTATCATATGTGTGTATATTGATGGAAAAGTGCAGATTTTTGAGAGGGAATATGGTCTCATTTGGGAGGGAAATTTGTGACCATTGGGTAATAGTTTTGGGAGGTTGTGGGACAACTTTAACCTACATTTGGTAGGTTGCATGCTCATGTTTTCTATTGATGTGATTAGCATCATTTGAAGTCAGCTAGGGTACAAGTG
>JBCNJP010000012.1:28480304-28530190 GCA_039602395.1 Deinandra increscens subsp. villosa | reverse complement strand
GATTCATCTCCACCAAGATGATAGTGGAGTTTAGCTACTCATGATAGAAATAGAACATAAATTAGATTGTTGACAACCAAGCATAATGAAAATGACAAACGTAAAATGAAATCGAAATGTAACGACTAACGGAATGATTGAAGCTGACTCAAGTCTTGATATGGTGTTTCGATTGCTTTCTTCTATCTTCTGGAAATCATCTAGAACACTAAGGACGGCCTCTGGTTCGTAATAATGTTACCAACCCCATATTAGTACCAGAATGTTCTATTTATAGTGAAATTTAGGGTTTCCGGAAGTCAGGGCGTAATGAGTCGTTATGTGGTAATGGTTCGTTACCGGTGCCTTTTTTATTTTTGTTACAAATCTTCATTCATTGCAGTCTTGGGCAACAAGTCAAGTATGAAATTCGTTCCAGAACTTCATTTCTCTTAATTTTCCTTGAAATTCCAATACTTAGTCATTTCGTTCACTGAAATCCTGTTTTTACTAAAACTGAGCAACTTAACGTTAGTTTCGATATGAAATATCTAGTAATCGACCAAAAGGTGTGTGAAATTATATAAAAGCATGTAACATTTGAATCACATCAAATATCCACACACTTGAACATTGCTCGTCCCTGAGTAATCCCAAGATCAGTTAAACCTCATAAACAATCTCTTTCAACACTACTACCATGACAATCCAATGACACAGACATATACAGCACTGTACTTGCTAAGTCTATAGGATCTTACGACAATACCAGGTCCACACTAACAAGCATAGGGAATTTTGGAAATATCACAGGTAACACCATAGAGTTTTCTTGCAACCTTTCTCTCGACTCACTTACTTACCATGTTCACTTAACTCTCAGGGTGCAATTTCAGTGGACACTCAAAGTCAAGTAAGTCTAGCCGTGTTCCTGAGTTTAGATATCGATCATGCTGTTGAGTACTACTATTAGACTGACCAAAGAATGGTGGGAGAAATTCAAAAGTTTGCTCACATATACGGGCGTATGAGCTACCACCCTAACGTATATCTTGGTGTATACGTACAACCATTTAACAACTTTTCATTGTGATTTATACAGTACTATAGGTTTATGTCTTTATGAGTCAACTTTCTTGGGTCATATTGACTTTAGACTAGCTGGGTTTTAGGATTTTTCTCTTTTTCTGGGAATTTCCGAATAGGTATAAGGATAAATATGTTGGAGTTATGCAGAAAGTCCAACATCTTCGGGCAATTGACGGCCTGGAAAAAGATCCAAAGTAAACTCAAGGCGTAATTTAAACATGGTCTCAACATAAACCTATAACCGGTTCTCATCAAACGACATCCCTCATGCATGTATATTTTCTTTTCCTAAACTAGGGTTGACTCACAAGGGAATCAGGCGAGTGGTTAATATAGGGTTGCAAGACTCGATTGGTATTCCTGATCATGAAGTTTTGATAAAAATAACTTGTTTAATAAAACCTTTCTTGCTACCTAAGGACATGGCATTGTAAGCACGCTTGAAAAAACAAATATGCGAATTACGTTGAAAAGGTGTAATTTCATGTTTCCATAAATCTTTAAATTTTTGTGGGAGTTGACAATTCGAAAAAGTTCGAAAAATTTGTGTAATTATAAGAAATTAGTGCTTTTCCAGTTTATAAGTCACATGTTCACACAAATATGGCTATGGCCTTCGATCCACACACTTAGAAATGTACATTGTCCCTAATGTATTAAATAAAGTTAATCAGAACAAGTGTGAGAAATGGAAAACTCCATGTGTTCATTGTTCCGTAGAATCTATGTGTTGTGGATACATTGCATCTGTATCTTCGTGTTACTATGGATATTAACTTGCTTAAATTTGTCATTGCAATTGCAATGCAATCAATGTAGCATGACAAAATTATGCATTACACAGGTATTCATAAAACATTACATTAATAAGCAACCAAAACATATATATATATATATATACATATATATATATATATATATTTATATATATGTGGTTAGGTTATTTTGGGAACCTTTTTATTATTGTGAGAACCACGAGAACGGTTATGAGCCACACATCTTATAACCTTTTAAAATTGAGTGGCTTAGATTTAATTTGATTAATTTATATTAAACAATCAATTAAAAGATTCTCATTATACATAAGGGTATTTTAGTAAAAGACATTAACCCATATGTAAAATAGATTTGATATATCTCTTCTCCCCATAACTGTACGCATCATTTTATCTTCCCCCCATAAAACTCCCTCCCAAAAAGACGTCTCTTCTCCCCATATCAAACCCTAGTCGGTTTCTTTTCCCCATATCAAACGATCTGCATTCTCCTTCCAGACCAAGATATCGACACCCTAAAACCCTAAAACCTGCATTCTCGTTCCAGAAGAATCAGACCTTGAAATCGCTACCCCTTCGTTCCAGAAGAATCACACCAAGAAATCGCTACCCTAAACTTGCATTCTCGTTCCAGAAGATTGCTACCGGGTAAAGAATCGTTACATGTATGAGCTTTTCGATTTTGGGTTTATTGATTTTAGAAATCATTACCTGTATGTGTTTATCGATTTGGGAATTTTATTGATTTTAGAAATGTATGAGTTTCCACCCGTGGTAAAAAGTTCCCAAAAAGTTCCTAAACAAGTTCCCAAAAAGTTCCTAAACACTCGTTTATCGATTTTGGGTGGAAACTATTTGAAAGGCATGCATGTTCGATTTTCAAAAAATGAACTTGTCTTCATATTTGGGCTATCTTATTAACAGATTTTACACTGTTGTCAAACAGTTATTGCGTACATGTAACTAGCAGTTACACCTATGCATCTCTGGGCTAACTTATGAGTAATTTTCTTATTACTGAAATTTTCTTACTATTTATGATGCAGCCATAAAAGATTCTAGAGGATGTCAACAGCCTCCTACATCTTCGAAATATATTTACACATACTTGTAGTATATCGCTACATACTCGTAAATATAAAATATGACGGTGCTTACTAGCTTGTAGGGTGTGCTTTTGTTGAAGTAATCTGCATCATCTTTCAGAACAACTATGCTATCTAACTGCAAGTTAGTAATTAAAGTTTACTAAAGTATTATATACAACCTATCTACATACATATAAATAGTTCCAAGTAACGATTTTACAAGCCGTATGACCTATCTACATAGATGTAGTATCAATTAACATATATATAGTTCCAAGTAACATACCTGTATCTTCATCTTCCTCAATATCCTCCTCTTCCTCAACATCCTTTTCAGCAGCTTTCTTCTTTATATTGGTCTTTACCTTTTTGGGTAACTTTGTAGGAACTGCATGAATCAGTTTTGTAGCTTTAAAATTGAAGTACACTTATTTATTTTACATGTTTGTAACACCATTTTAATTTTTTAGACCTGTAATATAACCTGTATGACCGGTCAATTGCATGTTTGTATCTCCATTTTACGAAACCGTATAACATATCTACACAGATGTAGTTTCCATTAACATATATATAGTTCCAAGTAACCATTTTACAAAGTCGTATGCCCTATCTACATAGATGTAGTATCCATTAACATATATATAGTTCCAAATAACATACGTGTATCCTCATCTTCCTCAACATCCTTTTCAGCAGCTATCTTCTTTATGTTGGTCTTTACCTTTTTAGGTAACTTTGTAGGACCTGTATGAATCAGTTTTTGTTGCTTTAAAATTGAAGTACACTTATCTAACTGCAAGTTAATAATTAAAGCTTACTACAGTATTATATACAACCTATCTACATACATATAAATAGTTCCAAGTAACCATTTTACAAGCCGTATGACCTATCTACATAGATGTAGTATCAATTAACATATATATAGTTCCAAGTAACATACCTGTATCTTCATCTTCCTCAATATCCTCCTCTTCCTCAACATCCTTTTCAGTAGCTTTCTTCTTTATATTGGTCTTTACCTTTTTGGGTAACTTTGTAGGAACTGCATGAATCAGTTTTGTAGCTTTAAAATTGAAGTACACTTATTTATTTTACATGTTTGTAACACCATTTTAATTTTTTAGACCTGTAATGGAACCTGAATGACCTACCAATTACATGTTTGTAACTCCAGTTTACAAAGCCGTATGAACTGTCTACATACATGTAGTACCCATTAACATATATAGAGTTCCAAGTACCATACTTGTAACAATACCTGATCCAGTGTCCATCTTTTTGCTTATCTTCTTTTCCTTCTTTTCTACACCCTTACCTTCATCTTTTTGTTTTAACTTCTTTTTTCCTTCATCTTGTCTTTTCTTCAAAGACTTAACGTTGATATCAGTATCCGTTGCTTCACTATCTGTATCGTTAGAGTCAACATCAATTCTAGTGTCAAGAGTATTTGAATACGAAGCGGATTTAATTCTCAATATTCTACTGCTCTTTCTCAAACGGTTCCCTGCAACAAATTTTTTTTCATTTTATTTTTTGTTCAATATACAATATGTTGAGAAGTCAGAGTACCTGTTGACATCCTCTAGAATCTTTTATGGCTGCATCATGATTAGTAAGAAAATTTCAGTAATAAGAAAATTACTCATAAGTTAGCCCAGAGATGCATAGGTGTAACTGCTAGTTACATGTACGCAAAAACTGTTTTACAACAGTGTAAAATCTGTTAATAAGATAGCCCAAATATGAAGACAAGTTCAATTTTTGAAAATCGAACATGCATGCCTTTCAAATAGTTTCCACCCAAAATCGATAAACAAGTGTTTAAGAACTTTTTGGAAACTTTTTACCACGGGTGGAAACTCGTACATTTCTAAAATCGATAAAATTCCCAAATCGATAAACACATACAGGTAATGATTTCTAAAATAATAAACCCAAAATCTAAAAGCTCATACATGTAACGATTCTTTACCCGGTAGCAATCTTCTGGAACGAGAATGCAGGTTTAGGGTAGCGATTTCTTGGTGTGATTCTTCTGGAACGAAGGGGTAGCGATTTCAAGGTCTGATTCTTCTGGAACGAGAATGCAGGTTTTAAGGTTTTGGGGTGTCGATATCTTGGTCTGGAAGGAGAATGCAGATCGTTTGATATGGGGAAAAGAAACCGACTAGGGTTTGATATGGGATAAGAGACGTCTTTTTGGGAGGGAGTTTTATGGGGGGAAGATAAAATGATGCGTATAGTTATGGGGAGAAGAGATATGTCAAATCTATTTTACATATGGGTTAAAGTCTTTTACTAAAATACCCTTTTGTATAATTTGAGAATCTTTTAATTGATTGTTTAATATAAATTAATAAAATTAAATCTAAGCCACTCAATTTTAAAAGGTTATAAGATGTGTGCTAAAAACGTGGAAGTAGGTTCGTTCCCAGAATTAAGTTTGAGATCTACTTTTTCAGATTTGAGGTCGGTTTCCTCCCATCTTTTAATTGAATCCCAGATCTATGCTTTGAGATAATTATAGAGACAACTTTTTTAGATAATTTGTGTTTAATCTCTGCATCTAGATCTACATTTGAACATTTATCTCTGCTTTGGGTTTTATGAGTTTAATAACCCAGATCTAGTGCCTCTCGATTTTTTTATTTATGAGTTTAATAACCCAGATCTGTTTTGGGTTTCATGAGTTTAATAACCGCCATCGCCAAGAACCATCGCTTCCAGATCTGATCCGTAAATTGGATACCAGAGTGAAAGCAACGACAACCGTAGGTCACCGCCGGAGAAATGACACCGGCAAAAGCTCAGGTAAATTAACCTTCAAACCCAAATCTTGAAACAGAAGAATCGTAAGCAAAACCATAGATCGCAGGTGAAGATTACTCGAGAGAAGGATGCTCATTAACGCGTCGCCTCTACGACCGGCGGGTAAGCCGCCACCGACGGCCTGCCGACGCCGGAATTGGAGCGACAGACGGAGAGACGACAACGTCGTCGACATCTTCCGCCAGCGTCATCGCCATCTTCAGATCGCCATAAACCTTCACCGGATCGAAGATCGAGAACCCCAAATCGGAGATCTGAAAGAAGACGTAAGCTGGAGAGAGAGACAGAGAGAGAGAGAGAGAGAGAGAGAGAGAGAGCAGTCGGAAGAGGCTGGATATGAAAGAAGACGTGTTGAAGCCAATAAGAAGAGGCCCACCGCCTCACACAACCAATAAAGAGGAGTAAAATGCACAGTACACAAAATGTGTGTACACGTATGAAAGAGAGCACTCCAAAATTGATATATATATATATAATTTGTTATTAATACCACTTTGGTATTTGGGCTTTGCAGGTCAAAAACTGGTTCAAGTATATGATTTACATATGTAATATATTATTTTGTATATGTATTAACTAATTTTACATATGTAAAAAAAATATTTTTCGATCGGTTGAATCGGTAGAATCAACAATTTTAAAAAAGATAGTTGTTTATATGTGATATCTTATTTTTACACATGTAAAAACTGATGTGACATATTTTTACATATGTAATATATATGTAATATCTTATTTTACATATGTAACATATATGTGACACTAGGCTTTGTAGGTCAAAAGCTGGTTCATAATCTTTTACATATGTAATATTTTATTTTTACATATGTAATAATTGATGTTACATATTTTTATATATGTAATTTTACCACTTACAATCTCACAAATCTTTATTTTTTGATCTTCTTTTAAATTATAGTTCGAATATATGATTAAATATGTAATATATATGTGTAATGATCTATAGGTTCTTTAATGAATTATAGTTCGAGTATATGATTACATATTTAATATATACGTGCTTTAATGATCTATAGGTGTTTTAATGATATGTGAAAACTAATTTTACATATGTAATAACTGTTGTTTACATATGTGAAATCTAATTTTACATGTGTAATAACTGTTGTTTACATATGTAAAAACTAATTTTACATATGTAAAAACTAATTACACATGTAAATTTACTTACGTGACATGTTATATCTCGTCATATATTTAATTTTACATATGTAACATGCTGTGATTTTTACGTATATAAACTGATGGACTTGTTTTCTACGTAGGTTGTGAGATTTTGTGTCTAAGATGAAGAGGATTATCAAGAACTCAAGTATAATTAGCTTTTATATATTTTTTAGCTTGTTATATAGTTTTTAATCATTTTTTATGAAACACATGGTTACTTTTTGGAAACTTTTTACCACGGGTGGAAACTCATACATTTCTAAAATCGATAAAATTCCCAAATCGATAAACACATACAGGTAATGATTTCTAAAATAATAAACCCAAAATCGAAAAGCTCATACATGTAACGATTCTTTACCCGGTAGCAATCTTTTGGAACGAGAATGCAGGTTTAGGGTAGCGATTTCTTGGTGTGATTCTTCTGGAACGAAGGGGTAGCGATTTCAAGGTCTGATTCTTCTGGAACGAGAATGCAGGTTTTAGGGTTTTGGGGTGTCGATATCTTGGTCTGGAAGGAGAATGCAGATCGTTTGATATGGGGAAAAGAAACCGACTAGGGTTTGATATGGGAGAAGAGACGTCTTTTTGGGAGGGAGTTTTATGGGGGGAAGATAAAATGATGCGTATAGTTATGGGGAGAAGAGATATGTCAAATCTATTTTACATATGGGTTAAAGTCTTTTACTAAAATACCCTTTTGTATAATTTGAGAATCTTTTAATTGATTGTTTAATATAAATTAATAAAATTAAATCTAAGCCACTCAATTTTAAAAGGTTATAAGATGTGTGGCTCATAACCGTTCTCGTGGTTCTCACAATAATAAAAGGTTGTCAAAAGAACCTAACCCTATATATATATATATATATATACTAGCCGTGTGCCCGCGCGTTGCGGCGGCGACAGTGTATAGCGTGTTATTCGTCTTCTGTTCGCGCGTTGCAGGGGGCGACAGTTTATAGCGCGTTAATAGTTTTATATTCACGCGTTCGGTGGCGGTGACAATTTACAACGTGCTATTCATTTCTGTTAGCGTGAATAACCTTCTAAGAGCAATGTGACACTAAAATATGAAGGCTTGTGCGAGACATTGTGATAGACACTCAACCAACCCAGTACTTGTTTTTTATATTAATTATCAATCCTCCCATTATATATTGTATTATACGTCTTCTAGTTACTCTACTTCATGGCATCAGCGTACTCTATTTACGTCACAAGTCTTGTAAATCTCAAATAAAAAATAACGAACAAACAAATAAAGTTGGATAACCGTTCATAAACCTAATGATTTAAATTATTTTAACCAAAAGTTTTCCATTTCTATCTTCCAAAATTTGAGAAATTTACGATATTTCAGTTATAAGATTGAATTTTTTAACATGGTTTGTCATAAAAATGGTAACATTCTAAAAAGGTTGATTGTAAAAAGAAATTGAACATAAATAATCTTTTAGACAAAAGAAAAACGAAATGTTTTAAAATTTGACATTAGAAAACAATTCAAGTTTACATTATAAGTACATGTCACCTGTAATGTTCTAAAAGAAATTAAAAAATGAACTCAAATTACAAAACTTATAGAACAAGTGATAAGAGCTATTCATATGCTCTAAAATTTGTCAACATAAAAGACATGTGCTTTATATAATACTTTCCGTAACAAATTATCCTATATATACAAAACACAACTTATAGTACAACCATTGATACATATTATACAGATTATAAGGCATGAATTACAATGATAGTTACTTTTTGCGTACAACTCTTTACTGCATATGAATAGACAAAATAAGAGATGAAATTAAGTTGTGAAAAATGACAGAGTGATAGATTAATAAACATACTATATCGAGAAAGTAATCATAAAATTAATAAATTAGTACAAATAATGGATTCATTCCATTCTAATAGATTATACCCAGTCAAGTGGAGATTTAAGCGCAGGAGAAAAGCAACCGCAATGGACTTAATGATGTCCACCTGCAACAATAGACGGAGGAAAAAACGATGAACTAAAATTACACAACAATGAGCAAATTAAGAAGATAGCAAACGAAAACCTGTCAAAAAGAATCAGAATACAGATCCTACAATCCAAGACTAAACTAAACAACGAATCATAATAAATCATAAACAAATAAACTATATGACTTAAGTGCTTAACAATTGAATATGAGAAATTGTTTTAATTAAAGAAGCTTGAACCTTAAAAAAACGTCATGAGCAGACAATATAATTAGGCAAGATGTCCATAGAGTCACTCATGAAATTGGTGATATGATAGATAGAAGTCCAGGTTGATAATTCATGGCAAGAGAATTGTACTTATAATGTAAACTTGAATTGTTTTAGCCTTACTTAACACTTAAAGCATATTATACTCAGAGAATCCAGAATTATAGGTATTAGCCTTACTTAAAAAATGAAAGCTGAAACCAAGTCGAGAACTTAAACGCAGAACATAAAGCACATCAGTACTAACTGAGACGTGAAATGTATCTTTTACCAAAGGATTCTAGGCAGGCAGGTAAGCACAATACACCAAAAAGACAGGTAAGACAGAGCAAGAAAGAGTTATCCCATCATCCAACCGAAGCCAGGTTCTTTGTAAGTCCCCAGATAACTTGCTCCGCCTGCCAAATCATATCTTTTCTTGTTTAACCGCAATAAATAAGACCCATATCCACCTACATGATTGTCACCAAAAACCATAATAATTTTCATCTGTTGAAATTAAAAAAAAGACAAACAATAAAATGGAAATCATACATCTATATCAAATCAACAACTCCATCAAGTCCTCATAAACCAAAACAGTAAATACCAAAAAAACAAACAAAAAAACTTCGTAAATCCCAGAACCATGCGCATCATCCACATTACAAACACAAGAAATTTCTTTAAAATCCCAGAACCATGCCAAAACATTATATGGTTTCAAGAAACACACAAGGGATAAACAATATGGTTTTTGAACACTATAAAAACGGATGATTTGAAGTATAATTTAACTTACAATTAGTGTGATGGCTCAAAAGGCCATATTATTGCATTTGTGAGCATACACAATAAAATGAAACAGAAATGCATGTTGAAGTTTGACCAAATATCAATTTATACTAAAATGCAGCTCGACAAAAATGCACTTTTAATTTACTAAATCCGGTTTGACTAAAATGCATAGCTAATGTTAAAGTGCCATTTTTATAAATATACAAATCAACTCAGCTCATATACCATACTGGAGCTACAAAACTGGACAAAGTGATAAAGAACTTTACATGAGTACCTCGGGGGCTGCTTGGTTCATGACTGCCATATGTATCAAGACATTTCTAACCAGGAGAGTGCACCCATGAAAAAACTGCCACCTAAATAAAGTGTGGATATATAAATAATTGCTACAATAAACCATCTACTTCCATTAATATTACAGTTCACGATTTTTGCTAGCATACCTGCACAATCCTTTAGATGGTATAAAATGTGACCAATAGGGTACAGTTCTACTGAAAAGAATACAGTTTTTTTAGCCGCTTATTATTGTTGCTGCTGCAAAGTATTGTATTCCATCATCACATGCATTAAGGGTACCTGGATGTCTATCATTTTGAATAACCAGAACCAACTAAGTAGTTGTATTAAGGGTGTTTAAGTGTTTGATAAAGTCTGATATTTTTTGAGAAACTGAAACATGAAATTAAGTTATAAAGATATATTTAAAATTCCATGTTATTCATATAGAACAATAACCTCAATATAGGCTACTATGTCTTTTGAGGTTGCTCTCAATCCTTTGGCATCCTGAGTAGAAGAATGTGAACCACCGTAGGACACATAACTTAATGAACACCCAGAAACATCAGGATTAGAGGTATTATTCTTTCTTTTTCGAGCCATTACATCATAGAAACGAAGATTCACCCTCTAAAAACAGTAAAAATATAGTTTATATAACCAGAGCAGCAAGATAATGTTAATAACCATGCACCGGTACTTTTAATCAGAAAACATAGGTTAAATAGGCATGTCTCAAGTGTTGTTAACAAAAAGTAAAGTTTATGTGAAGGTTAAAATTCAAACAAACCTTCAAACAGGGTAAATTTGATTTAGATCACCTGGGGATTACAGCTCAAGCAAACATTAAAATAAACCAATTAACCTAAACCAAAAGGTAAAGTTCAGGTGAGGTTTAAAATTCAAACAAACCTTAAAACGACAAAAATTTGAAGCAAACCTTATGAACAAAGATTACCTGCGGATTAAAACTGAAGCAAAGATTAAAAAACCAATTAACCCAGTACATGTCAGTTGACCGAATCAAAAAATTAACAACGATGCGTAAACATAAAAAATCAAACTAAAATTATGAACAAAAATTAACAAAAAAAAGACACCTGCATGAAACAAAATTATGATCAAAGATTACCTGAAACAAAGCTTTGTTGATATAAGAGAAACCCTAGGATAGATAACCTGAAACAAAGGTGTGATGATCTCAGAAAAAAACCGTAGAATCGATGAAGAAGAACAAAAATAAGGAGAAAAAATGAAACCCGAAGAGATATAGAGGTTCGTTTGAAACCCTAGCTTGCTCCTCCGTAGTCGTAGAAACCATGTCTGTATATGTTATGAATAAGTGAATTTAAAATTCAAATTTGAAAACTTTCAATGCATCGATTAGGGTTGGCTAGACTTTGTGGATGAAAGCAGATGCAGATCTCTCTCAAAGAGGAGATTTTTGTCTGACTTACCGTGTTGAAGATGAAAAAGGAGAAGATTCCCTTATTTTATCAGGTAGCTTTTGGGTAAGCTCTGCGATTTTTTGCTTTTTTCTGATAAAGTCGTCGTGGAAAGAGACCTGACCTAATTCGGCTTCTTTCAAAGAGAGCAAAAAGAAAAATGGTCTGGGATAAACACCATGCTTTGCAAGTTGTACATTGTGCTTTTTTACTTATACGCGTCTTAATTTTAAGACGCCTAATATTACGAAAATGCCATTTTGATGAATATCTATTATATAGTAGTCCACGGTGAAAATGCCATTCGTTGCCTCGGCGCCCCTCACACCGCTTTTAAAGCCTGACAATGGGATTCGGCCTATTGCGGTGGGCACTATTTGGCGCCGTCTGGTTTCGAAAATCGCTATGAGAGGGGTTGCTAAGGACATGACCCAATATCTCCAAGACTTCCAGTTCGGGGTTGGTGTCCCCAGCGGGGCTGAGGCTATTTTGCATAGTGTCAACCGTCTCCTGGATGCTCGACACACCGATGGGTCCCTTGCCATGCTCACCGTGGACTTCTCTAACGCCTTTAACCTTGTCGACCGCTCGTCCTTACTACGGGAGGTTCGGCTGAGGTGCCCGGCGATCTCGCCCTGGGTGGACTTCCTATACGGGCAGCCGGCTCGTTTGTACTTGGGGGACGATCATATTTGGGCCACTACGGGGGTTCAGCAGGGTGACCCGTTGGGGCCACTCCTGTTTGCCCTTGTTCTTCACCCCTTGCCCACCACATCCGGGACTCTTGCCGCCTCCTTCTACAAGCTTGGTACCTCGATGATGGCACGATCATTGGGGATGTTGAAGAGGTTTCCAGGGCCCTCGAAATCATTAAGGTTATGGGTCCTCCTATAGGGCTGGACCTTAACATTAAGAAGACCGAGCTTTTCTGGCCGAGTTGCGATGGTAGGAAGACTCTGCCGGGGCTTTTCCCCGTTGGCATCAGCAGACCGCCCTTAGGGGTGAAGCTCTTAGGCGGTGCGGTCAGCATCGATGAGGGGTTTATCCAAGGGTTGGCTTTGAGGAGGGCCAATACTGCTGCTGATCTTATGCGCCTTCTCCTCAAGCTGGGTGATCCCCAATGTGCCCTCCTCCTGCTCCGGTCGTGTATGGGTATCGCCAAACTTTCCTTTGGCCTCAGAACCTGCTCTCCCGTTCATGTGGCTCGGGCTGCAGTGGCTTTTGACAACGACCTTCGCGCGACCATTGAAGATATTGTCGTAAGCGGTGGGCCTTTCTTTGGGGACCTCCAATGGCGGATTGCCTCCTTGCCCATCAAGCTGGGTGGGCTTGGGGTCTACTCGGCTGCCGAGGCCTCCTCTTACGCTTTCGTGGCCTCGAGGGCCCAATCTTGGGAGCTCCAGGACCACATCCTTCGGGAGTGTGGGGTGTGCCCCATGGACTCGGCTTACACAGGCGCGTTGACTGGCCTCCGTGCCCTTATTCCGGGCTTTGATCTTAGCGGTTTCTCTAACAAGGACACCGCCCCATCCAAAGCCCAACATGTTTTGGCGAATGTCCTTTTCGGTAAAGCCGTGGGAGAAATGGAAGCTGCCTTCGGGTTGTCAGCCAGGGATAAAGCGGTGTGGGAATGCCTCCGCCAACCACATGCTCAAGATTTCCTCCTCGCCCTCCCTATTGATGGGCTGGGGCAACACATGTCGCCAGTCGAATCGGGCGATTCTTAAATATCAGCTTATGATCCCCCTATACCCGAGGGATGAGAGGTGTCCAGTCTGCCGCAAGGCATGCCTGGATGCTTATGGGGAACACGCGGTCCATTGCAAAGAGTTGCCCGGTTTCAAATACCGGCATGATCTGGTCCGGGACGTCTTATTTGACATTTTCAGAAGAGCCGGGATATCTGCAAAGAAGGAGGCCCCGGTTAACTTTTTGTCGGACCCAATGGACGGGCGTTCCTCCCTTCGACCAGCGGACGTCCTTGTCTTTGGGTGGAAGCACGGGAAGCATGCTTGTGTCGACCTTACTGGTGTTTCCCCTCTCGTGGGGTTCAAGGAGTCAGGTTTCCGGGCAGGTCAGGCGGCCACGAATGCTGCTGCCGGGAAAGTGCGCAAACATGAGCAAGCGTGTCTGGCGAATCAACATGTGTTCGTGCCTTTTGCGTTTGACACCTTCGGTTACCTTGCCCCGGAAGCTGTGGATACTTTGACCCGCGTCCAGAAGGTCATGAATGGGAATGTGGCGAGCCCTGGGGGTTTGAATGTAGTCTTCACTCGGTTAGGCTTTGCTATTCAGAAAGGGGTGGCGGCGCAGCTTGTTGCCCGCCTCCCTTGTACTTCATGTTGAGTTGTAACCGTTGTTTTTGAATGAAAAAATGAGATAATTAGTAAACCAAAGGATAGAGTTTGGTTAAACGTTAACAAAGTTTGAGTATTAGGAGCTCTCACTTTCTGTTGTGTCCTGATCGACCCCGATTCAACTTACCACTACTATACTGCTCACGATGGGTGCACTTGCCGTGTAACGTGGTGAAATGGTAGTTGTCAAGTAAATCAGGTATTATAAATTTAAAAGCTTCAAGTTGCTAAAAAGGTTAAAGAAAAACTGTCTTATTTTTAGCACAACTCAGCACACGTCAATTCTGAAGCTCAAAATGAGAGAAATGAGATTACATCTATCAAATTCTCAAACCTCATATCCCACATTGGTTTAAATCATATTAAAGTAGAATGAAAATCTTATCAAGCATTTCCCTACAAAAAGGTCGAGTCATTTTAACTTAACTACTCTTTTTTAAATTAATCACAAGTCTCCATTAGACTTCTACCTCTGGTTGTAAAATAAAAAACTTATCATGATGTAAATTTCCGTGCTGCCATAATGAGCACAAATGACGAATAACTCTCTATAAACTGGCGCAGTCGGAACGCGCGGGTAGTTATATATATATATATAGGCTTAGTATGTGGTGAAAACCTTTTTTCCATATATATATATATATAGGCTTAGTATGTGGTGAAAACCTCATCCACTTGTGAAAAACCCTGGAAACTCATCCAATGGTCCCTTATGCTTCCACATCACCCTTTTTCACATATTTTGTCATCTACCTAGAAGGGTTAAGATAGTAATTTTACCACCCATCATTATTTATTATTTTTGTTTTGTCAGAACTTGCAGAGTAACCAAGTGATTTTAATACTCCATTTCAACCTCCATTTCAAAATTAATTCTTCTTCTCTCTGGAAGATTCAAAATTTCAAAACCCCACCAACACACATCCTTGAGCTCGCCGTTCTTCTAATCTAGCTTTTTGACACATCAGCTCGTCGTCGTCTTGAAGGAGTTGCGATCGCCAAGATCGAAGGAAGAAGAACTATGGCAGTCTGAATCTCCGTCAACTTGAAGGAGTTGCGATCGCCGTGGAGTCTTGGAAGTAGGTTCGTTCCCAGAATTAAGTTTGAGGTCTACTTTTTCAGATTTGAGGTCTGTTTCCTCCCATCTTTTAATTAAATCCCAGATCTATGCTTTGAGATAATTATAGAGACAACTTTTTTAAATAATTTGTGTTTAATCTCTACATCTAGATCTACATTTGAACATTTATCTCTGCTTTGGGTTTTATGAGTTTAATAACCCAGATCTAGTGCCTCTCGATTTTTTTTATTTATGAGTTTAATAACCCAGATCTGTTTTGGGTTTCATGAGTTTAATAACCGTCATCGCCAAGAACCATCGCTTCCAGATCTGATCCGTAAATTGGATACTAGAGTGAAAGCAACGACAAGCGTAGGTCACCGCCGGAGAAATGACACCGGCAAAAGCTCAGGTAAATTAACCTTCAAACCCAAATCTTGAAACAGAAGAATCGTAAGCAAAACCATAGATCGCAGGTGAAGATTACTCGAGAGACGGATGCTCATTAACGCGTCGCCTCTACGACCGGCGAGTAAGCCGCCACCGACGGCCTGCCGACGCCGGAATTGGAGCGACAGACGGAGAGACGACATCGTCGTCGACATCTTCCGCCAGCGTCATCGCCATCTTCAGATCGCCATAAACCTTCACCGGATCGAAGATCGAGAACCCCAAATCGGAGATCTGAAAGAAGACGTAAGCTGGAGAGAGAGAGAGAGAGAGAGAGAGGAGAGAGAGAGAGAGAGAGAGAGAGAGAGAAAGCAGTCGGAGGAGGCTGGATATGAAAGAAGACGTGTTGAAGCCAATAAGAAGAGGCCCACCGCCTCACACAACCAATAAAGAGGAGTAAAATGCACAGTACACAAAATGTGTGTACACGTATGAAAGAGAGCACTCCAAAATTGATATATATATATAATTTGTTATTAATACCACTTTGGTATTTGGGCTTTGTAGGTCAAAAACTGGTTCAAGTATATGATTTACATATGTAATATATTATTTTGTATATGTATTAACTAATTTTACATATGTAAAAAAAATATTTTTCGATCGGTTGAATCGGTAGAATCAACAATTTTAAAAAAGATAGTTGTTTATATGTGATATCTTATTTTTACACATGTAAAAATTGATGTGACATATTTTTACATATGTAATATATATGTAATATCTTATTTTACATATGTAACATATATGTGACACTAGGCTTTGTAGGTCAAAAGCTGGTTCATAATCTTTTACATATGTAATATTTTATTTTTACATATGTAATAATTGATGTTACATATTTTTATATATGTAATTTTACCACTTACAATCTCACAAATCTTTATTTTTTGATCTTCTTTTAAATTATAGTTCGAATATATGATTAAATATGTAATATATATGTGTAATGATCTATAGGTTCTTTAATGAATTATAGTTCGAGTATATGATTACATATGTAATATATACGTGCTTTAATGATCTATAGGTGTTTTAATGATATGTGAAAACTAATTTTACATATGTAATAACTGTTGTTTACATATGTGAAATCTAATTTTACATATGTAATAACTGTTGTTTACATATGTAAAAACTAATTTTACATATGTAAAAACTAATTACACATGTAAATTTACTTACGTGACATGTTATATCTCGTCATATATTTAATTTTACATATGTAACATGCTGTGATTTTTACGTATATAAACTGATGGACTTGTTTTCTTAGGTTGTGAGATTTTGTGTCTAAGATGAAGAGGATTATCAAGAACTCAAGTATAATTAGCTTTTATATATTTTTTAGCTTGTTATATAGTTTTTAATCATTTTTTATGAAACACATGGTTACATTTAATGATGATTAGCTTTTATATATTTTTTAGCTTGTTATATATGTAACAACAATTGTTTACATATGTAATAACTAATTTTACATATGTAAAAACTAATGTTACATATGTAAATTTACTTAAGTAACATGTTATATCTCATTATCTACTTAAGTTTACATATGTAAACTTGTGATATCTAATGTTTATATGTAAAATTATTTATGCAATATGTTACATCTGAATATCTATTTAAATTTACATATGTAAACTTGTGATACATATGTAAATTTATGTTTGTTTCGTGTTACGTCGCATTATATATTTTAATTTACATATGTAACATGCTGTGATTTTTACATATATAAACTGATGAACTTGTTTTGTTTGTAGGTTATAAGATTTTCTATCAAAGATGAAGATGATTATCAAGAACTCAAGCATAATTAGCTTTTATATTTTTTAGCTTGTTATATATATAATTTTTTTATCATTTTATATAAAACAATTTGTTATATTTAATGTTGATTGTGACGATTACTTATAAATTAATAAAATATATTTGTTTTTTTTATTTCATTTTTCAAGATAATTTACATATGTAAAATGCTGTAAGAAAATTGTTTAATAGTAATAATATTTTTTTTACATATGTAAAACCTCCAGATCTTGTAATTGAAAAGTAAGAGAGAGAAATTAAAAAAAGTAGCAGAGAGAAATTTAAAAAGTAGGAGATATGTAATCATTGGAGTCTTGGAAGTTGAAAAAGTCGGAGAGAGAAAAGTGTGTAAGATTACCATGTTGCCCTTTTGTACCTTTTTTGTATTAAAATAAATCAAAAAGAAAATAGAAAAACCAAGATTGAATCTCATCCATCAATGATCTTGATCAATGGCTCATAAAGGGTTTTCAAGGCTTAAGTGGGTTTCTAAATTATCCATGCCCTATATATATATATATATATATATATATATATATATATATATATATATATATATTACTTCAATTTTTTTTCTTTTCAACGGGTTCTAAGGTGCATTTCTTTGTTATCTTTTTTCTGTTTAGTTTGTACTAAAAAAAATTTCACATGGTCTCGACTTTAGTATTTTGGATTAAAGATTTATGAAATAGAGTTACGTCATAGATTTTGTTTAAGAACGAATTGTGTCGGAATCTATTTATTTATTTTTAATATACTTAATAGTATCACCACCATACTGCGCAGTAGATAAGCATCCGGTTGTATAAAAATATACATTGCATAAGACAGATAGAAATAAATTAGGAAAATTCATTAAAATATCCAACTTTTAACAAAATGGTTATTGATTAGTGGTTAGGGGTGTCACACCTTCATTTGGAGGCTAACTCTTAGCTCTCTGTTTAGCCGGCTAAGGGCTGCCAATGTCTTCATATTGGAAACTGGGGGCTTGTCGGCGTCTAGCGTGTGTATTCTTAGCTTTCACCTTTTTTTAATGCTTTCTAATGATTGTTTTGTCGGCTATGAGGTGTTTTCTTAGCTGGATTGTCGTGATATTAATCTTTTAGGTGGAAGTGGATAGGGTCATTGTGGTGAAAACTAAAATTCAAAGGCTGTTAGAGCATAACCTGAGTGTTTCATGTGTTGTATCAAGCTAGATTGTGTTTGTTGATAGAGTTAGTGAGGTGTGTTATGACTACCAGCGAACTGACCAACGAACAAGCAACGCACCCCCGGTTCATTGCTAAGCCTGATTCATTGGCTCAGTATGTACTATATAATGTTGGTTTGTTAGTCATTTGTCACAAAGTTTAAGCAAATTCTTCTGAGAGATTCTTGAGTCGGTGTCCTTGTAATTGCTTCTAAGTGATCAATACAACTACACATTTATTTATTCTTGTTCTTCATTGATTTCATCTTGATTTGATCATGATCCAGTAGATGATCATCCGCTCCACGCTCTTACAAGTGGTATGTATCAGAGCTTTTGGTTAGAATCTGTTGGTCCAAATGTGATTTTGTTCAAAAATTTTGATCACAATTTGTGTTTGTTTCATCAAAATTGGTCAATTTTTCTGAGTTTTTGTTTTGTCTCAAACGCATTCCAAAACGTTAATTTTGTAATTTGTAACTTGATTGATGTCCAATTCGTCTCAAAACCCCCCAAATTTAAAAATTTGAGAGAAAATGGTTCTGGTTCATTGAGATTCAGTTTTGGTTCGTTAGTTGAGTTTTCCTGTACGTTGAGTGTCTGTACTCAGTTCGTTGACATGACTTTCACCAAACCATTAGTTTGTTGAGTTTAAATTCCCGTTCGTTTAGTGATTTTTGATTCGTTCATCATTAGTTCGTTGAGAGGATTTAGGTTTGTTGGAATTAATTCATTCGTTGAGTGATAGGTTCGTTGATCTTCATTTATTCGTTGAGTGTTCATTCATTAAAGATCTAGATTCGTTCAACTCTTGGTTCGTTCACCAGCTTTTGGTTTGTTCGATAGTTTTGGTTCGTTCATTTGATTATTGAACTTCAGTTTGTTCGGTAATCATTTCAGTTCGTTGAAAAAGATTATTTTTGGTTCGTTGAGACGGAATATTATAATTTTCAAAATGTTTGATTTTCAAGCATATGCTACGATACAAAATACGATGCAAGTCTGCTCAACTACGCCAATGAAATTGGAAGTCAAAACGTTTCTAAATTGTTGAAGTTAGAAGATTATCATAGTTGGGTAAAAAGGTTTGAAGCTTATGTGGGTACCAATGATATTGATTTGTGGCTTCAATTAATGATGGATACGAATATCCAAACATAAATAGGGTACCTACGATGCAAATAAATCTTATATCTGATGAGAAGAAAGCTTATCAAGCAGAGAAAAAAGCATATGTATTCTTACCATGGCTTTACCAAAAGAGTTACTGCATCAGTTTTGACATGTGCTACATCTAAGGAATTATGGGAAGCTTTGCTGAAAATATGTGATGGAAATGGTCAGTATAAGAAGAGTAAGCAGAAGGTGTTAAGAAAGAATTTGACAACTTCAAGCATTGTCCAAATGAGAATCTTTCCAATTTGATTACAAGATTTTCTCATCTGTTAAATGAGATCACATTAGTTAATATAAAAAAAGGATGTTCTTGACTTCAAAGAAAAATTGCTTTAGGCTTTACTAGAAAAGTGAAAGAACTACAATTTGTTGATTACTCATGATAAAGAATATTCCAGTTTTTCATACAATGATTTAACTGAAAAACTACAAGAACGAGTACTGGAGATGAATGTGACAAAGACAATGCATGCACAAATTCGGAATCCAAAATTGTATTATGGTAAAAATGAGTCAACTATAGGTGCCAAGAAGCCAAGCATTTTTAGTCCATCACCTACAAGAGCTTTTCTTGCTAAAAAATTTGAAAATTTTGGCGATTCAAGAGGTTACAATGTGTTTATTTCACATCAAGCATCTCAAAGTGAAATTTCTGCCAAAACTATCAAAGATTACATGGCTTTAATGTCTGCATTAGTTTCTTCATATTATAGTGTGATAACAGGTAGTTTGAACAATGCTAAATTAATTAAAAAGGATTATGATCAGGTTGATCTTGATAATTTGGAGGAGATGGATATTAACTGGCAATTTGCTATGTTAGCTAGAAGAATTAAGAAGTTTTTGAAGAAAACGGGGAAAATAGATCTGAATCCCAGAGGTAGGATTGGATTGGATAAATCGAAGGTTAAATGTTTCAATTGTTCAAATTTAAGACATTTCGCGAGAGAATGTAAATAACCAAAAGGTGGCTAATCTAATTCTGATGGTAACAAGGCTTCAGGGAGTATGTCTAATAAAAAAAGCTTTGGTTACTCAAATCGATGAAGGATATGACTGGGGAATATATTTTGATAATCAAATAGGATTTTCTTGCACAAAATTAATTGATTGATGGTAATATTACTGATGCTGACTCCGACACAAGTAGTTATGATTCAGTATATGAATTTTGATTAAAGCATGCCAAGGATAGTTCTGAGCTGATTAAGGAGAAGAGACTGTTGGCTGATGAGTGTAAATTGGCAAAGGAAGATTTGAAAGTTTACAAGAAAAAGATGGAGGAAGCTATTCAAGAATTTATATCTTTGAAATCTAAGTCTTATGGAGGGTGTGCTATCTTGAAGGAAAAATGTGAAGAAGCAACATTGAACATGGAAAATTACAAAAAGGAGTTAATTATTTCCAAGAAAGAAGTGGAAGAAGTTACTGAAGGCTTCGATGCGCTTTATGCCAAAAGTGTGATTTTGAAGGAAAAATATGATACACTTCAAAAGATTGCTATTGAACTTGCTGATAAAGAACTTAGTCATCAAGTGGACACCACAAAGTTGCTTTATGCTAAAAATCATTTGAATGATGAGAATACGGTACTAAAGGAGGATGTTCAGATGTATAAGACGAAATGGGAGAATGTTACTGAAGAGGTTCTTGAAGAATGTGATATGAGAAGACGTCATAAGTATGAGTATAATGTACTTTCTGAAAAGTTCATTGTCTCCCAGAAGGAGTTGATGGATGCGAATAAAAAAATTGATGAACTTAGTATAGAAATTTGGATTTGCAATAGCAACTTGTAAACTGCAATAACTCTACTACTTTTCTGAATTATTTGTATAAGTTAGAGAAGAGAGGAGAATAGCAAAGAGGCTGATCTTCATCAAGTTCCTGCTCTTGTAGATCTGGCTAAGGTGCTGTTTGGTTCGTCTGTTTCATTTGGTACTGAATGAATAAGCTGTCTGTATGGTAAAGAAGTGCTGAATCAGTAAGGTGCTGAATCATTATGTGCTGTTTGTTTGGACATCTGAATAACTGTATAAAATAACTATTTTTTAATTATCTGTTTGAGCAGAATAATAAATGATAAATAATTATTAAAGGAAAAAATAAACTCAAACCATCATAGTATCAAAACAAGACAAACATGCTTAATGATTCATGAAAACATAGTAAAAATACAAATACAGCTTATTCATTTGGCATCATTTGAGAAGCTATATCACTTCCCCCCTCGTGTACCTCTGCAAAAAGATTGTCCTCGTCGCATGACATAAATAACTCATCATGAATATTCCATTTCTCTGTAGTGTCATTGGCTGGTTTCTTTTACATGGAGAAGAGGAAAGGAAAGTCATCACAACAGAAATGAGATTGTTTTATGCATACCTAGTGCATAATAAAAAGAATACTAGTTTGATTTTATAACTAAAAGATGGTTGTTTGTAATTCAGGTTAATCATGATTGTATCTTAAATACAGTTTGATGATGTTTGTTTCTTTATATATAAAGTAAATTTTAATAGTTAGACTACCTTAGCTAAAAAGATTCAAATAACTAGATCACCCTGAAGAGAACACCCTTCACCGCTTGCAACATCAGGAACGTCATCTTCTGAAATAACTCAATGATGTTGGCACCCATGTAGGAATCAAGGCCATACCAAACATTCAAGTTTGGTACTTCAGCAAAGGCCTGATAAACAAAAAAATTATAATAGGGTAGCATTTAGTTAAACGAAACATAAACAAAACTGTTGTTGATACCCGAAATGGCAATGAGCTGGATCAAGCGAAGACACAAGTTTTGGTTTTTGGTCTGACGGCCGAACTCTGGCCGAACCTTGGCCGAGCCTTGGCCGAACCTGAGGTTCGGACAAGCAGTAGAGTTCGGACGTTCGTAGGTCTATAAATAGGTTTGTGTCTTTGTAATTTAGTAAGCTTTTGGAGAGAATTTTGAGTGAACTTGTGTCTGTGAGGTTTTCTCTGTAATTCTCTGTCTGTGTACTCTGATTCTCTATTCAATAAAGAGATTGAGTTTATTTACTCGTTTGTGTGTTGATTTGTACTTTGATTACGTTTGCATTGATCAATTCATCCAGACCGATCCGCATCCAGGTTCTTTCAAGTGGTATCAGAGCAATTCTGGTGCTGTTTGGATCGAATTGGTGCTAAACGTCTAATCAAAGCTCGTTTTCCTTTTGCTCTTTTGAATTTTAACGTGAAAATCACCATGTTTTGCGTCGAAATTCATTGTTTCTGAGTGTTGTTAGTTCCTTTGAGTGTTAGAGTTCAAGTCTGAGTGTTTTCTGTTGAGATCTAAAATTTTTCGAGTTTGACGTTCGGCCGAACTCTAGGTTCGGTGAAACCGCTCCGAGTTCCAAGTTCGGAGTGAAGTTCGGTCTATTTTCCTGTTCGGTGAGAGTTCGGTGTTCTATCGGAGAGAGTTCGGAGGATATTCTGTCTCGGAGATAGTTCGGACTAGGATCGGAGATAGATCGGTGCTTTTGAGTTCGGAGATACGTTCGTTGAGAGTTCGGACTTTTGATTGACCGTTCGGTAAAGGTTCGGAGCTAGTTCGGAGGGTGTGACGAGTTCGGAGCTAGTTCGGATCAGAATTCAAAATTTTCAATCATGACGGACTATAACGCGTTTGCTGCTATTCAAACGCAGATGCAAACTTTACTCAACTATGACAATGAGATTGGAACAACACAGAAAGTTCCAAAGTTGCTTAAATTTGAAGACTATGCCAATTGGAAGAAACGATTTGAGGCTTATATCGGAACAACGGATCCAGATCTATGGATTGCGATGGATGCACCGTATGTGTATCCGGTTGGTGCTAACAATGTTCCCATTATGCAACGAAATTTGGATGTTACACAGAAAGCTGATTTTGTTCGTGAACAGAAAGCGTACGGTTTAATCACTCAAGCTTTGCCAAAGGAATTATTACATCAATTCAAAAGCTGCAAACACTCTAATGAGTTATGGTCAACTCTGAAAGAGAGATGTGAGGGAAATGAGCAGTATAAGAAAAGCAAGAAGAAGGTGCTTAACAAAGAATTCGACAATTTCAAACATTTTGAGGGCGAAGGCGTTCCTGAGCTAATTTCAAGATATTGTCATTTACTGTCTGAAATGGATAATGTCAATATTAAGAAAGATGACGAAGAGTTGAAGGAGAAATTGCTGGAAGGTCTGCCATTGAAATGGGAGTCGTATGTTTTGATGATCATGAATGACAAAGACTATGCTGAATTGACTTTTGTAAAGCTTCTGGGTAAATTGCAAGCTCGTGACTTAGAAATGAAAAATGTTAATACTACACCAGCTGCAGTTCAGAATCCGGATGTCTACTATGGGTCAAATGCAGCAACTATTTCTGGGAAGTCAACTAAGATAACAAGTCCAGCACCTGCTACAGCTTTCGTGGCTGGAAATTTATCTGGGTTTGTTTCTAATTCTGGAACTGGTTCGGGGTCACAAAATGTTGATTACAATTATAGTTCTGGGATTAGTGGAACGTCAATTCCAGCAAGTAATTTGGTGAACACGGGAAAGATGGCTATGTCGGTATCTACCACTGAAGATTACATGGCTCTTGTTTCTGCATTAGTGTCATCATATTATGGTTTGATAACTGGAAAGGTTAGTAATGCTGAGTTGACTGAAGAAGACTATGATCAGGTGGATCCTGATGATTTGGAGTTAATGGATATAAACTGGCAGTTTGCTATGTTGGCAAGACGAGTGAAAAGATTTTTGAAGAAAACTGGACGAAAGGATTTAAATTCTGGTGGCAGGATTGGGTTTGATAAATCCAAAGTCAGATGCTACAATTGTTCCAATTTTGGACATTTTGCTCGTGAATGTCCGCAGCCAAAGAAGCAGGAATATCAGAAATTTACTCCAAAATCAAATGTTTCTGGATCAAACACTCCATCGAGTTCAGGGAGTACTTCTAGTTCCAAATCTGAATCCTCAAAAGCTCTTGTTTCTCAAGTTGATAAAACATATAATTGGGGAAATCAATTTGCTGATTCTTCTGCTTTGATTGTTACTCATGTGCAGGATGAAGAAACTTTGTCTGAATCAACTGACAATGAAGAAGAAATACATGATGAGAAAACTGAGGAAACTTTTGATGGAATGCTTGATGGTGATGAAGTTTTACATTGTAAAAGTGATCATAAGTCTGTGAATGAAGAAAAGTTTGCGTTTATGGCTGATGTGTCTGACAAGATCGAATCTGATGCAATTCTTTTGTTAGAAAAGCAAATTACACTTCTGACTGATGAGAAGGAGGCATTGATTCGAGAATGTGATGCAGCAAAAGCCGAAGCCATTGATGCAGCAAATGATTTTGAAAATCTTTATCAAAAGAGTCTTCCGCTGAAAGAAAGATATGAAAAAGCACAACAGAATGCTCTTGAAATTGCTGATAAGATGCTTGCTTTGCAAAGGGATATGCAGAAGATTACTGATGAAAATTCAAGTCTGAAACAGGAAATTGGGTCATTGAAAAGAAGCAATCTTACTGAAACTGTTGCTTTGATGGCCGATTCTTCAAAGGTAACTTCATATCCTTTAATGTGTAAATCATGTGATGATTTTGCTACTGCTAAGAGTGTGCTCTTAGATGAGAAGACAAAATTAAATGATCTTCTGGCAGTAGCAAAAGCTGATAAAACCATTTATAAGGAAAGATGGGAGGGGACAACCAAGGAATTGCTGTCCGTACATGAGCAATTGCGTTTGCAAAAATTTGATTTTACGAATCAGTCCGAATTGCTCGTGTCTGTTCAAAAGGATTTAGCTGCTAGTAACAAACTTGTCGCTGATTTGAAAATCGAGGTTTTTGAGTTAAAACAAAAATTAGATTCTGTTCAAATTTCATCTTCTTTCACAAACTTTTTGTATAAATCTGGAAAAGAAGATGTTTCTGGCAAGCTTAATCAAGTCCCATCTCCGGTGAATATCACACCGGGTCTTTCATCTGAGGAAACGACAAATGTTGCTCATCAAGCTGAACAAAGCAATTCAGAAAAAGTGTCAACTGAAAAATCTATTTTGGATTCAACAGTTGATGAGCTTTTTTATAATGTTTCTGATTTTGACAAAGTCGATGACTTAGTGTCGGAGACTGATGTTGAAGGTTCGGTGTATACTCAGTCTAAAGTTGGTAAGCCAGATCATAAAAATTTAATCTCCAAACATGATTTTCCAACAATTAAATCTGAGCTTTCCAAACTGAGTACCTACGAACAAAAGCAGATTGCTCGGAGCAAGTCTGTTACTGGTAAGACGTCTAAGTATGGTGGAGTCGGATTTGAGTCCTCGGCTAAACCTAAAACTGCTGAAAAAGGTTTTTCTCCGAAAATTTTGAAACCTACAAATGCCAAGGCTCACAATTCTACTTTGGACACCAACTGTGACAAGGTTGAACCATGGGTAACATATCGATTAAAGGGTTCCAACAGGGTTTATAGTGACAACGATTTTCCTTTAGATATGGTGAACCCAAATTTAATTGATCAAATTTTCTCATGTAAATATGATCCGGCATATGATCCTAAGAAGAGAAATGTGCCCATTAGGAGGGGAAATAGCAGTGGTGCTAACGAAATGGACACATTTCAATCTGAGTCTGGGCCTGGGTTGGTAAATAGAATGAATAGCAAGAAAACATCAAAACCAACTGTTTTACCATCAACACCAAAGGTTTTCTATGATCAAACACAATCAAATTTCAGAAAATCCAGTCCATTTGTCAAACGATCTCAATTCTATAATGATGAAGGGTTTTATGATGATTTTGGTTGTGGACCAAATCAATCTGGTTTTAGAAGAAATTCAAAATGGGTTGATTTTGAGGGTCAAAGTGATTATGACTCAAGGTTTGGTGGGTATAGGAACAGATCTCAGAATTTTAGAGATCATCGTTTCTTTGATGAGTTTTCAGGGAATATGTCTGGATATGATTCAGGACGTAACGATGATTTTGGACATCGTTATGTGTCTAAAAAGAAAGGTGTGAAACCAAATTTCCAAAAACGGGTTGTTGAGTCCGAAAAAGATGACGACGCGAGTGAGAAGGTCATAATTGATAAAAGAAAGTGTTTTAAATGCAAAACTCGTGGTCATACTTATCGGACTTGCCCGTTGAAGAAACCCAAATCCACTAAATCTGACACAGAAAAGTCTGACGACATGTCTGAAGGCTATCAAACAGATACTAAGAAAAAGGTCAGATTTGTGGATGAGCAAGGCAGAATTCATTCAAACGACAAATCATCAGATTTTCAGAAAAATGATAAGAAATCAGAAAAAGAATTTTCAAAGACAAAATCGATTTTAAAAAATTCTGCTTCAAGCTCCAAGGTTTCATCAACTGATGGACAAACATCTAAGTCCATGGCAGGGAAAGATTTTGTTGAAGATGACGGTCGACCCAAAGCTTCAGGCTTGGGTACGTCCCGAAACTAATCTTTTGGTTTAATTTATGCAGGGA
Organism: Deinandra increscens subsp. villosa; assembly: GCA_039602395.1. Lineage (NCBI taxonomy): Eukaryota > Viridiplantae > Streptophyta > Magnoliopsida > Asterales > Asteraceae > Deinandra > Deinandra increscens. The sequence continues at coordinate 28,502,921 of JBCNJP010000012.1, read as the reverse complement.
TCTTCGCGACAACTGATGAATAACATCTGGGTTGTTGATAGCGGAGCATCTCGGCACATGACCGGAGACATTTCTTTGTTGCATGATGTTAAACCCTTCGATGGAGGTAAAGTAACGTTTGCTGGAAACAAAGGAGGTCAGGTAACCGGTATTGGTAAACTTTCGAATGGTGCTGTCACATTTGACAACGTTGAGTATGTGCAAGAGTTAGAATATAATCTTCTAAGCGTCTCCCAGATTTGTGATAAGCAATTCACAACAGCTTTCACAGGGAGTGAATGCTTAATTCTGAAGCCTGAATTCAAGATTCCTGAAGAGTTTGTGATTATGCGGGCACCAAGATTCTCAAATTTGTATATGCTTGACATGAATTCAGCAAAGGCAACGGTCGCAGGTCAATGTTTTCTTGTCTAAGGCATCCGAGAGAGATTCCGTTCTTTGGCATCGTCGCATGGGGCACATCCATTACAGAAAGATGAATGAACTAGTGCGGAGGGGTCTTGTTGAAGGGGTTCCAAAGCAGCAGTTTGTTTTCAACGATGTGTGTGTGAGTTGCAAGAAGGGTAAGCAGAAAAGAAAATCCCATCCACTGAAGAAATATCACTCAATTGATGTTCCGTTGGAGTTACTACATATGGATTTGTTTGGTCCTGTAAATCGTGAAAGTATCTCAGGAACTTGGTATTGTCTGGTGGTTACGGATGAATATTCGAGATATTCGTGGGTTGATTTTCTGGTCTCCAAGGATGAAACGTCTAGAATTCTTCTCAACTTGATTACGACACTTGAATCATTGTATAAGTTGAAGGTGAGGAGAATTCGGAGTGACAATGGCACGGAGTTTAAGAATATTGCCGTGAGGACGTTTTGTATGGAAAAAGGAATTGTGCATGAATTCAGCACACCATACACACCTCAGCAGAACGGCGTGGCAGAAAGAAAGAATCGCACCATTATCGAAACAGCACGTACTATGTTGGCTGATGCTCAATTACCTGTACCATTCTGGACAGAGGCTGTCAACACAGCGTGTTATGTGCTGAATCGGGTGCTTACTGTGAAGCGGCTTGGAAAGACATGTTATGAGCTTCTGAAGAACCGTAAGCCGAATCTCAACTATTTGGAGCCGTTTGGGTGTCCTTGTACTGTATTGGCTGCTGCAGGGAAATTTGATGACAAAGTCTTTGAGGGACTGTTTGTTGGTTATTCAAATCAGAAGAAACGTGTTTTTAATAAGCAGAACGGTACAGTGGGGGAATATCTACATGTTGATTTTCAATCATATACTTTACCACCCAGAGGCGTTGGACCGGATTGGTTATTTGATTATCAGACTTTGTTTGAAAATCTTAAATCGATACCAGATGTATCTGATGAACAACTTACAAGAGTTTTCATTGAATTGCAAGATGATACACCGGTTCTAAACATTCAAACTCTGCCAACTCCAATAGTGCCTGCCGCTGATGAGTATTTGACTGAGACATCAAATGATACGACTATTGCTGCTGATGAAATGTCTTCTGAAGATGAAAGTGAATTCCACGAAGCCGTGTCACATCAGGTGGAAATTCCTGTTCAGCAACCTGATCCACCAGTTGAATCTACTTCTAATGAAGTTGCTGTTAATGAAACTGATACTGTGGTGGTTGAGGAAGATCCGATTCCTGATTTGCCTGAAACGGTGGAAGTTCCTGTTAATCAAATACTCCGGATAAACACCATTCATCCACAAGATAACATCATTGGTGCTTTAAATGAAGGAGTTCGCACAAGACATCAAATTGAGAGTAGTGCTTTGCTTTCAATCTTGGAATCTGGAGTTCAGGACGAAGCATTTCATTCATGCTTTATCTCACAAACTGAGCCGGCAAATGTTCATGAAGCATTGTTAGACGGTTCGTGGGTTGAAGCCATGCAAGAAGAGTTATTACAATTCAAAAAGTTGGGTGTGTGGCATCTAGAAGATTTACCTGAAGGCAGTAAGGAACCGTGTGGGACACGGTGGGTTTACAAATGTAAACGGGATGATCGCGGAATCATTGTCCGAAATAAAGCACGATTGGTTGTTCAAGGTTTTTCGCAAGAGGAAGGAATTGATTTTAATGAAGTGTATGCACCTGTTGCCAGAATTGAAGCTATCAGAATATTTTTGGCGTTTGCTGCACATCGCGGGTTTAAAGTGTTTCAGATGGATGTCAAGAGTGCCTTTTTGTATGGAAAAGTAAAGGAAGAGGTGTATGTCAAACAACCTCCGGGATTTTTCGATCCTGATTATCCGGAGAAGGTTTATAAGTTAGACAAAGCTTTGTACGGTCTCCATCAGGCTCCTCGAGCTTGGTATGAGACGTTGTCTACTTATTTACTTGACAACGGATTCAAGCGCGGGTTGGTTGATCCTACTCTTTTCTGTCGAAAAACGGGGGAGGATTTGCTACTGGTACAGATCTACGTTGATGATATTATTTTTGGATGTTCAAACGAACAACTTTCGAGAGATTTCGAGAAGTTAATGCAAACAAAGTTTGAAATGAGTTCTATGGGTGAAATGTCGTTCTTCCTCGGTCTACAAGTTCAACAATCAGCTCAGGGTATCTTCATACATCAAACAAAGTATGTGAAAGATGTTCTGACTCGATTCAAAGTGGAAGATGTTCGCGTTCCGGGAACTCCGATTCAGTTGTCACATGGCCTATGTCCTGATGAAGACGGTGAAAAAGTTGATGTCACGCGTTACAGGGCGATAATAGGTTCATTGATGTATTTGACAGCGAGTCGACCTGACATAATGTTTGCTGTTTGTTTGTGTTCCAGGTATCAGGCGGCTCCTCGGGTTTCGCATATGAATGCAGTGTTACGGATTCTAGCTTATCTGAAGGGTAATTCAGATCTCGGGATCTGGTATCCTCATGATGATAAGTTCGACTTATCAGCATATACAGATTCTGACTACGGCGGTTGTAAGATTAATTTCAAGTCAACCACGGCTGGATGTCAATTTCTTGGTGATAGGTTGGTGTCTTGGCAGTGTAAGAAGCAAACTTCTGTTGCCACATCCACGGCTGAAGCTGAATATATAGCGGCTGCTAGTTGCTGCTCACAGGTTCTATGGATTCAACAGCAAATGCGGGATTACGGTTTGAAGTTTCTTACTACACCAATTTACATAGATAATTCGGCTGCGATTTGCATAACCAAAAACCCCGTCCATCACTCTAAAACAAAACACATTGAAATCCGTTATCATTTCATCCGCGATTGCTTTGAAAAACACTTGATTGATTTGCAAAAGATTCACACTGATTTTCAAAAAGCGGATCTTTTCACAAAGGCGTTTGATAAAACCCGCTTCCATTATCTTTTGCAGATCAACGGCATTCAAAAGTTACCAAGTTGAGTAACTTTCGGTTGATCATTTTTCTTTGCTTCTTTTGTTTGTTTCTGTTCTTGTTCTAAAAATACAAAAATAGCGTCTTTGCATTTTTAGGGGGAGAAAATTAAAAAATAAAAAATAAAAAAAATGATGATGAAAAAATGCAAAAAGTATTAAAAAAATATGGAAAATGATAATTGAGAAATTGATCCGACCAAGCGAGAAATGATAATACATCGGCATGTGTTATCAACCACGGATAAAGTAAAATTAAAGGCTGTCGGTGCTTGTTTGGTTAGTTGAATGCGTTAGGGTAAATCTGATATATGCTAGTATGATATAAACATAAAGAAATTGCTTGATTAATTGTGAGACACATCATGATGAGTATTGTGTGATCTTGGCATTAAAAAAAATGAAAAAGGCAAAAACAGAATAAGAGATGTTCTGGTGTACGCATGTTTTCATTTTGCAAAGATTTAAACTTGTTTGATTTTCTTTATTTTGTCAAACGATCGGACTTTCTCTGCGTATCGAAAGATCGACCTGATCGTTGTTCGTTTGACGTTCTGCTTTATTTTCTTTGGTGTTTCGTATAACTCATCGGACTTTCTCTGCGTGTGCGGAAGCACCGACCTGATTGTTGTTGGGTTATACAATTTCTGCTTTATTTTACATTTCTTATTTTCCTAAACAATCGGACTTTCTCTGCGTGCCTACCAGCCGACCTGATTGTTGTTTGTTTAGGGTTCTGCTTTATTTTTGCATGAAACACCATGAACTATAAATCTCTGTGAAAATTAAATTCTGTGAAAAATACAAAAATAGTAAGAATAAGCCAGATTACCGATATGTCTGATTGCGTGGGTTTTCATATTATCAATGCTTGCTTAATTCATCTTAAACATATCAGAAAGCTATAAAAATTGATCTACCCAAGCTGAAATAAACTGAAAAGTTGTATTTGCTGCCAACTTGACTTGCATGCTGATTATAGATGAAATTGAAGTGTGTCTGATACATATTTGACCGATATGATCTCGCGTCTGGATCTTTCTCACAAAAATATTTAAGTTATATCAAGTCTTAGTTTTTTTCATTTTAGTTCTGTTTGTTTTGTTTCTTTGAATATCTGAAAAATTCAAAAAGATTTTAGGTGTGTTTTAGTATAATCTTAGAAAAATTCAAAAAGATTTTTAGTGTGCTTAAAAGTTTATAAAAATCAAAAAGATTTTATTTCTGTTTTATTTTCGATCAACCGTTGGTGAAAGATTACCAATTATGCCGGAAACAACCAATTGGATTTAATTCCAGAAATTTCATCGGAAAATTGAACGAAGTTTAAGATTATTGGTAAATTTGAAAACTTTTGAGGTTCAATTTGAGAATTTCATCAAAATCAGGGGGTATTTTGAAAAATTTTGAAAATTTGCAAATCTCCAAACTTGAAGTTCGGACGACCGAACGTGAAGTTCGGAGGACCGAATGTGAAGATCGGACGGCCGAATGTGAGGCTCGGAGGTCCGAAGGTGTTAATCAGTGAGGTTCGGAGGGTCCGAACTCCACAATCAGACAAGGTTTGGGGTTGGCCGATGGGGAGGTTCGGAGTAACTGTTCGTCCGAACTTGAAGATCGGAGGTCCGAACGTGTGAGGCTATAAATACTCCAAACGTGACGTTCGGAGGTCATTGTTACTGTAAACTCCGAACGTGCACCGAACCTCTGCCCAAATTTTCAATTTTCGTTTTAACGTGTTTTTGGCGATTTAAAGACTGGTTCTAGGTAAATCTTGAATTTCCGAGTGCACTGGTACTATTGGTTTGTGTTGTTACTCTGATTTTGTGAGGTTTTTTGCAAGAAAACGCGTTCGGACTATAACAGTTTATAGATCTGAAAATAGGGTATTAAACTTGTGATTTTATCAATTAAAATTGAACCCTATGTGTTTGTTGTCATATTCCGACGGTGTGTGTGAATTGGTGTTGATTGATTTGGTCATTTTCATCGATTTTGAAATTCAAATCTCTCGGATTTCTTCAGGCTCCGAACTCGGAGTTCGGAGGCTCCGAACTTTGTCGTTCGGTGAGAGATCGGACAGAGTTCGGCGATTTCAAAATTTTGATACAAATGTTGTTCGTTTATGCAAACGACAATGATTTGACGAAATCGATGATGATATTTGTTAATCACATTGAATTTAATGTATGTTTTCTTTTATGTGTTTTCAGAAATGGCCAACGATTTAAAAATTGGTGATAAACATAACATCTGTGCACACATTGGGGTCGCGAGAAGCAAACTTGATAAATTTGGAGGACCGGGAATATTTGATTTTCTGAGACGTTCAAGAATTCATCATGCTATCACTCAACAGTGTGATGTTTATAGAGATATAATCTTGGAGTTCTGGAGTACGGCTAATACTATTTCTGATCCACCGATTAGAATTGCTGCAACAGTTCAAGGCCGACCGGTTGAGATTTCAGAAGCTGATATTCGTAGGGTGTTGCATTTAGAGTCTGATTCACCGAATGCCAGAATTGAGTTTCCACATGAAGATAACGTGGCATTTTTGAAGCGTATCTGGTATACTGATGATCCTAGCAAGGAGTGGATATACAAGTCTTCATTGAGTGTCCCGTACAAGTATTTGGCACATGTATTGCTGGTTTGTTTGGGACATAGAATTTCTGGGCATGATGAGGTTCAGCAGATAATTCTGTCATTGATGAACGCGTTGGTGTTGAATAGACCTTACAACATATCTGGGATGATATTTCACTATATGCGAGACAATCTGACACAACGTCAGAAGAAGGCTGCAATATATCCCAGATTCATCCAAATGGTTCTTAATGATTTATATCCAACATTAACAAAGAATGCAGCTCATAGAATGGAACTGAGACACATGTCTGAAGCAAGTGTTGGAGCTTTAGCAACATATCAGAAGAAGGCACCTGAGTTTCAGCCTAAGTTGAAAAGATTGATTGGCCATCTTGCCAATGTCAATTATATTGCACCAGTTACAGGTGCATCTCGGCATGATGATGGAAGTGATTCCGAGGAGTTGGATTATAGCTGGATTATAGAGCAGAATCAGATACCTCAACAAGGAAGAGTAAAAAGGCCTAAGAGGCAGATTCCAATAGTACAGGAGCAAGTGAATCAAGATCCGCAACCAGAACCAGTTGTTTCCAATCCGCCGATGTCAGAACCGGTGGTCTCAGCTACTGTTACTGTGACTGAGACACCAGCAGTTAATACCCTGATTGATGAGTCTGAATCTGATGATGATTTCATGGAAACTGGAGCTGATTCTGAGGATTTGTCTGAACCGAACGATCCTTTTGTTCGTGTTTTGGTTAATTCTAAATATGTGAAGCTGAAGAAAGGAAGTGATGCTCATATTGCTTACAGAGTTAGTCAGAACAAAAGCATCGAACGATACCAGAATAGAGTATATGATGTAGTGGATCCTGAATCTGATGAAGATTATGTTCCTGAAACCGAGGGGATTTCCAGTAAGAGTAAACAGCAGATGGCAGGTTCATCGGGTACTCCATCAAAAGGGAGAAAGAAATCAGTTGTTGGAGGTAGAATGAAGAAGAGGAAAGGTGTGGGTGTGCAACAATTTGTTTTGCAACCGCGTACTAGTATTCCGGTGTCTACTGAAGCTGCTTCGACTGTTCAGACTTCTGTGTCTGATATACAAGCTGATTTTCTGAGAAACTTGATGAATGAGAGCCAATCGACTACTGCTGGCACAGCACCTTCAGCAAGTGCTGGTGTGCAGTTTGTTGGTCAGTCTATGGGATCTTCAACGCCAGTTTTTACTTCTGCAACTGCTACAACAACAGCATCCACTCAGTCTACACCGGATGTGACATTTAACTTTGAAGAAGGTTCAGTGTCTTTTTCTCAAGCTAGCATCTTGCAGAGTGCTCTTTCAGATCATCAAACACAGATAGACGCTTTGAAAGCAAAATCTGAAGCACAAGAGAAGCAAATCACTGTGCTGAAATTTGCTCAAGAAGATTTGCAACATCAAGTGTTAACTCTTCAGAGTCGTGATCAAGACAAGGATCAAAAGATTCTTCAATTAGAAAAGACTACTCAGGCTCAGTCAAAGATGCTTATTGAATTAAGTGAGCAATTAAAATTCGTCATAGAGAAATTTAAAGCTCAGGGGGAGTTAGGAGACGGTTCAGGGTGTAATGAAGACCCGATGCGTTTCTTGAACGAGGATCCTGATGAAGATGACCAAGGGAATATTGGTGGCGGACCAGGCCCATCTGGAACTTCGGGTTCAGGTGCTGGTGCATCATCTTCCCAGGGGGAGAAAGATTCAACAGAAGCTGTACCAATTTCAGTAATTCCATCAAATCAAGCGGCAACAAGTCTAACCGAATTTGGTAAAATGTTGCAGACGCTTGAAGAAGGGGAAGTTGTTGGTGATTTGACAGTGGAAGAGTTAAAGCGTGTGTTTGAGTTAAATGAAGAAGAGCTGAGAAAGACAACTGAGAAAGAACCTGAAAAGTACACTGAACCAGAACCAGAGTCTGATGATGACATTGATGGAATGTTTGAAGAGGAAGTTGAGGTGGAGGATGTTACAGCAGAAGAATATCCTGAAATGTACTCAAATTTCAACAATAGTCAAGATGGTGATGAGTTTGAAGTGTTTCCAAAAGAAAAAGATACTCAAGCAGAAGAGGTTTTGAAAAAGAAAGAAGCTGAGAAACCCGAAGACCCTGTGGTGAAAGAGGCAAAGGTTCAGAAACAAAGTCAGATGGTTAATGAGTTTTTGAAGACCTTTCATGCAAATTATGTGCCGCCTCCGAAACCTGTTAAACAAAGATCTTCTTTCAAGTTTAAGGGTCAGGTATCGGGTGAAATTATTAGCTGGATGTACGCTTCGAGTTTGAGGTGTTATGGAATTAAGCGTGAAAAAGGAGTTCAATATTTCAAACAAGCCAGGGATTTCAGTAGTTTACCAGTCTGGGATGTTCGTGAGCTTACAAGAAAACCCTTTTGTTGCTATGGCGATGATGCGTTGGGTATGCATTTTAAGAAGATAGTTGAGAAAGAGTGTCGTGAAGGTTTTCAGTTTTTGGATCCACAAAGGCCAAAACGACGTAGATCTTCAACAAGAATACATGCTTTGACTGGTAAGAAACTGATAGTTCTGGTGTTCTCAAAGAAGCCTAAGGTTATGAAGAAAATACCACTGATGAAGATGCCACAAGATTTTATCAAAGATCTGAGATGGTGGTATTATAACGAGAAGACTGGTGAAGCTGTTATTGTTTTGAAAGAAGAAAATCAGGTTGTGAAGATTTATGATCCCATGTGGCTGATTAACTTGTCAAAAGCTGATATTGACGAGTTGTATCACAATCCAATTCTGTATCATCCTGATTTTATGGATCAAGCTTTGAAGTTCCAGAGGGTGATCAGAGTTTGTTTTGCGTTCAACATTTATGCTGGAAATAACCATGAGTTGGTTTGGAAAGGTGATGGAGCTGCTACAGATACTCAGGGTTGATGAAGAACGGTCCAGCTGTTGCCAAGGGGGAGTTTGTTGATACCCGAAATGGCAATGAGCTGGATCAAGCGAAGACACAAGTTTTGGTTTTTGGTCTGACGGCCGAACTCTGGCCGAACCTTGGCCGAGCCTTGGCCGAACCTGAGGTTCGGACAAGCAGTAGAGTTCGGACGTTCGTAGGTCTATAAATAGGTTTGTGTCTTTGTAATTTAGTAAGCTTTTGGAGAGAATTTTGAGTGAACTTGTGTCTGTGAGGTTTTCTCTGTAATTCTCTGTCTGTGTACTCTGATTCTCTATTCAATAAAGAGATTGAGTTTATTTACTCGTTTGTGTGTTGATTTGTACTTTGATTACGTTTGCATTGATCAATTCATCCAGACCGATCCGCATCCAGGTTCTTTCAACTGTTACCCGAATCAGAATGAAATAGAACCTGTAAGATGGTTTGTAGAACATCATAAATACATGTGATTGTAGGCACAAGTTCGTGTGCATGAGCTTTAGTTTCTAAAGAAGTATTTATGTAGACAAGATGCAAAGAAGGAGAAGAAATAGAAGCTTCAGAAAGATAACTCATGCTGGATTTAGCATCAGCCAATGAGCAGCCAATTGGTTCATCCGACATCCTGTACACACCAACCAGCAATAAACTAACATAAATCACTAAAAGAAAATAAACTGCAAAAGATTAAAATTCTATACTTTTCGTATGGTTACGTACTTCTTTGATCATGTGAATAGTAACAAGAATGAAATACAAAATGCAATTTGGTTGCTGTCTGGTTCCTTAACACATCATTATAAGTGCAAAGATAAAATCAACCAAATTACATAAAGGTGATTTACAGAATAATGCTTACCTTTAGTAAAACCAGCCTGATCAAGAACCTAGAAAAAAACAACCCTTAATAACAGCCCTTGTATGAACAGCCCTTGTATGAACAGCCCTTAAAACAACCCACAATAAACGAATTCATGTTTGAACAATTCTCAATAAACAGCCCCCAAACAAAAAAAAAACAGATTCATGTATAAACCCTAAATAGGGTTCTCTAACAAAATTCAAACATAAACACATTCATGTGTAGCAAATCAGTGATATAATCCATACAAAAGCAATGATATCATCAAACACATGAATAATCAAACGATATTTAAGTAAAAAAAGTTAGGGTTTACCTTTTTGAGAAGGGGTGGCGCAAGCAAAGGAGGATACGGACGGAGGAGGATGATGCAACGGAAGAGAGTGCATCGGAGGAGGAAGATACGATGGAGGAGGAGCGCCACGACGGCGCAGAGGCGGGCGGCGCGGAGGCAGGGTGGGGCAGAGGTCGCTTCAGGGGAAGGGAACCAGACACACGCTACTGCGTTTTTTCATTTTCTCTTTTTGTTCCTTCCTTTGCTAGTTGCTGAATGATAAAGGATGATTTTTTGGGCTGGATCATTAAGTTAAAAATGTCTTAATCGGAAAGACATTTTGCCTCAACCAAACAGTCTTTCCGATTAAGACATTTTTCAAAAAGACATTTTATCCCATTAAGATGCTATATAGTATCAACCAAACAACCCCTAAGTCTACATCTAAAGTGAAATCCTGTGATGAACTGCTCGATTATTCAAAGTTTGTTGATCCTATTTTAGAAAAGAAGAAGAAGTCAAAGACTAAGAAAAAGGATAAATAAGAGTTTGATCTTAGCAAAGCGCCTAAGCTTGATTCAAGTTCTATTCTACTTGATAAAGAAAAGGTGTTTAATGGCAATGAGGTCAAAGCGAATGGATAAAAGTTTTTTAAGATAGAAATTGATAAATCCTTGCTTTCAAAGAAGAATGATCTTAATGCAATCAAGTCTGAATTTCTAAACTTGCCAAACAAGGTCATGAGATGTCTAATTCTATGAAAGATAAATCTAAACAAAAAAGTGGTGGTCTGGGTTATGAAAACAAAGAGGTTCAAGGTCAAAATTCAAAGAAGAAGTCAAAGGTTGTTGTTCCCAAGGTTCAGAATGTTTAGGAAAACAAGGGTAAATAGCAACAACGAAAGAAGAAAGTTACTTCATGTTCCTCAAGAAAATGGTTGTTATTCCTCAAAAGGTTCTTCATGTGAGTCCAATGATACACCACGAAGTTCTCTTAGTCCAAGAGGATATTCTTCTAAGAGATCGCACACGTATGATTTTTATGATAATTTCTTTTACCCAGATGAATTTGGATATTCTTATGGTTACTGTTAGAGCATATTCCTATGTTACAATGTGTCTCGTGTATCGTATCTATATTAGAGCGAGTCTGTGAGTTTGACGTGTGCTGAAGTGTCTATAAAAAAATCGGTCAAGTCAAAAAGGGAAAGTCCCGAGTGACTAAACACACACGTAGGGCAGTGTACCCATCGTATGCAGGATAGTATCGGTAAATACCCGGATGTCAAATCCAAGGACGCAATGCAGGCTCTCGATATGCGAACTTTCCTAATATTTAACCTAAAATATTCTGGTTTTAAGAAAAACAAGAAAACAGATAAACAAGTAACTAAAATAGCTAAAGAACAAAGTAACAGAAACTAAAGTGACTCAAATATGGGAAAAAGGGTGCTGCCTAGCAAGGAATCCTCTGGGCTGACTATTGACTGATAAACTGACTACCTCATGTGACACTACCCTCTAAAGATGAAAACCGCGATAACTTAGACTATAGACACATCTTCGCTATCTAGGCAATCCTAAACTGAAGTCCGGATAGTCAATTGATACTTAAAGCTAAGTGGTCAGATCGCTTCGGTCAAAGCAGATTAGACACGTATGAAACAGAAAACCACTCAAGAGGTCTCTCAATATGGATTCTACAACACACTAGAATACTAAAATGGGATCAATGAAACCTAAGCAATGTCTAACACGTACAAGCGGGTCAAAACCTTAAGTTCTCAAGTATTCTAACCAACCGACAAAGTCAAACAACCACCTAGTGTACTAAACGAATCGGTCAATTCAATCCAACGTTTGTTTAAAAACTATGAAGTAACGTTCCGCAAACTCGAAATCCAAACATGCCCCAAAAATACCGTCCTACGGACCGTTGGAATGGAGATTGAGTACCAACGATCCGCATTACAGTAAGATTTTCAGAAAAAAATCGGGCATGACCCGTTCGTTTTTCGGACAAAACCAACACCACTTTGGGTGTTCCAATCAATCAAAATAATCAGAATCAAACAGATATGCATCAAGGGATCTAGAATTGAAGTATAACAATTAAAACTAAATTAAACAAAGGTAAACGATAAAATAAAAATAGCTAACAAGTAATCTAATAATCCTACAAAGCACTTAAACTAAACCTAAAACAAACGATGATCGTAAATGATGAAATTAGACACACGAAAATAAAACAAATAAGCCCTAATTAATAAAACATATTTTTCTGATTTTTTTTTAATTATTTTTATTTTTTTAGAACCAGTCGGAAGGGACTGAAGCCACGCCTTTGCTGCGCCGCGAAGGGAAAATGGGAAGAGTCTCAACTTCACAGCCTCCGATGGAACTCCATTGAGTTTGAACGTGTCACAAACCTCAAGGAAATTTGAAATATGAGCCATCGGGTCATCGTTCGGAAATCCATCAAACTGAACAGAATTTAAGATCATGGAAATGGTCTGAGGCTGGATCTGGAAGTTGTTAGCTTCCACGGGTGGGCGTATGACACTGGGTTGCGCCCCTGCAATGTCAGGACGAGCGTAGTCGGCGAGCGTGCGTCTCGGCGGAAGTGCCATCGGAACTGGAACAACTAATGCCTCCAAACGTCGAAGTCTATGAAAAACCCTCTTAGGCTCGGACAACGGTGAAAAAAGACTCCTCCGACGACGAATGCGCATAAACAGACGAAAAACGGAAAAGAAAACAGAAACAGAACATAAAGAAACTAGACTAAGCTACTAAACTAACTAACACGTAGGTAAACACAGAAATAAGCAGACATACTAGAAACATGCAAATAAACAAGTAACGAAAGCAAGTAAATGGCTAAACTACTAGCTCCGAACTTTCTCGAAATCTGCGCGTCCCCTGCAACGGCGCCAAAAACTTGACGTGTGCTGAAGTGTCTATAAAAAAATAGGTCAAGTCAAAAAGGGAAAGTCCCTAGTGACTAAACACACACAAAAACTTGACGTGTGCTGAAGTGTCTATAAATAAATCGGTCAAGTCAAAAAGGGAAAGTCCCGAGTGACTAAACACACACGTAGGGCAATGTACCCATCGTATGCAGGATAGTATCGGTAAATACCCGGATGTCAAATCCAAGGACGCAATGCAGGCTCTCGATATGCGAACTTTCCTAATATTTAACCTAAAATATTCTGGTTTTAAGAAAAACAAGAAAACAGATAAACAAGTAACTAAAATAGCTAAAGAACAAAGTAACAGAAACTAAAGTGACTCAAATATGGGAAAAAGGGTGCTGCCTGGCAAGGAATCCTCTGGGCTGACTATTGACTGATAAACTGACTACCTCATGTGACACTACCCTCTAAAGATGAAAACCGCGATAACTTAGACTATAGACACATCTTCGCTATCTAGGCAATCCTAAACTGAAGTCCGGATAGTCAATTGATACTTAAAGCTAAGTGGTCAGATCGCTTCGGTCAAAGCAGATTAGACACGTATGAAACAGAAAACCACTCAAGAGGTCTCTCAATATGGATTCTACAACACACTAGAATACTAAAATGGGATCAATGAAACCTAAGCAATGTCTAACACGTACAAGCGGGTCAAAACCTTAAGTTCTCAAGTATTCTAACCAACCGACAAAGTCAAACAACCACCTAGTGTACTAAACGAATCGGTCAATTCAATCCAACACAAATATTATGCAAAATCAGCCCCAAATTATAACTACAAGATCATGTAGAAGTTCTCATATCATGCATTTGATCAAAACTCATAAAAGTCAAACCAAATAATAACCAAATCACTAATTAGGTCAAAGTTCTTTGAGCCTAAGCAATTTAATCACATCAAGCAATCATAACAGAAGCTAAACATGCTAATATGATCATTTCATAGATCCAATTCAGATTCAATAGCAATAAGATCAAGTCACATGAAGAAAGTCAAAGTAAAAAGTCAAAAGAAGCCCAAATTCATCCAATACCAAGCAACACTATAGACCTAGCCTACAATCATGTTTAGAACTAATAAAAACATCATCTTTGAACCATACATGATCTGAAAAATCAACAAAAAGAGAAAGAAATCAAGCCTTGGTGAAGAACACCTAAAAATGGAAGAAAAATCTTCAATCTTCAATCCAAATCCAAGCTATCTTCAATCCTTAAGCTTCAAATCCGTCTTCTACAGCAGATCTAGGGTTTTTTCGAGTGGGTATGGGGTGTTCTCTCTTTTTGTCACACCCCCAAATTACCCACTAACGGAGTTTATACCGTTAAGGGGTGCGACCAGACCAGGACCACAACCATTAGTTACAAATACTAAACGAAGCAGAGTAAAGTCCAAATATTAAATAATAAAAACAGTTTAACAGTACGCAGCGGAAAACATTATCTTTAGCACTAACCACGTGCTTTACATAAACATTGTTTAAAATTCCCAAGTTTAGTTTAAATAAAATAAACATCTTCTTGCGCCATGTCAACCTGCTCCGGATACTCTTCAGCGATCTGCAAAAGTTTAAACCACGCAAGTGTCAACCTAACGGTTGGTGAGTTCACAGTGGGCTTGACATGCAGTGGCCCGGTCTCATAAATCATAATCGTGAAACGTATACTTACGCACAATTTATTTGTGAAAAGCAATGCTTGTGATAATCAAAATCATATTATTGTGGTTTAGTAAAAGTATTGTCCGTAACTCCTACGTTATCGGGTATGTACTAGTCTTGTATAGTTAAAGTGCTCAACCGATATCGCGGGTAGCTAATCCGTTGTTCCATGCACTAAGGAAGTTTGTACCAAAGCTGACCATAAATTATTGTAGTGGCCGTGCCATCAGTTCTGCGGACCTACGTCATCGCGGTTTTGCCTCCCCCGTGTCCTCTCGGGATCACGGTCAGATAGGCTGATATTGTACCTCCGTGCACTCCCCGTGCCACGGGGCGGAGTTTGTCAAACTCCAGTAGATCTACCCAACATCCCCTCGCTTTACAATTAATGGTACAATTTAGTTGAGGACTTTTAAGTTTTCAAGGCATCCTTAGAAATCATGTGATATCATGTGGTTTAGACTTTAACCTACACTAGCCATATTAAAAAGGTTTACTGGATTCTCATGAATCTCAAAAGTGTTTTCAGTTTCGTTTCAGAATTAGTTGTTTAAGTAATTCACAAGTGCTTCCCATAAAGCACTTCAAGTTCATCAAGTGGGTGCCGCGCACTCCAGGTTTTCAAGTTCATCAAGGAGGTGCATAGCACTCTTGAGGTTGTCAGCATTGTTTTACTTTTAGTTATTCGGTGTGACCCAATCGGGTTCACGGTAATCGGGTTAGTGACACTCACCTTGGGTTGCACTGCTACACTTGCTATATAATCCAAGTTTGCTTAACGAAGACCTATGAACACGTTTAGGTCTTAAGTATTAGTTTTGTGTCTAATCTTTACTTAACGTCACTAAGGCCCATAACATAGCACGTTGGAACTATGACTCGACATACAGACACACGACACCTATGGTTGATCATAAACAAGGGTTCACATATTACAGGAATCATAGCATGTTTCATCATAGCATAATCATGTAAGTCATGGCATAACATTCAAGCAAATTGCACAAGTTTGGGTTTGGCACAGTTTCGCTAGCATAGATTCGCTAGGCAGTTTCGCTGTGTGCACGGGTAGCACTTTCGCTAGGCAATACCCGATGACACAGTTTCGCTAGGCTAGTTTCGCTCGAAACTGTTGGCACAGTTTCGCTAGCCTAGTTTCGCCCGAAACTGGTTTGAACTTTCGTTCAGGGAATTTCGCTCGGTAGATTCGCTCGAGCTGGTCTGGTTGGTTTACCCGGCGACACTGCAGTTTCGCTGCATAGTGTCGCTGGTTGAAGATATGCATAATTTCGCTGGACAGTTTCGCCCATAGAACATGACAGTTTCGCTGGTCGCGAAAAACTTACGGATCAGCCTAAAAATCAACCTAACAGCTTCCATACTTCATGCAGTTCATTGTTTAGCATACATAGGCATTTACCAACATCAACCAACAAGTTTTAACACCTTATTCATGCATTTTCATCATCAAATCACCAAAATGCATTTAAAACCCTAAAGTGACCTAAATAGCATAAATCTCTATCGTGGTTGGATTTCAAACGTAAAGTTGCAAACTTTATGATAGATCTAGCATTCCTAAGCATTTCTACAGAAGATCTAACGATAACACAGAGATTTAGGCATGCTTTATGAAGAAAACACATAGAAAAGCATAAAAATGGTGGTTTTGGGACTCACGGTTGATCTAGGATCGATGGATGATCTTCACAACTCGGAATGATAGCTGATTCTTGGTGGTTCTCGGCTGGAATCAGCTGGTCCAGAAGTTTCAGGAGAGTGTGTGTGTTTTTGTGTAAATGAGGCAAAATGGGAGAACTAGGGTTTATTAAGATTATTTATATCAGAGGCTAGTTTCGCTGGCAGTTTCGCTGGCCAGGCGAAACTGGCTCTGGTCACGTTTTAACTGATTAGCTTAGCTGGCTACCGGGCGACACTACAGTTTCGCCCGGTAGTTTCGCTGGCTGCACAACTTAGGCAATTTTCACATAATCAAGGATTTACAATTTGTCATGCTATTCATAATATTAAATCCTGCGTTTAAATCACATTGCACATAATGACATTAATAAATGAACACATAGCACATATGGGCGGGTTCGGTGATCAACCAAAGGTCGTGGACGTATTCGGCCTAGTTAAGCATTAGTTACTAAGTTAATACTTATAACGTAACTAACGGAGTTTGTCTAACGGAAGTTAACCTTGGAATTCTCGGATGTCACACTTTTAATGACGGCCAAAGTGTGTTTAAATAGAGGCAAAATAGGGTTTACTGTCTGTTCGTCGATGCGGGCTGCATCAGATTAGACTGGAGGTGATGCGGCCCGCATTGCCCCTTTAACTGCATAGTTTGACCAGACATGATGCGGGCTGCATCAGGTGATAAGGATATCAATGCGCCCCGCATTGACCCGGATCAGGAAAACTTCAATATTTTCAATCTTCAACTACCGAGCACCGCAACGGGTCCAAATGCTCTAAAATCACCCAAATCCAATCACCGACACAACAGAACCTTAAATTCAACAAATTTATCAATTAAGCATCGAATCCAACCAAAGCATAACCAAAATGCAATGAAAATGGGACATTTATTCATCAAAAATCATAACCAAGATGCTATGCATCAAATATCCCCACACTTGAACCTTTTTCGTCCCGAAAAAATCCGCAATGAGATCATAACCGAAGAATTGACCTTCTAACTTATTCTAAACTAGATACTCACGCGCTAAAAGCGATTACCGGTATTTCGGTCCGAATAAACCCAACCGGCGAAAACCAAAGCCCTTGAACATGCTTTATTCAGATTAATTTCCAATTATGGGTCCCACACTATCAGATTCGCAACTCGGCCTAATCTCATCTCAAAGCATGAATCAGCACGGGTCAAACAGGATTAGGGTTTTCCCCACCACAATTGGTTAAAATATTTATGATTTGGAGATTATGGAAATGGAATGGATGGAATGATGGGTGAGCTTGAATTGAATTTATTTATTTTTCCTAGACTAGGGCGAGTCTCCACCTGACATTACATCTCCTGAGTCACTATCCCGAGAGGTAGTAAGCAGGCTTTGGCCCTCGCACACAAAACCACATCACCCCAATAGATCATCTCCGGAGTCGCGATCCCTAGAGGTAGAACGTAGGATCAGTGAATTTTGTGCACTTTATTCTTTTTTTTTGCATATATACAACATTCAACACAAGCTCAAGATGGATGGATGGATGGATGGGGCCGCCCCACCAGATCAGACTCAGTTGATCCAGCTTGTCCAGCAGCAGAGTCAGACCATCAACACATTTTTACATTTTGGAGCATCATCGGAACACATTTCTGGCACCTGTGGTCGAGATCTGTGGTTCCTGCCATTTCAGAGATGTTTCGCCCCTCGCGACTCATTCAGGCAGTTCTGGCATTCGTCGAGAGCAGCATATCTTCGATCAGGGGAGCTTTCAGTTTCCTTCACCCTTGTTCTTATTTATGTCATTCACGAACATTCGGGACGATGTACTATTCAAGTGTGGGGAGGGAAACGGTTGAAGAAAACATGAAATTGTTTAATTTGGGGTTAAATTTTCAAAAATTTTCAAAAATGTCATTGAATTTGTCGGCAACAAAATGAGAAATGATAGGTAAAACCGTAGTTTTGATACTTTTTGTAAATAAATAATAATTAAATAAAGTTGAAAGCGCCTATTTAGTGATGTGCTGGTAGGCCCAGCTGATTTCTAAAAGCTTAAAAAATCCTGATTTCGCTACTTAAATAAACCTTAATAAATAAATATTGTGGGTTCCCTCCTTTAGTGTAGTAGCAAAGCCGAAACTGTTGAATAGGATGATCAGTACCACTTTTGTTTAAAATGTTTATGATTTGGGGATTACCCGGCACACTATGATCTTTTTATGAAAATAAATCCGAGAATTAGTGGCGCCCCATACATCCATCCATCTATCTTGAGCTTGTGTTGAATGTTGTATATATGCAAAAAAAAAAAAAAAAAGAATAAAGTGCACAAAATTCGCTGATCCTACGTTCTACCTCTAGGGATCGCGACTCCGGAGATGATCTATTGGGGTGATGTGGTTTTGTGTGCGAGGGTCAAAGCCTGCTTACTACCTCTCGGGATAGTGACTCAGGAGATGTAATGTCAGGTGGAGACTCGCCCTAGTCTAGGAAAAATAAATAAATTCAATTCAAGCTCACCCATCATTCCATCCATTCCATTTCCATAATCTCCAAATCATAAATATTTTAACCAATTGTGGTGGGAAAAACCCTAATCCTGTTTGACCCGTGCTGATTCATGCTTTGAGATGAGATTAGGCCGAGTTGCGAATCTGATAGTGTGGGACCCATAATTGGAAATTAATCTGAATAAAGCATGTTCAGGGGCTTTGGTTTTCGGCGGTTGGGTTTATTCGGACCGAAATACCGGTAATCGCTTTTAGCGCGTGAGTATCTAGTTTAGAATAAGTTAGAAGGTCAATTCTTCGGTTATGATCTCATTGCGGATTTTTCGGGACGAAAAAGGTTCAAGTGTGGGGATATTTGATGCATAGTGTCGCACCCCCAAAATACCACTAACGGAGTTTATACCGTTAAGGGGCACGACTAGACCAGGATCCACAACCATTAGTTACAAATACTAAACGAATCAGGGTCAGTTCAAACACAAGTTGCAAATCAAAGTCTTAAATTACATACGCAGCGGAAAAGTAATTGTCCTTAGCACTAACCACGTGCTTTACATAAATGTAGTTTTAAATTCCCAATATAGTTTAAATAAAAGTAAACATCTTCTGTGCCATGCCAACCTCCAGCGGATACTCCTTAGCGATCTGCAAAAGTTTAAACCACGCAAGTGTCAACCTAACGGTTGGTGAGTTCACAGTGGGCTTGTCATGCATTGGCCCGGTCTCATGAACATAATTCGTTCAAGGTATACTTACAAGATATTTATTTGTGAAAAGCAATGCTCGTAATTAAATCTCAGTTTATAAATGGTTTGTCCGTGACCTACGTCATCGGGTATGTACTAGTTCCGTAAAGTTAAAGGACTCAACCGATATCGCGGGTAGCTAATCCGTTGTTCCATGCTCTAAGGAAGTTTGTACCAAAGCTGACTTATTTTGTGGGGGCCGAGCCATCCCGTACAATGCGGACCTAGTCATCGCGGTTTTTGCCTCCCCCGTGTCCTCTCGGGACCACGGTCAAATAGGCTGATATTGTTCCTCCGTGCACTTCCCGTGCCACGGGGCGGAGTTTGTCAAACTCCAGTAGATCTACCCAACATCCCCTCGCTTTACAATTAATGGCACAATTTTAGTTGAGGACTTTTAAGTTATAAGGCATCCTTAGAAAACATGTGATATCATATGGTTTAGACTTTAACCTACACTAGTCATATTAAAACGTTTTCAGTTTTGTTTTAGAAAAACAGTTTGTTCAGAGTTCACAAGTGTTCCCATAAAACACTTCAGTTCATCAAGTGGGTGCCGAGCATCCCGAGTTCTCAAGTTTATCAGTGAGGTGCCTAGCACTCTCGAGTTTAATCAGCATTGTTTTTCGTTAAGTTATTCGGTGTGGCCCAACGGACTCACGGTAAGCGGGTTAGTGACACTCACCTTTGGTTGCACTGCTACACTTCAAGTAATCCAAATATTGTTGTTTAACGAAGACCTAGAACACGTTTAGGTCTTAAGTATTAGTTTCGTGTCTATTCTTTACTTAACGTCACTATGGCCCATAACATAGCACGTTGCAACTATGACTCGACATATCGACACACGACACCAATGGTTGATCATGAATAAGGGTTCATATGAATCAGATATCAAACATATTTCATCATGGCATAATCATGCAAGTCATGGCATAACACTTAAGCAAATTTCACAAGTGTGGTTTTTAGGTCAGGTCTTAGTTTCGCTAGCACAGTTTCGCTAGGCAGTTTCGCTAGGCACACGGGCAGCACTTTCGCTAGGCAATGCCCGGTGACACAGTTTCGCTAGGCTAGTTTCGCCCGAAACTGCTGACGCAGTTTCGCTAGCCTAGTTTCGCAGAGAAACTGGTTTGAACTTTCGTTCAGGTATTTCGCTCGATAGTTTCGCTCGAGCTGGTCTGGTCAGGTTACCCGGCGACACTATAGTTTCGCTGGTCAGTGTCGCTGGAAGGAGATATAATTTCGCTACTTAGTTTCGCCCAGAGAACACACAGTTTCGCTGGTCGCGAAAAACATACGGATTTGCCTAAAAATCAACCTAACAGCTTCTGATCATACATGCAATTCATTATCTAGCATCCATAGGCATTTACCAACATAAATCAAGCAGCTTTAACACGTTTAACATGCATTTTAATCATCAAATCTCTAAAAACACTTCTAAACCCTAAAATGGCCAAAATTGCATAAATCATCATCATGGTTTGTTTATAAACGTAAAGTTGCTGACTTTATGGTAGATCTAGCATCCCTAAGCATTATCTCAGAAGCATACAAGTTTTCATGAAGGTTTGAGCATACTTTATAAAGAAACACATAGAAAACACATAAGTAAAGGTTTTTGGGACTCACGTTTGGTTCAAGAATCGATAGACGAGATGAGATGGTGGTCTAGAGGCTAAGATCTTGGTCTCTTGATGGTATTCTCGGCTGACCAGGTTCCAGAGAAGTGTATGTGTGTGTTGGTTGTGAAATGAGGCAAATGAGGCTACTAGGGTTCATTAAGTTTATTTATATCAGAGGCTAGTTTCGCTGGCAGTTTCGCTGGCCAGGCGAAACTAGCTCCGGTCACGAGTTAACGGGTAGTTTAGCTGGCTACCGGGCGACACTATAGTTTCGCCCGTTAGTTTCGCTGGCTACCAAAACGGGTCAATTTTCACATAATCAAGTATTTACAATTAATCATGCTATTCACAATGATAAGTCATGTATTTAAATCATATTGCACATAAGGACAATCAATGATGAGCACATAACACATATGGGCGGGTTCGGTGATCAACCAAAGGCCGTGGACGTATTCGGCCTAGTTAAGCATTAGTTACTTAAGTTAACACTTATAACGTAACTAACGGGTTTGTCTAACGGAAGTTAACCTTGAAATTCTCGGGTGTCACACATAGCATCTTGGTTATGATTTTTGATGAATAAATGTCCCATTTTCATTACATTTTGGTTATGCTTTGGTTGGATTCGATGCTTAATTGATAAAATTGTTAAATTTAAGGTTCTGCTGTGTCGGTGATTGGATTTGGGTGATTTTGGAGCATTTGGACCCGTTGCGGTGCTCGGTGGTTGAAGATTGAAAATATTGAAGTTTTCCTGATCCGGGTCAATGCGGGGCGCATTGATATCCTTATCACCGGATGCAGCCCGCATCATGTCTGGTCAAACTATGCAGTCAAAGGGACAATGCGGGCCGCATCACCTCCAGTGTAGAAGCATATTCCTATGCTATGATGTGTCTCGTGTATTGTATCTATGTGAGCGGGTCTTTGTATGAAGTGTAATGACTATATCATTGGCACCGGACCAGATGGTCCGGCAGACCAAATGGTCCGGGCGTACCATTTGGTACGCAGCCTATGTAGTCACTTACTATAAATAGGTTGTGTTAGAATGTGCATTAGAACTAGTTGAACACTTCTGTCATTCTACACCTTTCTGTGTGTGTTTCTAGAGAGAGAAACTAGAGAGCATGTGTTTGTATCTTCAAGTGATCAATACAATTCTCTTATTTACATCCGTGGTTACTATCATTGATCAAAGCATGCAGTAGTAAGATCGTTTCTCGTTTCTACAAGTGGTATCAGAGCTTTTGGTTGCTCTACTGCTGTGTTTTTGATCGATTTTCGGAGTTTTAGAGAGAGAAAGCTTGGGTTTGGTAAGTTTTTCTTTAATTTCT
>JBCNJP010000012.1:28416200-28479804 GCA_039602395.1 Deinandra increscens subsp. villosa | reverse complement strand
GACCTTGTTTACCTGCGATTGAAATTAATCACGTGGCAATTAGTGAGTAAAGATATTCAAATAAGTAACAGGTAATATAACCTGTCGAGAATCCTTGGGATTCCCGAATTCCTGCATGTTCGAGCTTCTCAGCCGGATGCCTGGAACTTGACCCATAACAGTGTTCTTCAAAGTTCGCACAAAATCATGTCTATCTTCCTAGTTGACACTAGTACAAACAACAATGTTAAACTCTATTTTCTATTTCTTTTCTAGAATCAAATAAAGTAGGAAAAACTAGATAAGAAGTGCACATAAAGAACCAATCAAAATCAAAATTCTAAATTTATAAAAAACATATAGTCGATCATTAACGATGTAGAGTCGGATCGAGCCTACTTGTAGGCTCAAAGGAGGGAACTTAAACTAGCTTCGGACAACTATATTGTATGTTCGGGTCAACTATAGTTGTAGGTCCGGACGACTATAAGGGGAGGGGGTATGGTTGTGGCATGGCTTGGTGAAGCCATGCTCACCAACCAATCATCATGTGCCAACTCAATTTTGGTGTTTTTGAAGCCTTGTCAAGCCACACCACATGGTATGGTTGTGGTGTGGCTTGGGTGGGTTGGTATGTGCAAACATGAAAAAACAAATGAAAAAACAAGAAGAGCCATGCGGCTTAGGCAGGCTTCACAAAACCGTGCCACACAAAAAATAGAAGCCAGGTGGAGGAGCCATGCACACACGGTATGGTTGCCAAGAAGAGCCATGCGGCTCCCCTTGGAACCGCAACCGGGTACCACCACCATACCGCCCCCCTTAAGTATCAAATAAAAATGAAGCATAAGCCTGGTCGGTCGAAGCGACTTTAGATTTTACAAAAAGAATTCGTAACTTTTAAAAAATATATGAACGACGTTAACTATAGAAACGATGTCAAACGGTCTCCGTCTACCATAGCAAGCCGTCACATGTATGGTCAACGTCTACGTATCAGCATAAAGACTCTAGAATATAGACGAACAATTATAGTCTATGATCAATTTAATTCATTCGATCAAAGGGACATTTTGGAAAAATTCCCATATATTTACGGTGGTGAATTCATCGCCGTTAAAAAAAACCTACTAGAGAAATGTGATTATTATATTTTCTATTCTCACGTCGCCATCACCAATCGAACACTAATCTTCGAGCTAATTAGTTAATACGTTTATCATTATTATATCATCCAACATACTTAAATAATATATAATATTAGCGTTACGTGCGACATAATTACAAAATCACAGCTAGATAGAGAGAGAAACATCTACTTTTAGAGAGAGAGTTTGTGTGTGTGTGAGAGAGATAGGCGAGTCGTGTGTATCCGCCCTTTTCTGTCATAGGCTTTTGTATAAATCATCACAATTTTTTAATTCTGTTCCTTACTTTATGTATGTGATGTGATGTGATGTGGTGTTCTTCGATTACTGTCTGATTTTTTGTTGAATTTCCGGTGAACCTGTAATTTTCCGTTAATGTATCATCGCCGAATCGTTCAATCGTAGTCCGCGTTGACGGTGAAACGGATCGTATGAATATGAGCTCCATAAATAACAGCGTGGAGACGGTAAACGCTGCGGCAACCGCCATAGTTTCTGCTGAAAGTCGAGTACAGCCGACCTCCGTTCAGGTTTGCCGTTCGATTGATCAATTTTGGATTCGTTTTTTACATTTTTGTTAAAACTTGAAAGGCTTGATGATGTATCGCTTGAGAATCTATATAGAAATCGCTGATATTTGTGAACTTTTTGGATTTGCGGTTTGACGAATCGTGATTCATGATTCTGATCTGTTTCTTCTGTGTTTTCTCAAGTGCGTGCAATCGGTAGTGACGATTGGATAGACAGGATATGTTTATTTACTTTTGAGTTTGATTAATTGCTTGAAATTTAAGAAGATGTAACTATTGAAATCATGTTCAGAGGCTTACTGATATTTTTAGAAGGCCCTGTGAATTTATTATAGATGGACCACTCATCTGGATAATTTAGCTTGATATTATTAGTCCGAATAGGTGCCACTTTTACAAGTTAGATTAAATGAATTTTGCCTGGACCAGTGACGTTATGTTCAATTCCGTTTCTCAATTCTATGCTTATTGTTAGGTTTAAACTTTAGATCATACTTGATTCTTAATAATCATACATACATGTGTGTATAATTTTACTAAATAGAGGCCTGTATGAACTGGTGGAGAGTGGAGACCTAATTGAATAAATCAGATGACTGATTTTGCCATCTTTCATATCACTCAAACAGTAGATTTTTCAATATTGTAACTGTCATGATGAATGCAGTCCCACTGTCCCACCACTTTTACTTAAGGGAACTTTCAGCTTTGGCACGAAGATGTTATCTTCAGCACTCATTATTGTAATCTTTACAGAAAAAGTTGACCCCATACTTTTTGGCTTTTGCATTGACCTTAATCTTATCAACCCTTTGTTAAATCTAACTAAATTGAGCCTTGATTTTATAAAAAGTGGTGTGTGGCAATTGAAAAGGCGAACTTTTTTTTTGTACATAAAGCTTATTTGGTTATACATAGAGCAATGTTTGCGTATTTGAAGCTCTCTCCTTGGATTTAAGACTTAAAGTCACGTAGCAGCGCCTTATGCTTTTCAAAACTAAGAGTTGAGAACTTATCTTGGAAAGGGAAAGCATGATGGATGTCAGGAGGAATAGTGACCTCAAATAAGCAATTATTTTACCTAAAATACAAGGAAATCATTTTTGTTTTATGGACCTCTTATGTCTACCTCACATGGCTCTCTGTTGGTTGCATTATTCTAAAATAGGCAGATGAAAACCTAAAACCTATGTACACATTGGTGGATAGGTAATATGTTTTTTATCAGAAATAGGATGTACTCATGTGCATTTGTCTATTGCAGTGATAGAAAACCATTTGAAAATGTTTTGGGGATCTAGAATCATTAGGTGTTGAATTGTACTAGGAAATTCATCTTTTGGGCTAAATTATCACACAGCTTACTTTATGGTAGAGATGTTGCTTTTCATACTTCAAATAAATAAACCCCATCAGATTAATTCTGTATGCTTCAAATGGGATCAGCACATTCACCTGAATAATTCTGTATGCTTCAAATGAGAACATACAAGTCAACCCTAATGTTTTCTGTTGACATCTGTTTAGCTAAGAGTTTATTGTTTCTAAAGTTATAGAATCTAGTTAGGAAACGACAACTTGAGTTAATCATTTGTTATGTTTCTATTTATATTGATTTCTTGTAAATGAGGTTTATTGGTTGTATGATCTCTTGATAAATTATTCACTTTGCTTATTATATATTTGTCCTCAGAAGAGAAGATGGGGCAGCTGTTGGAGTCTATACTGGTGTTTTGGGTCTTACAAACAAAGCAAACAAATTAGCCACGCCCTCTTGGCGCCTGAGTCAGCGCCACCTGGACAGGCCCTACAATCCGTGACCCAAAATACGAACAATTCTAACATGACGATATTTCCCTTCATTGCTCCACCATCCTCGCCTGCATCTTTTCTCCAATCAGATCCCCCCTCAGCCTCCTATTCCCCAGTAGGGCTGCTTTCTTTTAAATCGCTGCCTCAAAATCCCCACTCACAAGGAGCTCCGTCTTCTATTTTCACTGTTGGTCCCTATGCATATGAGACACAGTTAGTTTCACCCCCTGTGTTTTCTACTTACACTACTGAACCATCTACTGCTTCTTTTACCCCACCTCCTGAATCAGTACAAATTACCACACCTTCATCACCAGAAGTCCCATTCGCTCAGCTGCTGACATCATCTCTTGCACGGGCCCGTAGACACAGTATGGGGTCAAACCAAAAGTTTCCATTTTCACAGTATGAATTTCAGCCGTACACGGGAAGCCCAGGTGGCGGCGTGATGTCTCCTGGTTCGACAATTCCTAATTCCGGGACATCATCTCCTTTTCCAGATAAACAGCATCGTGTTTTAAAGTTACGGGTCGGTGATGACCCAAAATTCATTGGTTACGAGTACTTCTCTACCCGTAAGTGGGGTTCAAGATTGGGTTCTGAATCTGCAACGCCAAATGGTGTTTCGGGTTCGGCAACTCCATATGGATACGGGTTGGGTTCGAGAGTTGGTTCTGGATCATTAACTCCAAATGGTGGGGGAGAAATGTACCTGATGGAAAACCAAATTTCTGAGGTGGCATCACTTGCCAACTCAGCAACCAGTTCCCCGAAGGGGGAACCCTTAATTGATCATAGGGTCTCATTTGAGTTGACACATTCAGATGTCATGAGCGGTGTAACAAACAATCTAGAAGCTTCCTTTAGAACTTCATCCGGACATAAAACGATTTCAACCAAGGCCGAGAATCTTTGTGAGTATTGTATCAGAACGAAAAACTCGAGTGAAGTACTTGAGACACCAAAGGAGAAAGAATGTCAATGCAAACGACAGTCGGTGAGCAGGGATTTCAATTTTGACAACACAAATGGTGTGGAATTGGGGTCTCACAACAACTGGACCTTTTTCCCTATGTTGCAGCCATCCGTTAAACCAAGCTGAGGTTAGTTACTATACGGTTGGTTAAATATGTTAAGACCAGGGGTAATTGGAGTCTGGTGGTTTGAACCGAGGATCAACCGATCATGTCCAGTCTCTGTTGTATGCAGTTTATATATACATATGCATGTAGATTAGTTCCGTGTTAGTCCATTTTTTACATGTATTATGGATTTAAAAATAGAAAAGTATAAATCTGTTGATGGTAATAGAAAGATGGAACCGCAATTTCTTTTAATGAGTTGATTTGGCTTGCAGTTTGGACTGGGTCAAGTGTTTTTGATACATAGAACATCATCAGTTTTTATTATGGCAAAAGGTGTTTCAGGTCATCCCTAACCAAACCTAACCTGCATCATTCCAATCTTTACTAAAAGAGGTGATATGTGTGTGTCGTTTCAATAGTGTTGATATTAAAGAATAGACGCCGTCTCCTTTGGTGCCTTTCAACCCGTTTGTGATATGACCCGTGTTCACCTTTTTTTTGTTCATTTGACCCACACACACTGTTTATATCATAAATCACAGTCCAAATCGACCATTTTACTAGCTTGGTCAAAAGTGCCACCTTTAGTAGCAAGCAACTTTTATCCTTATATTATGGGGTGGTGAAAGCCATGAAATGTGCAGGATGAAGTGATTTTGATCTCCGATGCAAAACAGTTTGCACGTATATGAAAACTAGCCGTTTATGGAGGCATAAATTTTCTTTTTGTAAACATGGTTGCTAGATGCAGCAATATGAGTTCATTGGAGTGACTTGAAATGTGTAAGGTTTGTCCGACAGTGGAGACGAGTTGGGTTGGGTTGACTTGCAAACACCTTTTTTGAACTTTTTATCTGAACATAGAGAGATTTCATTCAATGGAACTCGAACCAATTTATCAGTTTTCAGCAAAATGGGCTGCAAACCTGTATGTAAGTCTTCAAACCGATTGGCATCCCACCCCATGATTGCAGCCAACCCAGGGTTCTGTTACGAAGTTACTAGTACAGGGACTCTTATGTCATTTTGTGAAAGTGTATTGCGTCGGTTAGTAGGTTGTTAAAAGTTAGAGGGACTTACTGTGTCAATAGTCGATAGATGGAGGTTAGAAGTGTGTCGACTATATAAACAAATTGTAACGGTGATGAACGGTATTCGTGAAATGAAACAACTTTTCCCTCCTCTCAATTCTGTTAACTGAAATTTGAGCACATTCCAATACTTCTTTCCCTGACTCCCCTTCCCCTTCAGAATCAGAATCTAGGTACTCTACCTCAATATGATAAAGTTTGTGGTCTCTTACCTTTACAAATATGATCCCTGCTATACTTTTCATCACAAAAATAACAAAGACCCTTACTCCTTCTCTCATTCATTTCCTCTTGAGTTAGAGTCTTCTTGACAATTCCTGACTTCTTATACTCTTTATTGTTGTTGCTAGTAGAAGGAGTCATTGCATTAGTACTAGGAGTAGGTAAAAGACCAGAATAGTTACCATACTTGTTTTTTGAGATTCTGGCAGTGGCTTCCAACGATGAACGAGCTGGATTAACGATTGGAGATCCAGAAATGTAAGAAAGGGTCTCGAATTGAGCTAATCGGATTCGGAATTCAAGCAACAGAATTGAGAGGAGGGAAAAGTTGTTTCATTTCACGAATACGGTTCATCACCGTTACAATTTGTTTATATAGTCGACACACTTCTAACCTCCATCTATCGACTATTGACACAGTAAGTCCCTCTAACTTTTAACAACCTACTAACCGACGCAATACACTTTCACAAAATAACATAACAGTCCCTGTACTAGTAACTTCGTAACAGGTTCTAAACCTTAACTAAAAGGCAAAAACTTGTCTGCTCTTCAGGTTAGACATTTTGCACATAAATAGTCCTGGTCCGGTCTGGTTAGTCACGGAATGGTGAACATACCTGGGCTTAACTAATGAACAAGTAGGTATATTCGTAATTTATCTTGTTGAACAAAATAAGTGACTAAAAGTTTCGACTCGCTATACTTAAATGTTCAATTCCGTCTTGTCAAAAACATTTATCTAACAAAGCAGAGGATATGATTTAAATAAAAGTAGAATCAATGGGCTTGTAGTTGTAAATGTAGTGTTCCTTATGATATTCAGAATTCCAAGAATAATGTAAATGTAGATTTATAAGTAAAATTGGAAGACTCCGTATTTAATTGTTGTTTTACTTAGGGGTTAAAATTAGTGTTTTAGTACACTAAATTGGGATCCCCGGTCGGATAGATCGAATCGACCATCTTGTCGGGTTCAGTTATTTAGGTTAAACGGTTCACTTTTTTTTCAATTTTTTTTTTAATTTTTCGCAATTGAATCCGTTGTTTTCTTATGTTTTTATTTTTTTAGTTAATTTGAATAACTGATTTTTGAACTTAGTTTTATATTTAAGATAGATTAATATTTAAATTTTTCATCATTAATGTTCTATCCAAGCTCTTGTATTGAACCAGAAAGCGTATATTCTATAACCTAAAAGCTAAACCCTAGAAGTTACGATCGTAGAATTTGACGAGCTGACTCCGATGTTATTAGAATTAGTTCAATTAGAGTTCATTTGAGCCGGTTTATGGGTTTATAAAAGCTTTTTTAGACTTTTTAGAATAAGAAGCCTTATTAGTTGAACCCAACTCTATAATTAATAAACTATCTATAAAATATAATGGATATTAGAAACAAACAAACATATCAAATATAACTTGTAGAAGAGTTTTTATAAGGCATTAGAAGAGTGTGGATAAAGACCAACCCTTACCTCTGTATTAGAGAATAGAGGTAACGCTCCCACTCAAACCCCGATTTTATTCGAGATGGTATAAGCATTCATATATATGTTCGATGAGTTTTGACGGTTCACATTTCTTATTGTTATCTAGTAGTTATCAACATACTATGAACATAAATCGACAAGTTTATATGTAAATGTTTGAATAAAACTAAAGAAAGCTAAAACAAAATATCTAAAACTTAACAACCTTGTTTCATGTCGGAAGTGAACCCGTTTTCAAATAACTCACAACGATAACCAAAAAGAGACCTAAAATAAAAATTTTAAAAATGAGACAAAAAAATGGTTAGTATTCCTAACATTTTAACTTTTCTATATAGTAGAATTACATCTTATTTCAGACTTTCGATTTGATGACTTTTGACACCAGTTCAACCTCTTTCATTAGTACATCTATTATGAACATTATTGTTTAAACCCCTTATCAACATCTTACAAGACTATGTAAATACTTAAAATACATCTTATTTTTTACTTTTGAGGTCAAACAAACTAACAATTGACTTGAATCCTCCAATAAGGTCAATAAAACTTTTGAATTTGCACTAAACCAACACAAGTCAGCTCTCAAATTTCCATAATCTTAACGAGAAGGAGGATGGTTTTCCTTGATCAAATTTGTAGTAAAAGTCCACAACTTTTCAGCTAGTTGGGCATCATTAGCTTGTGAACTTGCTGCATCTAGATTGCAGTTTGAAAAATACTTGCCACTGATTCCTTTAACTTGTGGGTGCAGTGCTACATAGCATGTAGTTGCTGCTCCCTGAAAATTCAAGTAAAAAAACGCATCATTGATCACATAAATTGTATATTTTCAGGCAAAATTAATTCAAAATATTCTCAAAGAAACTAAGTTTTATGAGCATGAAGGACCTGATGCACGTTTTTAAGCACAAATTTACCAAATATGTTAGCAAGGCCTGCATCAATATCCACATACAATTCAGTTAAAGCAATGAAATCACTTTTTTAATTATATATATATATATATTTGGGGGGGGGGGGGGGGGGTGGACAATTATATACAAAATGGATATGAAGATTCACCTCTAAAAAAGCTATGATGGCGGAATATATTAGTGGGAATTGCTCCTGGATTAACAGAGTTTGCAGTTATCTCTGCTCCATCATCCTGTTTGTGAAACGCTGGAAATGTTATCTTTATCATTATCATTGTAATTGTCAGATGGGAAACTCGACAATGATCAAGTGGGTTACATCAAACTCTGTTCATTTTTCGAGGAAAAAGATTAATCAGTTTATTCTTAAATGCAATAGATATGTCAAATGCTTATAGACCTGGTTTCCATGGATGAAGAGTACCTTACCTTTAACCGCCTTGCAAGCTCGTTAGCATGGAGAACATTCGCCAACTTTGACTGACCATATGCAGATAAGGCGTTGTACCTAGAAATGTTCAAACGGGTTAACAACGAAAAAGTTTAGCTAAAAGGAAACTTGTTAAATTGGTTAAATGTCTATTTTAAAGCACACAACCTCCTAAATCATTTTTATTTATAAGTTAGATTATTACTATAATATTAGTGACTTAAATAACAGTTGGTTGAAATTTATTACCTCATGGTCCATATCTAAAAACTTGAACACCAGATGATTCCACAAATGTATTTTAAGAGGATAATACATTAATCTTGTGAAAATAAACTAGAATTTGACTGAAAATCAAGATTGTAATTTACCCAGATTGACTGTTAATCTGGTCAAAGCGAATCCCTTCAGGATAAGAAATCTGGTGCCTGCGTGATGAGACATTCATAATCCTTCCTTCTTTACTACTTTCGTGTGCGGTTCTTTTCATGGTTTCTAGTAAAAGATTTGTCAAATGAAAATGGCCTGCAAAAAAGATCCAACAAAGCTCTGAAACAAGTAGAAGAAAAAAAAAAGATAATTCAGGTGTATGCATTTGGAACTAGGTGTGGGAATTCATGACACAACATTAAAATAGTTAGATTCTTGGTTGTCATGTTTCACTAGTCACGTTCAGGTTGACTTGTTTTACCCATTAAATTAAATGGGTCGTGTTTGGGTTGACATTTAATAAAGAAGCTAATCGTTTAAAACTAGCATAAAATATATAATATTTTTTAAAGGTCAACCCGCCAACCTATTACGACTCTTTAAACCATTTATTACAACTCATTTATAATCCATATAACACATTTAAAACTTGATTACAACTCATCTACAATCAGCCAACCCATATGACTGGTTTCGAAAAATGGTTTACATGGCTCATTTTTGGGTTCCACTTACACAAATTAAATGTGTTTGGATTAGGGTTGATGTTTTTGACACGAATAAATATATGGGTCATGTTCAGGTTCATCAACTCAACATATCAACCGGACATGAGACATCCCTAATTGGCACCAAATAAAGTAAGGAGCAGACCAGTAACTATAATTATTTGAATGGGTTACACAAACAAGATTAGATAGAATTGTAAAATATTTGTCCAAGCCACATTTTTGGTGAATGTTGTTTTATGATTATACTTAAGCATCGGTATGGTTCAAAAATGTTTCAATTTCGAACGGTCTATTTACTGTGTAAAAAACATCAACCCTTGAGAATGCAGCCACTGAATCAGACTCATTGACTGTTTAACAGAACTGCTGACTGTATGCACACATGGCCTAACATCTGAGTAACCAACTAACCATCGCCATGTGGCCCTGTAACTGGCCCTTTTTAACCCGTGTGCCACATCATCATGATCATACACATGTTAAAACTGTTATATATAAGACGGAGTTCATAAAATCATTAAAAGCACACACATTAGAACCAGAGCTCCGTGGATATCAACTTAGTAAATCATGCACCTTTCGTCCTTACCCACATGATTAGTCGCAAATTGTAGCTCAATATTGTCTTCAGATAGCATATACGGGGTCGCCAAGATTCCTGCATTATTGCTAGAAACACAAAATATGACACATTTCTATGCTGAATAATATGATCATCTCAAGATTCTTGATGATAAATAAGGATTAAAAACTGGCAATTAAACCCCCCGGAACTGATCTTACATAAGGAGATTGAGTGGAAGACCTGATGACTTGTAATTTGATGCAAAATTGTTTATTGATGAAATTGAACTAACATCCAGCTCCATCGTATCGATTTTGGCAGTTGGGTTTTGCTTCATGATTGCTTCTTTGACTTCTCTTCCTGCTGACATATTTCTGATCGCCATAACCACATGAACTCCACGAAGTGCAAGAACCCGTGCGGTTTCAGTCCCAATGCCGCTGGATGCTCCTGATATAGCATAGCAGCATCCGTTACAAAACACAGAGTTCAGTTGGTAATATCGTCGAACACTTGGAGGGCAACATTATAACAAGAATCAATGATTCGAGATAGCATAGGAAGTTGGAAGTAGTGTAACTTCCGATTTGAATTGGAAGCAGAGGTGAGTTAAGTACCTGTAACAATGGCGGTGAGGCCTGATCCATCAATTCCCTGGGTAACTTCCTCTGCGGTTGATAATCTTGAGAACCCAGATGGGCCTTTCAAACCAAACATTCTCTTAGAGAACTCGAACAACCGTTTTTACGGCTACTACCCTATCCAAAACAATTAATTTATCCATAAAATGGCTTATGGATAACTTATAAAAAGTCAATGGAAAATTGGCGTCATTTAATCCTATCTTTTCATTATTGTAAATAATAATTCATGTTTTCATATTGGTAACTGGCAGTCCTACGTTGTTGTGTATTTGTTTTTAGCGGTCCCGCCGTTAAAAAAACTTAACGGTGTTAAGTTTTTGCTGACGTGGCGAGTGATGTGGCATTTAAAAAAAAAAATCTTAATTTATCCAATCAACACTCCACCACCCCCACCACCAACAACCACCACCGGTCGTCTTCTCCAGCGAACTCCGGTCGTCTTCTCCGGCGAATATTACTTTTCCGGCGACAAAACAACAATCTTTAAACACTTATATCTCTCTCAATTTTGAACGAAAATTGATTCCGTAACTTGCATTGAGTTCGTGACGAAGAAAGGATTTAAACTAGCACCATTGTTATGCAGTTTTATTGCAGGTTGAACGTTCGAATTTGTGAACCACGATGAACATGAACTGGGTTTTAACTCAAATTTGATCTAAACTGAAATTTAACCACACCAATAGCTTTGTATGATCAAAATGAACTTGTAGGTACCAGATTTATGCCAAATAAACAAGAAATCTAAAATCCGCCATTAGAGACCAAAGCTTCAAAGAACAACAACTGTGATATTCCGGATTAAAGTAAATCTTCACCAAAATCAGTTATGTAAGTTGCAATGGATTCAAGATAAAGAACTATAACTACTAGAATCAATCACTAACACTAACAATCACGAATTCACCTCCGATTTTGAGGTCAAAGTTCACGATGTTTGACTCTGAAAAGTCAAACAGTATGAATTTGAGCAATTTGATCACTGAATTTGATCCGTTTGATCACTGAATTCGAGTTATCGGAGTGGCCGGAGATTTGACGACAAGAGGTCGTTGGAGAAGATGACCGGAGTTCGCCGGAGAAGAAGACCGGTGGTGGTTGTTGGTGGTGAGGGTGGTGGAGTGTTGACTGGATAAATTAAGAATATTTTTTTAAATGCCACATCACTCGCCACATCAGCAAAAACTGAACACCGTTAAAAACAAATACACGATAACGTGGGACTGCCAGTTGCCAAGGTGAAAACATGGATTATTATTTGCCAATAGTGAAAAGATAGGATTAAATGACGCCAATTTTCCAAAGTCAATAAGGTATTTTAAAGGGTATGAGTTATACATGTGTAGTGTGTGGTTTGTGTTAAGTTGTCACGCACCTAGTGATTAGACTAACATGTATGGTTTTAGTAGAACGAGTATGGTGGTGTGAGTTATGTTATGTGGTAATGTGGATTGGGTTATTTTTTAGAGTAAATTACTATTTGCATCCTTGAGGTTTGGCCATTTTTACCACCTTCACCCGATTTTCAAATTATTAGCATATCCTTCCCTAACATTTGCATTTCGTTGTCATCTGAGTCTTTGAGACTAACGGGGTTAAAATTTTCTATTAAGTGAAAGAATATTTCAGTACTTTCACAGATGAGGGACTAGTTCTATAAATTTATATGTTACTAAATAGATAAGGACTAATTTCGTAATTTAACTAAAATGATTAAAAAGTTATTAAAAAAAACCCCATCAGTTGCAAGTTGCAGACCATCACATTCATCTTCCTTTGACATAACACCTTTCTCCACCAAACCACCACCTCACCTCCCACCATCGCCTCAGATGACCGCTGCCACCATTGAACCATCGCTGATATTGTCTCCATGTTCCAAAACCTGGGTCACCATCTTCTACCAATCAAAACAATCAAAGTCTTTCTTCTTCATCCACACACCACCACCCACTCCGGCGACTGCCACCGTACCCCTTCGCAACCTTCGTCTGCCCTGCACCACCACCTCATACATCTCATCCCATCACCGTCACAAGCCCCCTTCGCTCTCATCCCATCACAGTCATCCCATCACCGCCCCCTTCGCCACAAGGCCCCTTAGCGATTTCATGCTGTTAATCAACACAACCCAGATGAAAAATAACTTAAATCATCCAAATACCATCTTAATACCCACAATAAAATGGGGTTTTTTTTTCTTCCCAAAATCAGCAACATTACAAGTGATTGTTCTTCTTTTTTTTTTTGTCTATTGACCTAATTAAGAATTAAGAAAGAGATGATATAGAGAGATGAAGATAGATCTGTACTCATGGCCGACGATGAAGGTGGTGGTTTGTGTCTGTGGTTTCAGCGGAGGAGGATACTGGTGGGGATCTGGGTAGTCGACGAGCAACGATTGCGGTTGACCAGAGGGTAGCGTAGGTGGTGGTGCTTGCTGGTGTGGTGGTGGTGGTGGTGGGGGGCTGCAATTTCTTGTTTAGGAAGAGAGAGAGGGATGGGTTTGGTAATATATATAAAATATATTCTTTGATAAAATTATAAAAATAGTCCCCTATATTTGTAATTTACCAACCTAGTCCCTCGTCTGTAAATTACTGAAATACCTTTCCATTTAACAGAAAAATCTAACCCCTGTTAGTCCCAAAGACTCAGATGAGAACAAAATGCAAACTCAGGTGAGATTTGTTAATAATTTGAAAATCGAATGCAGGTGACAAAAATAACCAAACCTCAGGGATGCAAATAGTAATTTACTCTATTTTTTTATTAGTTTAAACAAAAAATAAAAAAAAAATATGTGTCATGTTTTGTTTGGAGGAAGAGGAATCACATACACCATCACTTACGTGGATATTTCCACACAGCAAAACCACACGCCACAACCACGCAAGGGCGGGACGGTGTTCCATGACATGGACCTGCGTGGTTGGGTGCCACCTAGACCACGCACATACACTACATAAACAATATCGCTTGCTCTAAGTGTTTTGGAAACAAAACACTTCTAGTTTTGATTTTTATATAAGATAAATAAGTCATTTTAAATAAGCCACATAAAAGTTGGCTTTTTAGAGTGCTTATGAGTTATTGATATACAAATGGGGGGGGGGGGGGAGTTACTGAGAGAGTGAGAGCAGAAGCCGTAGAAGATGGTTGGACGATGGTCGTCCGATGCTCCAAGCAAATCGGAAAGCGACCATGCACTGTGTGCCTTCATGACGTGAGGTTGAAGACTCGCTCAAAAATAAACCCAATTACACTAATTAGATAGTGGTAAGCGGGTGTCAAACACAGGGAGATTATGGAGTATGTGCTACTTCTGTAACTTGAATTATACCAATTTGAAAACGTAAATTTAAATATGACAAAAAGTTGTGTTTGTTAAATTGATTTTGGAACCACTAGAAACCAAACGCCAAAATAAATTTTTGGTTTTCTTAACAATCAAACGAAGGTGATTTTCTCAGATTTCAGATTTCCTTTTAAACAAACAATAATGACGCAACTGGAAAGAACCACATAGACATGGTTCATGTAAATGCAACTATCGTGATAAAAGGAGATAAAGCACTCGGGTTACAAACGCAAGGTCGTCACCTGATGATCAATCAATATAGATATTAACCAAATTTCCTACCCACTAAATCTCAATTTCCAATGGCACCAAGAACGTATGGTTCACAAATTCGATTAAACAAAATACCAATAGTTACGAAAAATCACATAAACATCATAGTGAAAAGCATCGAATGCTTAGATCACTATTCCAGAAATAAAACACATCAATATTGTTGTTTACATCAAAATCTTACATCCGAGAAGAACACACCGAACTAGCCGCTCATGATGAAATCGATTGCAACGATGATGTTGATTTCTATAGATAATTTTTCGGTGATTCCGATGTTAAAATTGTGTTCCGCTACTCTTCTCCTACTCCGAAATTGCCTATGATGGTCTCTGGTTCGTATCCCAATTGTTGAGTTCGAGTTGAAACTGAAAAGATCCAAAAAAGTCCTCTTTTAATCGAGTTTTTACGGAACTGTAACCGCCCACCACTGTAGCTTATGGTGGCTCTGTGCTGTCCTACGCTGGCTGCCTGCTGATCTATGGTGGCCGATTTGAGGGCTAGCCACCACCGTAAGCTACGGTGGTGGCGTAGCTTACGCTAGGCCCAGGAGACATTCCTCCTTCTTCCTTGCTTTTTCCTTGACCAAACTTGCTCCGATCATCCCGATTCTTTTTGTATCTTCCAGTAACCTCGTTTAGACCCTTCTTTCCTGCAATTACATCATTCAACGTAGTCATCTAATGTCATGAAAGTCCACACATATGAACAATAAAATTCCATATTTATCATGTTTAATTACCAACCAACGGTGTAAAAGTCACTCACCCCAACACATATCTTTTCCTGTTATCAAATCTTCCCGATGACTATTCAAGTGCCTGTTATGGAGGAAACTAGGTTTCCTATGAGGTTTACAAGATATCTTCATTCCTAGGAAGAAAGATAGAAACGGTAAAACTTATGGCTTTGTTCGATTCACCGGAGTTAAGAACCGAACTGTCATGATGAAACGCTTAAATGTCTTTCGGATTGGAAACTTCCGGCATGTAGCTGTCGGAAAACTCTTCGACCACCAAACTACCCCATGCTCCCCGACCCACACCACTACACCACCGGGTCAACCACCCAATGCTCATCATTACCTGTCGTCCCGTCCTCAACGCCCCTTCCATGCTAATCAAGTAATCATCACCCAACCTCCCATTACCCTCGCCCTTCACATACTCACCAACCCTCATACCAAACTCGGCACCCCCCCTCCCGATGAACCATCAATCTCTCCCACTTCATTCCCCCAACTGTATCTCTTACAGGGACGTCACCTTCAACAAACATCACCATCACTCAGACCATCACCCCCACCCTACCCTGACACTGATAACAATCCCCACCACCCCTCCCCTCGTCGTCACCTGTCACACCCTGAACTTTCGGGAACGGAGGCGTGTGACGTCATAGGGTCATAGTCGTGGATACATAGAACGACCTCAAACATATTATAGTGAAAGTCATGACGTTTAAAAACCAAACATGTCATTAAGTTGTAGCGAAAAATCGAATAGAATGACATTGTCTTACAATTTCCAAATAGTAATTGTTTTAAGTAGCATGAAATCAAGTAGTAAATAAAAGAGTTCATAATTTAATTGAAAGAAAATGCGACCATGACTTCAACCATGCAGGCCCTAAGTTTTAACGTCCCATTTGCATACTGACATGGCTTAGTTACCTGAGAAATACATAAGTTTTAAAATGCCAACATAATGTTGGTGAGTTCACAGATTTAAGACTCTACAAATAAATTCGTAAACAATTTATGGCATACAAGATATTATAATGGCCACTGTGGTTGTAATGATTAACATGAACCTTGATTTCAAACACTAGCAGATTTAGCCACTCATGGCACCTTCCCCAAGGATACTGAATGGAACAAAATAACTGGCATGTACTTATTGACTAAAACCATGGAGTTGGAATTATAACGACCAATCATAAGTAGGGTTGTCAACCCAAATAGATATGTTCACTAGCTACTGTTTCGTACAAAACTAATCGAAATTAACTAATAGTGGGATTTTGTGACAATATATTATGTAACGAGTTGTAATCTAATGTGGGGCATGAAAAGAACATGTAATCATACGTCTATACAGTTTGGCCATAATATCAAGTATAAAGTTTGTTTATATTATGATTTCTCCCCCCAAGTATTTAAAACAATTTAAAAAGAAAGGGTCGTGAGACTCACCTGATGTAATGATGAAAGCTCTATCGCGCAGGACATCGGTAGATAAAACAATGTTCTAATAATAAATAATAAGACAATTTTAAAGTTTTGATTCAACTATTAGTGACCCAAATGATCCCGGTCAAGTCTTGACTTAGTATTTCCGTTTGTATTGTTGGAAAACTCAATCGGAATATTTATTGTTCAAATAAATATTTAAGTTGGTGACTATATTTATATCTAAATAAATATATAATTTATAGAAAATAATTATAAATCAAATAATTATTTAAACTCATGAAAATATATTATATGAAATCAAGTCTTGAACATTGATAAATCCTAAGGTATTTTTATTATTTAGATGTTCGTATATACGTATATTTTCAACTACGCGATAAATACGCGTTATAATTAGTTTTCTTCGAAAATAATTATCGTTAGATGAAATGATTATCGTTTCAATATTTTCAAGATTCTAAATATTAGTCTTTATATTTTTAGAAATTTGGTTGTCGGTTTTACCGGTAAACGTCGTTTCTACCCGGTTTCGTCTCTGCAGCTTTTATTTTGAAATATTGGGTATCCAAAACACTTTGATAAATATTTGTAATGATATTTTTAGACATTTTAAGATTTACAAATGTTGGTTTGGTCGATTTGGATTTGTTTCACCTAAATCGAGTTTTCGTGTCGCGTATGACACCGTTTTGATCCTAGTTTCTTTCCAAAGCGACATCTCCCAATTTTGGTTACTATGGTTCATCTAAATACTTGAACATGTTTTATTATTCTTACATAATTACAGATCTGAAGCAGTTTTAAATTTTATTAAAGTTTTAGTTTGAAACATGTCTAAATTTTATATAAATAGCATCTTAGTGTCTAGCTGCTTAAAAACCATGTTTAGGGATTTAGCAAAACTGGCATTGAATCCATTTACCTATGTTTTTATGGTCTTAATAGTGTCATAATATCCAAGTTGTATCAATGAAACCATAAACTCAACTTGTAAGTTTTTAGACTTTTAACAAGATTATTAAACAATAGATTTTCATGTCTTTCATTTTTATTAATCCACTAACACATTACATGTTAGGACCCAATTTTTACATGACATATATTACTTATAGTTTTGTGGATCAAGAACCTTTCTCATTAAGGTGGGTTTTTAGACAAAGTCTTAAGGTGGTTCTTGATCATCATCTTTTAACTTAACATTTCAAGTTAAAGAAAATCAACATGTGAGTAATATTTCACATGGAATCAAGAACATGGCTCATTAAAATGATATCTTTAGACATAGTCTTTTATGAGTGTTCTTGTCCATGATCAAAACAAATATCGACAAGAATATGTTCATCTACTGAACTCATTAAGGTCTTTAACCTTAGGGTTTTCCTTGCATCTTTCATTTGATTAAATCAACAATAATATAAAGTAACTTGATGGATCTATTGTGTATAAAATACTCCCAAATATGCAAAATGCTCATCACTTGGTTTCTTTTAAACAAAACCCACATTGTGACAAGTTTTAAGCTCCATGAGCATCACATTGTGGTTTAGATCAAAATATTCATTTAATTAACAAAATTATCCATAAATTTCCATCAACTTTTTATAGATCAAAGTCTAAAAGTAAAGTAATCATCAAGACTTGAATGGGGTTCCTTTAGGTTTTAGAAAAAGCAAGAAAACAAGAATGTTTAGACGGGGATGAATCTTACTAGAAGCCCTTTGGTAACTATAAGTTACTTGTTCTTGATTTCTTTTGAAAAACACCTTTAGATCTTCAAAGAAAATGAGATGAGGATGATGGTGAAGTGGTGGCTACGGTTGGAGGAGGGTGGTGGTCGACGAATTGGGGGTGGTGGCAGTTGGTGTCGCCATGAGCAAGGTAGTGGTGGTGGCCGGATTTGGGTGGTGGAGAGGGAGAGAAAAACGGTTGTGAGTTTGTGGGGAAATGAAGGAGATTTGTGGTGTCATCTTGTTTTATTAACTATAGGTTATTACTTGGACCCAAAGGTTTAGGTTAGTACATGCCAACTCATTTGACAAGATTAGTGTCTTTAGTGTAGTTAGGCTTGTGGAAAGTATGAGTTGTTGGGTTACAGTGGTATTCGGGTCCCCGGTAACGACAAAATTTTCGATCTAATTAATTATTTATGTTAAATAATTAATAAATCATTTACCGAGTAAATTAGTAAATTAAAATTAGATTAATTAAATTAACTAGTAATTTAATATGCAGCGGAAAATAATTTAATTTACTAAACCTGATTACCAGTTTATTAACGTAAACCTAATAAGAACAGGATTTGACAATCAGCAAAACGAACAAACACGAATCGCGTTAAAACAAACGCGATATATACAAAACAGATAAATCAAACAAACCCAAACGGACATCGAGTTTAGATATATCTGAGCGGTGATTCAAACAAAAGCTTGAGACACCGGAGGTCGACGGGTGATGCTAGGGTTTCGCAGGTTTGACCCAACAAGCGAATCAAACGATCCTTGCAACTCGTAAGTGTCACGGCGCGGTGAATCGGGCACCGGGAGAATCTCGCACGTCGGATACAACACGATTAGGGTTTCGCAGACGACGAGCGAACAAGCCGTGAGACGGTAGTTCGCGATTGCGGAAGTCTGCGGATGAACCGACGACGGTGAGGTGGTGGCCGGCTGGAGCGGTGGTGGCGCCTAAGGCGACAGACGGCGGAGCGGTGGCTGCGATCGGCGTCGGCGGCTCGGTAATCGGTGGTAGCGGCGGACGACGGCGGTGGCGGTTCGACTTGGCAGAGGTGGCACGGCGGCGGCGGTTCGACTTCTTTTGCGGCGGTTCATCGGAGAGAAAAAACCACGGCAGAAATCGGTGATTAAGGATTAGGGTTCTCGCGAGCGAAATAAAACGGATTACCGGAAAAACTGGGGCGACGGCGGCCTAGGGTTTGGCAGGCGTCGGATACGAGAGAGAGTGGAGGGGAGGCCAAAATTCTTAAGTAGAGAATTAGGGTTTTCGCCTCCTTAATCAGATATAATTATCTGATTAAGTTTCCGTTTAGTCCCTCGTGTTAAAATAATCCTTAATCAAACCTTTTAGTTTCGCGACTAACTATTTAACGGATTAAGTTTCGCGACTTAACGAATATCAGTTAAATAACTGATTCGTTAATTGTCTTCTAAGACGTAAATAATATTTAACGTCTTTGTCGCCAAATTAATCATAATGACTAATTGGAATTAATTAATTAATATATTTATTAAAAAAGTTAATAAATAAATAATTAATTCTTCTACGAATTTGCCGATTAATCAGGTAAGCGGACTTTAAAACCCGCTGCCTTCGGTGTAACTCTTACGGGTCTTGACCGGGTCAGGTTCTTTGACTTAGTCGGGTCAGGACACCTAAATCCAACATTCTCCACTTGGAATGAACGCGAATATAATCTAAGAAACAGTCAGTGGTGCTCTAGCTATACGTGGGTCTCCCAACCAGTCATGACACTTCAAGTCAAATAACCAAGGCATATCTATAAAAGTGTTACAGTTTAGACTTATGGTATTTGTAAATTCATTAGATCCTCTCTGTATGAGACATCAATCGACCTAGAGACATGGATTTATTCATTCTCTTTTTTGTTAAATCATTGTATTTCTCGTTCTATTCGTTCGAAGTGATCCAATCAAACACACAGTAAGTTTGGGTAAGGCCTTACACTTAACACTTGGAACTAACGAGAGGGCCCACACTGTCAACCTGTTGCATTATAAATGCAAGAGTATAGAATCCCGTATTGACTACATTCAGCTCCCACTAAGCTTCAGATCTATTCCCAAAAGTAACTGTTATGGCTGGTAATTACGTGACATCGTTAAGCTACAATCAAAGAATGTCCCTCAGCAGATGGGATGTTGCATATGTATCTCAGGTCGAAGGATACTATTGAGTATACCATTAATCAAAATTTTCTTATGATTAAATCCCTGAAGACAATTTGATGCGAGTTACGTCCCGACGTCATTCTGTAATGAGCCCTCGTGAGTCTAGATTGTCAACAGTTTGAGTCCAAAGTCAGAATAGTTTTGCTTCAGGCTTTGCTCCCACAATGTCTGATCAACTACGGACTTTTAGAATATTAACGGAATATTCATGGATAGTAAAACCTATAAAATCCGAATACGTTGCGCAGAATTCAGACTCTTCATCTAACAGTTTAGAGGAGCTCGAATGATTTGGTGCAAAACGTTAATGTTCGACATCCAACAATAAATTAGAACATCGATATAGTGCTGAATTCATGTACTATGCAATAGCATCATTTCATTGATCTAGCCTGATCATTGAATTTTATGAATTCGCTACCATGTTCTTGAGTTTTGTTTTAGGATTGCCTTTGTCAGTTGTTTCTTAAGTTTCAGTGTTTATCTTGAACATCGAGACTTCCTAAGTGAATTTAACTTGTGATAAAATAGTGCCATTGGTAAGCACATGTATGACCATGTTATCACCTGAGCATGTTAATCGATTATTTGTAGAATCGAATTAACCCTTTGAATGTTCTATTGCATTCCTAGTTCAAATTCAATTAAGGTGGCTATTAATGTTTATTGAGTATAATCGGTACTCGTTTAATGAACATGCATTTCATTCATCAGTGTTTGACAGTGATGATGTGATTTTCCATCTTATGTCGTTGTGTAATCCTTTACAGTGACATTTCTTGTAATATCTAAGTATTGGATTCCTTCCGTGTCATATTTAGTATGATTTGAATCGTCTCAAGAGATTGATCGTATCT
The DNA here is from genome assembly GCA_039602395.1 of Deinandra increscens subsp. villosa. NCBI lineage: Eukaryota > Viridiplantae > Streptophyta > Magnoliopsida > Asterales > Asteraceae > Deinandra > Deinandra increscens. Next base: position 28,458,333 of record JBCNJP010000012.1, on the reverse strand, counting down.
TCGGTTGCTCAGCCACGATGTGATCAATACTTATTTTCAAGCTTGAAACCTTAAATTAATTGAGGCGTCATTTAAAATTTAATCCAGTAAATTTAAATGATCTTCAGATTGGCATTTGATCATTATTCCAATAAGGATCGGTGGTGATGCTCCCACTTGCTTTAGGTAGACTGGCATTCTTAAAATCATCCTTCTTTCAAACCGTCTGGATGTTTTTTTGCACGATGGAATCGTAGCAATTATATTTTGTTTCCAAGAACGAAAATGTTCGCTTTCGTAGGCGCAGTATGAAACTTGAACGTTTAATATCCAGATGTTATGGTTTACTCATAATTTTAATGATGATTGTCAAAGTCTTCTAAGAGTTTGATAGCATAGAGATGCTTTCATCTTAATTGTTTAAAAATGTCTCATGATGATCGAGATGATGGTCTATTTTATCGGATTATTCAGTCCGACGTTAGAGGACATTATCTTATTCAAGTAAGATTAATTTTTCAAACTCTAACTAGAATATCAACAAGTATCATTAAGCAACAATCTTTTGTTGATGAAACAATGTTTGCCTGGCTCGTCTCGTATAAGCACGAGAGTTGCTTTACATTGTCCAGTGATTTGTCACAATCACGTTTCTTTAGATATTTAAAGATCTAACTATGGACATGTAATTATTAAATCCTTATCTTCGCAAGATTCCGGTCTTGAGAACAAATTTTAATTATGCAAGTGATATGTGAAGGGGCGTTTTGGTTATAAGATACTAGGGTAATAATTGTGACAAGTCATTAGTATTGTGTTTGCCAGTTTCAAGAATGAAATTGTTATTTCTTACATTAAACACTTAGTGTATTGTAGGATTCAAACACACACGAGTACAACGAGTGTAGTATAAGACTTTCAAGGTATATGCAGGTATAACTAATGGTACAATGTACCATAAATGGTGTAACCATTCTACAATGTCATAATCAGCAAGTGATTACTTTGTAGTAATTTAGCTGGTAATTCGAACTTAATTGAACAAATGTCTGCTTGAAGCAAAGGATTGATTTGTTCACATTGTTAAGATCGAAACGGCGATCTTTAATAAGTTCGACTTGATTTAATATTCTTGACGTTGGTGGTTCTAAGTCATAAGACTTTATGAACTACCGTTATGTCGCGCGTTATGTCGTAACGAGTACGATAAACGCTCAAGGCTTTATAGCTTTGATGGGATACGAAAGAACAAATGTTTTTCATGTCACATTTAAGCTAGCCTTGATTAAATCAAGTGCACCAGGTACATGTTATGTTGTATGTTGTTTTAGGATTTTGAATTTAATCTAATAAACGGTTGAATAGAATTCAAAACATAGATTAAAAACAGCCATGCATATTTCGAAAATCAGAGATAGTCAAAAGCATGTCACAATCAAAATCCATAAAAAAGCAATTGTTCATCCTGGAAAACAGCCAGTAAAACCAAACAAACAAGTTATTTTAAAACCACCAAGAATTGTTTTTAAACTGAAAATGTCAGACATGACCATTATTTGGGTGCGAATCTCGCAGTTGCTCCGTGTCATCTTGGTCTGCATTCTTCAGCTTCATGCACCTACAAAACGTAATGTATGTCAAGCATATATTTGGTAGGAATTAGTGAAGCATAACACAACATAAACTTATGTGTATACCTAAGGAATTTCCCTGTCACACCCTCAATTTCCACTAACGGAGTTTTACCGTGTAGGGTGTGAGCAAACCAGGATCCCAATCCATTAGTTACACCAAACAACCATTAAATATCAAAAGATTTTCATTATATTACAAATTTAAATTCAGAGTTTTACAAATGCGGAAACATAAACAAAAGATTCAGTATTTGCATAAAACATTATTATTCGAAATAACATAAATTGTATAGAAAACTATAACAGGGTTTTAAAGGCTCATGCATGCATACTCGTGATACTCGAACACCTATGACCTGAGAGAAACATGTTTAAAGAGGAAGTGTCAACCAAAGGTTGGTGAATTCACGTAAGTAAAATATACACAAGTGTATAGAAATGTTCCACGGATACGACAGTCTTTATCCGTAAATTAAGTAATGTCCTACAAACATGACATTTATTGTTCGTAAATAGTAATGTAAGATTTAAAGCATAATCCATATCGTAGGTAGCTAGCCTATGTTCATGTCACTAAATGGTTCGTAACCGAAGCTGACTAATGCACGCAGGTATAACCTACGCATTTTGCCTTCCCCGTGCCCACCAGAGCAACGGTATGTTTATGGTGACATTGTTCTCAGTCCGACCGCCAGTCGGGTGGTGTATCTCGTGCCCGCTGAGTGGGGTTTGTCAAACCCAGTAGTACTACTCAATATCATCTCGCTATTACACTATTAACGGTTCAAAATGTAAGGACTTAAGTTGGTGTAATATTCTAGTGAACATGTGATATATAGTGGCCTTATCTTTAATCTTGAAGCAAACAGTTTATCAATGCGCGTTACCATCTCAAACTGGATGTAACGTAAAGAGAGTCGTGAACTCTCTTGAAGCAAACAGTTTATCAATGGCAATTATGCCATTGGCTCGAAGTATGTGTTAGTTTCCAAAAGCAACGAGTGATAATGATGTTTAATCCAAATTAACCATCAAGATTGTTTATTACAATCATGTTCAAATGATCGGGAAAACCCTTTTATTGTACGGTGGTATTTCCCAAAAATATTCACAGTTAATTGTATAGTGCTTATATATTTTGCGCATTCTAAAACATATATTATTATTATTATTATTATTATTATTATTATTATTATTATTATTATTATTATTATTATTATTATTATTATTATTATTATCCAAAGTGATACAAAGTATCGATGAGTTGATTCAAAACGAGTAGAAATTCTCATTTAACTATTCATCCAAAATAATATGTATACTAGAAAAATGTATATATGGGTTTGCAAGACAATGTTTAACAAGCGAGTTAACGTATTGGAACTTTCAATTTAATCTTCAGAAAAATTCATAATACGAGGTATTGGTCCAACAATAACGGATTTGATGATTACAGGCTTGGGGCGCGTTCGGAAAAGTTCAGAGATTAATTATATGGTAATAGAAAGTAGGACAACAATTGGAAGGAAAAAAATAACTTAAAAAGTTTTGAAGGTTGTTGGGTTTGAACCCGCGACCCCTTGGGTCATCAACCAGCACCCTACCCATTGGAAAAAGATTCTATTATTGTTTTGAAAACAGTTTGAAAAGATTTATCCTAAGTGAAACTCATGGTAGTTAGGGAATCAGAATTAAAAAGAAAAAAAAAAAGATAAACGGTCACCGGGTCTTGAACCAACAACCCTCACTTGGTTATTTAGCAACTAAACCACCAGGACATTTAAGCAATTATGTTTTAAACTGGTTTACAGAATATTTAAAATTAATGGTTCCGGTGTTATCTTCCCCAAATAAAAACCCTACACGCCCCATCTGCCATTAACATTCATAGGAACTTCGAACGATGGACAGTAGGGCTAGGTTTCGAATGAAATAGTGAGTTTTAGTCGTACCTTGAATCGAATTTATGGTTTGAACTCGGAAATGATGATGGCGCTGCTTCCTACTCGAACCTGACATGAAGACGATAACTCGTCTGAACCGACCCTCGAAATGGGCATGTGATGCCCCTAGACGCTGGTGATTGTGACTGGGTGGCGATGCACGTCAATCGAGCACTGGTGGTTCAATCGTGGAGGTCGCCGGTGTAGAATTCGATCGGAACCGTATGCGGTTTTTTAATTTCCTTCATCGGTAGTTCGTCGGAGAGAAACAAAAGGGTGGTCGTTCACGGGAGGGGTTTGAGAACTTGATGTTGCTCCAAATGATCGAGAGAGTATTGATTTACTGGATCAATTTGGCTGATCGTTTGAAATGCTCGACGCAATAAAGTGAGGGTGGTTACCGGAGAGCAACCGTCGACTGTTTCAATTTCATTTAAAATTCAAGTTTGTTTAAATGACGGATTCAGTCACTCAAGACTTGACAAAATGGAAAAAGAGCTTTTGGTAATTGCAGGTGTAGTCCCTCGAAGTCTTATTAGATACAAGTTTCAGAAGTTGCAGAGTTGGCCCCTCAAAGTTACCAATCGACAACAAACACTAACGGGGGTTAACGGGAAATAACTTTAACCATATGAATAGGTGTGTTTGACCAAATAAGATTGATGTGTAATATTTGTAATATGCGAACTCTTAATTTGATTCACATAAAATCATGAATACGGCAATATAATTATATATGTAATTCATATAAAATCATAGAATGCTATACGTGATGCCAACGACGTTTATCATATGTGGTTATATAATACATTAACACATAAAATCGTGAAATGTAATGTATATATATCTATATAACACATACAATAATAAATGTAATCGTCGCATAAAATGACAAAGTGTTCGCATGAAATCATAAAATATGATTTACATAAGATCATAAATTATAATTATTCAAGTCAGTTAACCGACATCTAGACTCATGTGCTAGCTCATACAACTATTCTAGTTAACTGAGGTAACAGACGTTATTGAAAGATAACACATGTTATTAACGGAGTTAAGCTGGAAATTACCAGTTGTCACAACATCTCCAAGTTGAAAGAATTTTCGTCCCGAAAATTAAAGTAATGATTGGGGTGTGCTGATTAATTGGCTGGAATGATGGAAAAGGGAAAAGGGAAAAGAGAAAATTTTCCAGTTATGACACCATCCCCAAGTAGAAAGGAAATTTCGTCCCGAAATTTAAATCACTAACAAATAACAATACATATAGAAGAATTTAGGTTCTCTACCACGAAAGGAGTGATGAACGTTATATCCAAGAATGTGTACCACATGCGAGAGAAATCTCGAATTTGTAAAGGATTTCGAAAAGGATTCCATTTCGAAAGTATGGGAAATGATTTTCTAATCAAGTGTTTGTATGTGAAGAGTCGAACGATTGCATTACGGGGATCATGTCGAGTGGTCATGACTAACAAGTAACACAACAATACAAGTGTCTAAAATCAAAATTGCAATGTGACGAAGGGACCATCATATGTCCATGTAGCCTTCAGCTATCGTATCGAACGCTAAGAGTGGGGTATTTATTTCGTGTATCATTTCCACTTACGGTATTTGCATTCACCAATAATGTAACACCCCAAAATCTAAAGGTAATAAATATATATGTTTTTATATATATTTTTTTTATATGTGAGAATATGTGTCGTATATGTGTTTATGTGATTAACATGTTAATATGTTAAGAAATGCGTAACAATAAACTATGCATAAGGTAATTGTTTATCGGGTTAGATTATTAAGAAAAATTACATGTTTATATAAATATATGTTATTTGAAGGATTAGTCACCATGCTAGGTGTCAATTCTCATGATTAGTCACCATGCTAGGTGTCGATTCTCATGCTTAGTCACTAGGACACTTGTAAGAAGCATCTGAGACACTCTTAGCTATAAATAGACCATGGATCCATCCATTTTTCCTTGATAATTCACCTAAAATCAACCTAAAACCTCTAAGAAACCTCAAGAACACCAAGAACACTCTAGCTTGCATTTTTAAAGATTCAAAGGGAATTAGGAGCCCATCTTCTGGAATAGATCAATTTAAGGTATGTTTAACATAAGCCTTCAATTAGTTTCATGATTCATAACACTTAGATATGCCTTTTAAGAATAATGCAAGATTAAGGTTCTTGAACATGTTTTGTTGAGATTGGGAGTTCTAGTGGGAATCATGGGTTGAAATTTGGTATGAGCCTTAGAATAAACATGTTTTAAGAAAGCCTTAAGTTAGTTCATGTTTAAAGAAGGTTTGGTATGTTTTCACCATGTTGGTTTATCAAGAACAAGTAAACCAAGAACAAGAACATAAACATTGGTGTTTTGATCATAGTAATTCCGCCTCCTGGTCGTGATAACGCCTATACGGTCGGTCATGATCATCACCAAACTAAAACACAAATATGGGTGATATCTCATAGTAATCCCGCCTCCTGGTCGTGATAACGCCTATACGGTCGGTCATGAGAATCACTCATCAAGGACATAAAGGCTTAGGCAAGGGTAATGATATTCAACAAAAGAACATAATTATATATATGTACTAAGTATATATAAGTTAAAACATGGGTTTTGATAAAGTATTGAATGTACCGAGTTACTCGGATATCTAGAAGTTGGTGCGGACTGGAAGGGTGGCGCCTGTACACTGGGGTTTCTGGCATAGTGGCGTTGTCGCATAAATTCCAACTGGGACATGGCATACGCTTCACTGGGCGATCCCGGAGTGAGCGTTTATTTATAGGAATGCACCTCTTCATAAGTATCACTAAAATAATATTTTTTCCCATAAAGGGCAAAACGGTCATTTTTGACAAATGAATGTTAAACCAACAAGTGGTTGGGTTTGGGTTAAAGGGTTAGTCTTAATGACCATTTGTAATCTCTAGGATGTCTTTCTAGGGACATCACGTTAAAGCAAGTTAGATTCACGAAGGAATAAGCCAAGTAACTACTTCGCAACCTAAGGTGAGTTCTACGAGCCCTGTTTTATATTGCTTAAATGCTTTAAACTGTTTTGGGCTGATATACATAACGTCTTGTGTAAATACTTTCTACTGTTTATAAAGTATTGATATATGTGAAATGTTTACGATGTTACTTGCCTTTAGTGATTAAGTAATGAAAGGATTAGTGGAAAGTAGGATTACTAGGAAGATGTTTTAAATCAGATGATTAGACGTCTTTAAGAGTAGTAATCCACCAGGGAAAGTAAGATGTCCATTAACAGGGTTCTATTTAGCTAAGTAGAACATGTTAAGGATGGTAATCAGTAAGGTCACAAGGGTTGTCAAGTATTAAGTGGGGGCTTCTGAAATAGGGAGTTTTATAGTGTTTTTCCTGAAGTGTCGGCAAAGCAGGAATGAAAGACCACTGTCATGTGAGGATCAAACAACACTAGTCCCCGAGATGGTACTTGAGACGAGAAGTGACAAAAAGATACATTAGGACAGGTTCTTAATGTGAGGCGAAGATGATAAGGTTATAGAAGGCTATTCTATTCACGAGGTTTATAGAAAGATAGGGTAGATGTAATCTACTAAGTATATGGATGATTATGTGTAAACCTATGATACTTTATGCTTAATTGTCTGTTTGCAGAAATGGTTTGATTGACCCAAATAGTATGTGTTCGAAAGGTAAAGTTTTAAAAACTTAGAACTCACCAGCGTAAGCTGACTTGTTAAGTTATGTATGTCAGATGAGGCTGGACCATCGGATCGAAAAGGGAAAGCTGAGATGTGAGTAGGAACTAGGGGGCGTACACTATCAAGACAATGTCAAACTATCAAGAGAAGACATTTTCAAAGACTGGCATGGAGATATTTTTCTCTTTTGTATTTGTCTCTCTTACTATGTAATGATTGGCATATGAATAAAAGTTTTTATTTCCGCTGCTTTAGTTATCTCTGTTGTACCTTGTGTTCATGAGTAAATCCGATGCGTGACCGCTCCTAGGGCCAAGTCTGGGAGTGGGCGTCACAAATAACCCAAGTGAATTAAAGAGGAAAGAATTTGAGTATGAGAAAATTGTGTGTGCATCAAGTTAACCAATGTTTGTCCAATAACCCATTGTCTAACAAAACATAAACGTCTGAATTTGCACACCAACTAGCAAATAACATAGAATTACACAAGACTAATCAAGTATTCATGAGGACTCATTGGTTGATTTAGTACTTCATGGAGTTATGACCAATTAAGTTCACAAGATTTGTAATAACATTCAAAATCACTTTTCATGCAATAATAGTTCAGATGGCATTTGGGTCTCTATGAAAGCTTATTTTAATGATTGATATGGTCAACGCATACTAACATGCAATCTATCATGAAGGTTTTACCATACAACACATACAATTGTCCCAACACCATATATACTAGCATATAACATGGCATATCTCTAGCATATAAGTTTATAAACTAACCAACACAACCCATACGGTGCAAAGTTGACAGGGTAACTTCACACAGTCTTGTCATTCCCACCGAGGTATGAGACTTAGGACCTTGTATGGTGTACGGTTTTCATACTCAATCAGGTTAATACATTCACAACATGTCATTTTCTGGTTCCTAACACGTTTCGTACACATACCTAATCATGCAATTCTACACAACTTATGTTTAAACCATCACTTCAATGATCAATCAGCTTCCAGACCATAAACATAAGATTAGATCCTCAAATTTAGCATGCAAAAACACATATGTTCAGTAAACATACCTCATGAGAAGGTCATAAGCAAGCAAATTTTTTATCATGGTTAACATGCTTCAACAATTATTCACATACGGATACGTAGCTGGCAGTATACTAATCTTGTGAAAGTATGACCGGGGTCCACACAGTAATCAAATCGAGTGCTACCATTTCCTTTGAAAGATAACCCGTAGAAGTTTGTTTCTAAAAATAATTTTTTTTACTAAATTCTATTAAGAATTATTCAGGTAACAATGGAAACGATTAGGTTCAAATTCAAATTGGGGTTCAATATCATACAACATATCATCATACATATTACCCTTGGTAAGAGTCCAAAAATAAGGGCAAAAATTCAATCAAAATATAAGTGTAAACTGTGAGGTACGGATAATCGACGGTGCCCTACAGAAAGGTGCATGGCATCAAGTATTTGGATAGAAAATTAAGACGAAGAGCGCCAATGGATCAGTCCATGAATTCAAGTGAGTGTTGAGGTAGTAGCGTATGGTAGTCGCAACAACACTCCAAAGTATGACATATGAGTTTAGAATGGCACCGGTTGAGATAGAAACTGGGAGGGTGTAACTGACGTAATAGATACTGTAATGTTTAAAGAGAAATATCCAACATGCTTGACAAGATCTGGCAATAAATTTACATCAACAGATTATGAAATGAACATGTCCACAGTTATAGAGTTCCATAGAGTAACATCTCGTTAAGAGGGGTCTTCATTGCTTAAGTTCACAAATGGTTCCAATCTACTTAGTGTTCTCGTACATACTGCGATATGAATCGTTCTTTCCAGAATATTGGTTTAAACAGTGTCTAAAAATATTGCACGACGTGAGCATGAAATAAACATGTGTCTTGGAAACACAGAGCATCAGGGTATTGAAAAGCGGTTTCGATTTTGGATAACTGTACATATGAACTTTTGTTAGGATTTAGTGAAGGTATACCACAAATCAAGGGGTCAAATCATGTTTTTCATAGGAAAGGATCGGGGGTATCTCTTTAGTGCTAGCCAGAAAGTTCATCAAAAGGGGCAGTAGATTCAGAAGTAGTTTTTCCTTAAACGGAAGTCGATCTACCTCATAACACATACTTCTAAAGTTTGGAGTTGTTCATTCGATCATGCGGCTTGTCATTAATAAGAAAAAAAATTCTCTGGTTTTTAAAACATTGGCGTTCATCTGAGTCAGAACTCACAACTGAATCGTGACTAGAAGTTCACTTTAGTAGATTTTATTTCTTCTAAACTCGCACAATTGAAAGCACGGAGTTTGATTATTTCGGCTATGCATCTCCTCGTAGAAATACTTGAGAGACATCTGTAATCTCAGAGGAAGTAGCATTAAGCTGTTTTGTCGAGGACATAGTCCCAGTGGCAGACATAGGTAGTGGGCTACGGGTTCGCCCGACACCCATGAACTTTTTCTGCGGTGTGCTATTTTTCCGATTTTTTACGAACCGAACCCCAAGAAATTTTGTGACCGAACCCCATAGAATTTTTACACAGACCCACAACATAAAAAAAAAATATATATGTTTAAATTTTTTTAAAATCACTAATAATTAATAATCATAAATTAGAAATCTATTCAAAAAACTATAAAAAAACAATCTATATAAGTAACTATATTAATAGAAATTAAATAAAGGCCCACTTCTAATGTTTAGGCCCAAAAAAGAGGAATTGTTGACTTAGGCTTGTGGTCCGTGGTCGGTCGTAGAAGAAACAAAGAGCGGGAGGATTGGGATTTGGGAGTGTCGGCGGCCGTGCGATCAGCCCTTCAGCCGATCAGAATTTCGATCGACGATCGACGGAGCCCGGAGATCACACGGATCTTCGATCGAAGACGTTCGCCACTGTCCGCCGCCCGCCGGAATCAAGCCACCCCCGCCGGTTCTCGCCTCGCCTCCTTCTTCTTCCGCGGTTCCGCCACTGATCAGTGATCAAGGTATCTTGTGAAGTTGTGATTTTCTGTTTAGATTTTCATGTGGAGCCGTGGAGGTTTCTTCAATTGTTCAACAATCAACACAGTTACACAGATTCATATTTGATATTTGTATATTTATATAATTATATGCAATTCTTTAAGAAAAAAACATGTTTGTAGTTTGTACATTTATATGCAATTGTTTAAGAAATCAAGTGTTAATTTGTTGTTTGTCAATTGTCATTTGTTCAACACAGATTCTGGACCGATTTGTGTGTTTTTTTATGTAGGGATTATGGACCGATTTGTAGTGCGCAAAGGGAAATCTTCATCTTCAAAGACTCCCGAATATGTTGATGTTAATACTCTTCCAAGGGATCCCGGTGAACGAAAACCACTTACATCATATAATCCTAATCAACGAGATGAAATTAGAAGATATTACTTAAACAAGGGACCGTTTCAACCAAGACCTCAATCTTTTAAACGAACAATTATTGGTGGCGAGTCGAGACGTTTTCAAGCTACTTGGTATGATAGTTTTAAAAATTGGTTGGAATATAGTGAAACAAATGATCGTGCATATTGTTTGTGTTGCTATTTGTTTAAGGATTACTATGGAAATCACAAGGATGCTTTTGTAGATGAGGGCTTTAATAGTTGGAATAAAAAGGAAAGGTTTGATCATCATGTTGGACAAGTGAATAGCATTCACAACCAGTCATTGAAAAAGTGTGAGGATTTGACTAGAAAAAATCAATCGATAGAATCTGTGTTTGTGAAACAAAGTGATAAGCAAAAACATGAATATCGACTTAGATTAAGTGCATCGATTGAGCTTGCCAAAACATTATTGAGCCAAGGTTTACCCTTTCGTGGTCATGATGAATCAAGTGACTCTTTAAATAGAGGAAATTTCTTGGAATTTTTAGATCTAATGGGAAGACAAAGTGAAGATCTTGGCAATGTTATTTTAGGGAATGCTCCCGGGAATAGTAAGATGACGTCTCCTAAAATTCAACTAGACATTAAACATTGTTTTGCAGAAGAGGTACTTAAACAAATTTTTTAAGATCTAGGGGGTGAGGTGTTTTCTTTACTAGTTGATGAATCAAGTGATGTGTAAAAAAAGGAACAAATGGCGGTGGTTATTCGATATGTGGATAAATATGGGTTTGTAAAAGAACGGTTTATAGGTCTTGTTCATGTAATGGACACTTCTGCATTATCTCTTAAATCTGCCATTGATGATGTATTTTCCCGATATGGATTGAGTTTGAGTAAACTAAGAGGTCAAGGTTATGATGGTGCGAGTAACATGGCCGGTGAGTTCAACGGGTTGAGAGCTTTGATCTTAAAAGAAAATCCTTCAGCCTTATGTACATTGTTTTGCCCACCAACTTTAATTAGTTGTGGTGGCGGTTGCAAAAAAGCATGTGGGTGTGTTAAGGTTCTTTAATACTGTCGCGTGTTTGACTAATGTCATTTGTGCATCTTGTAAGCGACAAGAAAAGCTTCGCGAATCGCAAAAAAAATAAAATGGAAGAGAAAACAAAGAATTTGGAAATTGAGTTTGGTACCGGTACCAGTCTGAATCAAGAACTTTCTCTCACAAGGGCGGGAGATACTCGTTGGAATTCACATTATAAAACTGTTTCTCGTTTGGCTACTTTATATGATTCGATCATTGAAGCTCTTGAATACGTTGAAGAAACGTCTTCGAATGCTACTAACATCACACAAGCGGGAGGACTTATTGAAGATTTGAGAAGGTATGATATTGTATTTTACTTGCATTTACTGGTGCACCTTCTTGATTCAACAAACAATTTGTCTCAAAGTCTTCAAAAGAAGGACCAAGATTTGTTGAATGCAATGTCATTGGTTACATCAACCAAGCGTGGACTTGAGCATTTTAGATTAAATAGTTTTCCATCATTTCTTGAGACGGTCAACTCCTTTTATGATAAACATAATGTTCAAATGGTAAACATGAATGATGTCTACATTAACCCAAGAAATCCAATACAAAATACAAACATGACGTGTCGACATTATTACGAGTATGATTGTTTCAACACGGTGGTGGATATGCAAATACAAGAGTTTGGAAACCGTTTTAACGAGGTAACTTCTGAGTTATTTACTTGTATGGCTTGCTTGAGTCCATGTGATAATGTTGCATCCTTTGATATACCAAAGATACTACGGTTAGCTGAGATGTATCCATGTGATTTTGATGAAGAAGATAGAAGAAGACTTAAGGTTGAACTCACGATCTACATTGATAATTTGAAAGGAGATATAAGGTTCCACAATTTGGATGGTTTATCTAGTCTTGCACGATTGATGGTTGAAACAAAAAAACACCATTCATTTATATTGGTGTACCGTTTATTAAAGCTTACTCTTGTTTTACCCGTGGCAACATCAAGTGTTGAGAGATGCTTTTCTGTAATGAAGATTGTGAAGTCTGATTTACGTAACCGAATTGGAGATTCAAATTTGAGTGATAGTTGTATATGTTATATCGAGAAGGAGTTGCATAAAAATGTGTCTACAGATAATATGATTGATAGGTTCCAAAAATTGAAAACCCGTAGAGAGCAAGTTTAAGTGTTTTGTAATTATTTAAGTTGAGGAATGACGAAGTTTGTTCTAACTTTTTTATATTATTGTCTTGTTTTGTAATTTTGTTATCGAATGCCGATTGATCCATCACCGACCCGACCCGAACCGAACCGAAACGGTCTAAAAAATTATTTGTATATAGGGGGGACGATAAAAAAGACAAAAAAAATGTATATAGGGTGGACGAACAAAAAAAATATACACACCAAAAAATTCCGAACCCTATAAAAAAATTCCTGGGTTCGCCACTGCATAGTCCTGTCAAATAGAGTTCTCAAAATGAGGTTCTTGTGTATGACTCTAACGTCAATCCTTGGCAGCTGGTCCCACATTCAACATGCCACTAATGCTTATATATATATAGGGTGTACCGTAGCTAACCCACCACACTACCAGCACCTTGAAGGCGTACCAACTGCATATCGTTACTAGCTATAGTCAAACCATATTAGATATTTCTAACAGAAATAAGGTTCGTCAATTTTCTCCCATACATTAGAATATAAAGGGCGACGAGAGATTAAAACCTCAATACGTTATGGAAACAAAAGTGTAGGTGTTTCCATTCACAAGACCATTAAGATGGGTTGGGCTTTATCATTTTAGTGAAGATCGCTGAGAGTTTGGTACGTGCAGTTCGAATATCATAACGCTTCGGATTTCAAGACGATCCAAAATTTAAAGCAGGTCATTGGGTTTAAGTTCAATTAAGCTGGGGTTCATCAATAAAAGTTCCCTGAAAAGGATGATGAGGATCCGTGTACCAGAAGTTTGTCGAGCGTCCCAAAGTTTAAATTGTAAAAACTCTTCTAAGCCTACCACCGCATATTCTTCCTTATAGATAGTTATGACAGGAACGTTAATAAATATATAGAAATGTATGGATAACCTGGTGTACTCAATGCGTAAGGAGGGAAATTACAAGATCGATGGTACGATTACCTATAGATATCAAGAGGTTCATGCTCGATGAGTGTAATTTGAGTTTTCATGAAAGACTATGTATTGTTACAACGATAGATGCATAAGGTAGTCTAATCATCAATGATGTTAACTAGTTGAAATACTAACCAGGAGTGTAACACTTGCTGGTTCAAAGCTTGAAAGCTTAACCAAGATATAAAGGATTACAAAAGTGCGAGAATCATAAATTGTTTGTTGCTAAAGCATAAACGGTTAAAATCATGCAGACAAAAATCAGTAGTACATGTTCAAGAGGTTAAAACTGGAAGTCATTAGTTCGAAACTACGAAGACTTTTCACTAACATTAACCCATTAGTGATATTATGTTTGATGTGGGGTACGTAGTTTGCGATGCTGCTGGCAACGATTTTTGGTTCGCGCAAGAAATATCAGGGAATATGAGTCTACATAAGGAAACTTCACAAGAGTTTTCTACCAAAAGATAAGATCCAGTGCTCGAGGTATATACCTCCTCCATTTGGTTATCCAATGTTGTCAGGGTATTGTCTGGTTACGGTTTATGTAAGTTGTCTCATAGTTGTAAAAGTTCCAGGGGTTGATATGGTAGGTAAGGTCATAAAAGTAGAGTTATGATTCAAGATGAATCAAAACTAGTCTAGGGTTTCGTCAAGAATCGTTCGTAGTTAAGGAAGTCTTGTCATCGCCATAGACGAGTGAAACGGTGTCCTTCCAGGTCTAATTGTCCCAACACATTTCTAAAGGCTCTCGAATGGGTTGGAATCCATAAGTAAAAAGGCAAAATCAGGTGTGATAGCGTTTTCAAAGATAGGTGACTTCAACCATCCGGTTGAGCTCAACATGCTCGACATTCAAATGTCACGAGTTTTAAATAAATTATAATAATAAAATAGGGATTTATACCCAATACAACCATTAGCTTTCCTAGTAGAGTTCTCCAGGACTTCCATACACTCCAAATTACATTTACGTGTGCACCCGTAACGGTAATTTGCCTTATATGGTTACCCTAGTTACTCTTACTTCAGCTGCCAAGTATGGTGGAGTTGTATCCACAAAGTGGATATCAAGAATGTGGTCATTAACCCAAAGTTATCTTGACCAGAATTCATTAAGGAGCCAAGTCTCAAGAACATAATGCTCTCTTACTTGGTATGAACCACTTGGCACGAGTCAGCTAGAAATTTAGTTCAATAAGATTTGAAGAGGGCATATCACAATGGCCATAGCTTAGCTCGAAGTCATAAAATGGTTACCCTGCATACCGACTTGATCATAATCCGACACATCAAAGAAAAGTTTCAGTCGGCCCATATCAGGTACCGTTTAAGTCATAAGAGTTGTATTATTTCAAGCAACTATGCAATAGAAACGAGAAAGGAACGATATTAAAAGATCATGGCGAATGTGAAAACAATTAGGATAACGAGGACAATTACAAGTGCCCCATCGGCAACCACTTGAATCCGTATAATGATGTGCCTATTGAAGCTGAATGATCGTGCTATTAGAACGCCATGATAACATTTTCTGGACAGATCAGTTCAAAGGTGTATGTAGAGTAGATATAACAAGAACCTCCCAAGCCAAGAGAAAGGTCTAATATCAGGAAGAGGTACCAACTTCCCTAAGTAAGCATATCATGTCAATCTTTTGGGTATTACGCCCATTTTTTTTCAATCTAGAATAATTTCGAGTAGCAATCGGCTCGTCAAGAGCAAAGACGTGATCCACCAATCTGATTCGATGTCTCGTCGTCCATGGACGCTAAATAAGAGATGAACGACCCTGAGATGTTAAGGATGACTCATGAATAACTGGCTCCTCGTCGTGAGTATAAGAGGGTTAGATGGTGTAAACGACATATTGTAGACCAGGCGCGTGTAGGAATGAGTATCACAATGCATGAGAAAAACATTTTGGTGTGCAACAAATGCAAAACAGTTACAGTCTAAGATAAAAGTCTTAGTTCGCTGTAACCAAGGGCTCTGATACTAATCTGTCACACCCTCAATTTCCACTAACGAAGTTTTACCGTGTAGAGTGTGAGAAAACCAGGATCCCAGTCCATTAGTTACACCAAACAACCATTAAATATCAAAAGATTTTCATTATATTACAAATTTAAATTTAGAGTTTTACAAATGCGGATGCATAAACAAAAGATTCAGTATTTACATAAAACATTATTATTCAAAATAACATAAATTGTATAGAAAACCATAATTGGGTTTTAAAGGCTCATGCATGCATACTCGTGATACTCGAACACCTACGACCTGAGAGAAACATGTTTAAAGAGGAAGTGTCAACCAAAGGTTGGAGAATTCACGTAAGTAAAGTATACACAAGTGTATAGAAATGTTCCACGGATACGATAGTCTTTATCCGTAAATTAAGTAATGTCCTACGAACACGACAGTTATTGTTCGTAAATAGTAATGTAAGATTTAAAGCATAATCCATATTGTAGGTAGCTAGCCAATGTTCATGTCACTAAATGGTTCGTAACCGAAGCTGCCTAATGCACGCAGGTATAACCTACGCGTTTTGCCTTCCCCGTGCCCACCAGAGCAATGGTATGTTTAGACTGATATTATTCTCAGTCCGACCGCCAGTCGGGTGGTGCATCTCTTGCCCGCTGAGTGGGGTTTGTCAAACCTAGTAGTACTACTCAATATCACCTCGCTATTACACTATTAACGGTTCGAAATGTAAGGACTTAAGTTGGTGTAACATTCTAGTGAGCATGTGATATATAGTGGCATTATCTTTAATCTTGAAGCAAACAGTTTATCAATGCGCGTTACCATCTCAAACTAGATGTAACGTAAAGAGAGTTGTGAACTCACCTTAGGGTGCGCGGCAACAAGTTTAGTAAGACACCGGGTCTTGAGTAACTACCGAGCACCTAACGAGCATACATACATAAGTGTGTGTCTAAATACTAACGTCACAACCTAGACGACGGTGTTTGGCAATTATGCCATTGGCTCGAAGTATGTGTTAATTTCCAAAAGCAACAAGTGATAATGATGTTTAATCCAAATTAACCATCAAGATTATTTATAAACAATCATGTTCAAATGATCGGGAAAACCCTTTTATTGTACGATGGTATTTTCCAAAAATATTCACAGTTAATTGTATAGTGCTTATATATTTTGCGCATTCCAAAACATATATATATATATATTATTATTATTATTGCTATTATTATTATTATTATTATTATTATTATTATTATTATTATTATTATTATTATTATTATTATCCAAAGTGATACAAAATATCGATGAGTTGATTCAAAACGAGTAGAAATTCTCATTTAACTATTCATCCAAAATAATATGTATACTATAAAAATGTATATATGGGTTTGCAAGACAATGTTTAACAAGCGAGTTAACATATTGAAACTTTCAATTTAATCTTCAGAAAAGTTCATAATACGAGGTATTGGTCCAACAATAACATATTTGATGATTACAGGCTTGGGGCGCGTTCGGAAAAGTTCAGAGATTAATTATATGGTAATAGAAAGTAGGACAACAATTGGAAGGAAAAAAAATAACTTAAAAAGTTTTGAAGGTTGTTGGGTTTGAACCCGCGACCCCTTGGGTCATCAACCAACACCCTACCCATTGGAATAAGATTAACGTTATTGTTTTGAAAACAGTTTGAAAAGATTTATCCTAAGTGAAACTCATGGCAGTTAGGGAATCGGAACTAAAAAGAAATAAAAGATAAACGGTCACCGGGTCTTGAACCAACAACCCTCACTTGGTTATTTAGCAACTAAACCACCAGGAGATTTAAGAAATTATGTTTTAACTTGGTTTACATAATATTTAAAATTAATGGTTCCGGTGTTACCTTCCCCAAATAAAAACCCTACACGCCCCATCCGCCATTAACCTTCATAGGAACTTCGAACGATGGACAGTAGGGCTAGGTTTCGAATGAAATAGTGAGTTTTAGTCGTACCTTGAATCGAATTTATGGTTTGAACTCGGAAATGATGATGGCACTGCTTCCTACTCGAACCTGACACCAAGACGATAACTCGTCTGAACCGACCCTCGAAATGGGCCTGTGATGCCCCTAGATGCTGGTGATTGTGACTGAGTGGCGATGCACGTCAATCGAGCACATGTGGTTCAACCGTGGAGGTCACCGGTGTAGAATTCGATCGGAACCATATGCGGTTTTTCAATTTCCTTCCTCGGCAGTTCGTCGGAGAGAAACAAAAGGGTGGTCGTTCACGGGAGGGGTTTGAGAATTTGATGTTGCTCCAAATGATCGAGAGAGTATTAATTTACTAGATCAATTTGGCTGATCGTTTAGAATGCTCGACTCAATAAAGTGAAGACGATTGCCGGAGAGCAACCGTCGACTGTTTCAATTTCATTTTAAAATTCAAGTTTGTTTAAATGACGGATTCAGTCCCTAAAGACTTTACAAAATGGAAAAAGAGGTTTTGGTAATTGCAGGTGTAGTCCCTCAAAGTCTTATTAGATACAAGTTTCAGAAGTTACAGAGTTGCCCCTCAAAGTTACCAATCAACAACGAACACTAACGGGGGTTAATGGGAAATAACTTTTACCGTATTGATAGGTGTGTCTGACCAAATAAAATTGATGTGTAATATTTGTAAGATGTGAACTCTTAATTTGATTCAGATAAAATCATGAATACGGCAATATAATTATATGTGTAATTCATATAAAATCATAGAATGCTATACGTGATGCCAACGACGTTTATAATATGTGGTTATATGATACGTTAACACATAAAATCATGAAATGTAATGTATATATATCTATATAACACATACAATAATAAATGTAATCGTCGCATAAAATATGATTTACATAAGATCATAAATTATATTTATTCAAGTCAGGTAACCGACGTCTAGACTCACGTGCTAGCTCATACAACTATTCTAGTTAACTGAGGTAACGGACGTTATTGAAAGATAACACAAGTTATTAATGGAGTTAAGCTGGAAATTACCAGTTGTCACATTCCCTGCGGGGCTTTCCCATTCTTCACCTTGGCAAGATACTCTGGGCAGTTTCTTCTCCAGTGCCCCATCTTGTTGCATTCAAAACACTGACGCTGATCTGGCAGCGGTGCCTTGGACGCTTTTGACTTTCCCTTCTGGGAGCTTCCAGACGTTCTAGGAATAGCTTCCTTGCCCTTCTTCTTATTACGACGCCTTCCCTTCTTCGCCTCAGGCTTCTTGACACCTCCTGATCGGATTGTGAGTACATCGGGTGCCTTGCCGTTAACAAAGTTAACCTCGGAAGTCTTGAGCATGTCGTGAAGCTCAGTCACTGTCTTCACCATGCTGTTCATGTTGAAGTTCACCCTGAAAGGGATGAAGGCACTGGACAGTGAGTGTAGAATTAGGTCTGTCGCCATTTCGGCGGGGATTACATAATTCAGCTTCGATAGGCGGTCGATGTAACCCTTCATCTTCAGGACATGAGCACTAACGGGAGTACCCCCAACCATGCGACAATTAATAAGTGTCATAACGGTGTCGTTGCGCTCCTTGCGGGTCTGGGTTTCAAAAATTCCCCTCAGATCACCGATCATCTGAAAAGCCGTCATGTCGACCATGTTCTTCTGAATCTCAGAAGTCATGGTGGCTAGCATAAGGCACGCGACAAATTTAGCATTCTATCGCAATGCGTTATGGGAATTACGAGCAGGAGCAGTTTCGGTGTCAGGTTTCTCGGGAACCTCAGCCTCTAACATATTTTCCATGTTAGCCATCATCAAGACGATTCTCAGATTCCTTTCCCAATCGAGAAAGTTGGCGCCATCAAGCTTCTCTTTCTCAAGAAGAGAATTGAGATGAAAAATCTTCTAGTTTGCGCGGTTTGCCTTAGCCATATGAAACAAAAAGAAAATTTAGTGTTTTGATGTTTGATTCGTATTCAAGGATGGCAAGCTAATCTTGAATAGGAAATGGGAACTCAGTTAGTTAGACAACTCCTCCAGACAGCGTAAAGTGCTTTTAGAATTTCTAAGTAACTGTAGGTCCGAAAATCAACCAATCACGATATCTTAATCACAAACGAGTGCGGAATCCTCGTATGTGATTGATTCAAGAAAAATGTAGAAGAAAGAGACTCAATCTATAAGAAAGATCGAATCTTGAATGTGAAACACTACAAACTTGAAGCAAATGGGACTGATCGTAAACACAAAGTGAAAGTGAAATCGTAAATGTAATCTCCAAAAGCTTCGAATAATCATAAACATGAGGGTTTATATACTACCCATACAAAACCCTAGGGCCAATCATAAACACAAATAGCCCAATCATAAACACTAGAAATCGGCCCACATGGCCTAAATATAATCTAACTAAGCCCAAAAGCCCAATAACTAACAAGCCCACAACTAATGTTCATGCCTCTAATATATATAGCCCAACAATCTTCCCCTAGGCATGAACCATTAGATCACCTATGGCAGCTGCAAATCGAATCTGAAAGTATTCTGCACATTGTTCGACCACCATCCATTTGCCACGATCCGATTAGCCGTTCCATGGAAGATACCTACCCTTACAGCATTTTCCATATCAGTCTCATCACCGAGAATAGGTTGGGAGGCTAGGAGCTTGATGTCTTTTTCACCATATCTCAGCAGATCGACCGGATCGTAGAAACGAAATTGCCTTATTCTTTTGCAGAGAACCACCACCTCGTGAGTCGTTGGATCATAACACCAACAGTCAAAGCTTTTGACTAAGGTACCGTCTTCGATCTCATCCAACATATTGATCACTCTTGTGCGTTTGGTGGGTGGTCTCCTTGCTTCACCTATCGACTCACCAGTTACTGGGTCAGTTCCAGTCTCGACCCATCTTACTTGCTTCAGCTCAAAGTTTGCAAAATTATTTTCTAATTGGCTCATCAGATTGTTTCGAATAAGATCTCCTTCGGTGCTGTTCCATCTGTTGATGTATGGAGCTCTAAGCAGACTTCTAATCTCAGGCTCAGTCCATGAATGAAATTGGGCACGTGTTTTATAGTACTCTACTGGACTGTAGCCGTCACGGATCACAGCAAACAGCTTCTTCTCTGTGTCATAGTGCCAGCACAGAATAGTTTCACGACTCCCCCTTTTGTCTATAGAGCTTTCACCAACATCAAGGGTGTATTGAGTGGGAACTGGTCCTTGAAAAAATTCCTTAAACCAGTTGTCGTGACCTTCTGGTGCTTTGGAGATGACCCTTCCACTTCGGGCATAGTTAGACATCTCGATAGTGTCATCTCCATCATCCACATTTACTGCTTCTGTACCTTGCACACCCTGAGATGAACTTTAACCAGGGGCACCTGAAGTATTTGACTCCACAACATCACCAATCTTCTTCTTCAGGTCCATCAAGGTCTCATACAGATACTTCATTCTATTCTTGTCAGCCACTTCCTTGTCCTTCAGTTTTCTGTTCTCAGCCTGGAGTGCTTTTATCTCAGTCTCCCTAATTCTGTTCTGAGACATCAGAAAGTTTATGTGAGGGTCTGCACTTATCCTCATCTCAATTGGTAGCTCAGCAGCTTGAAGTGGGCGGAAACTTGGAATAACAGTTGGCGGCAGACTTGTTCCACTAGAGACACTTATTCTGACAGGGCTGGGTACTACAACAGTGTTATCAACCTCCAGAGATTGCCTTTCTTCATGAACAGGGCTACGTTCACTCAGAAGAGGGCTTTCAGTTTGAACCCGGGCAGGTTGATCTTCAACATTTGGAACCGTTGATTCTTCTTGAGCAGTTTGACTTTGAGAACTAGACTCAGTTGGATGGACCATCAACAGACTTGAGCTAGTCTTTGTGAACTTGAACCGGATACTTCTTGGATCTGTCTTCTTCCTGGGAGATGGTTCACGGAACGGGACAGGCTCTTCAAGCATTTCATTCACATTGAACTGAATATCCAATTATTGAGGGATGGAGTCACCACTAGAAGATGAGTTCAGGACATCTCTTGATCTTTTCAGATTGATTGGTTCCAAGTCTCCATAGATATCATCATCCATATTCCCTTGATTAGCAAAGATGTCGTCCATCACATTTTCTTCATCTGAAGGTATCACCACATCTTCTTCTTGCACATTTACAGCCGGAGTTGCTGTTATATCTTGATCTTCAGCAACAGATGCATTTACAGTTGGCATATCGGCTTCAGGTTCAGATTCTTCAACTTCTTGTTCCCTTGCCACTTCGGGAAACGCACCCCTCTTGACCCATTCAAGCCTTCCTTCAAAACTGTTTTTACCCTTTCTGTCTTGGGTCTGTAGTCCAAACACTCCACAATCCATCACCTTAATATCCAGTTTTTCTACCCTCTCTTCAATCATAGGATATTTCTTCTTGACCACCATCTGTACAAATCTTGGTGTCATCAGGAACTGTTCTCGGGCACTCAGGTCAGCATTGCCTATCCAATCCAACAACATCATCTTGGAGAAATTGAATTTCCAGTCCAAGGCCAATGCGACAAATGCTGTTCCATGCAGTTTGTTGAGCTGATCAAAGCTAGTTCTCTTTCCCAGAAATGATTTTTGCATGTAGTGAGCCAGACACCTCTAGTAGTGCGGCAACAACTTCTTGAAGATGGGAGGGAACTTTCCTTCATATCCCAGAGATTGAGCACCTGCTAGCACAACTTCCTTCGGATACTCAACGGATCAGCAGCACTATCAATGATGTTCAGCCCTTTTCTGATGTCATCCTCCTGAATCACTATCTCCCTGTTCTGGATTGTTGCAGTGATTGTTGTTTTATCTGCATCAGCTCTAGCATATCCCCAGAACTCCCTTACAAGCTGCTCATCAATCAGCACACTTGATCTCACGGCATGGTTTATCTTGCAGATATTCATCTCGGCCACCAGTGAATAAAATAATTCCATATGCTTCTCTGGTGGGTCTTCAAGATACGCCGGAATGCAGTGATCACTTTCAAACTTTATCTCTTCGTCAAGCATGTCGTCTGCCATCTGAGAAAGACAAGACACATGTATCAGACTTGTTCATAAAAGTGCAATTAAGTTTATTAACCCTTGTCGAAGTTCAATTGAAAATCAAATTTTACTTTTGAGGTTCACAAAATTCCAATTTAAACTTTTAGGAAAAAAAAATTGATTTAAGCACACAAAATTCACAAACACCATTAATTTTAACAAAATTTTAATGAGATTCCAAAAAATATTAGGTGTTTCTGATTTTAAATCACATTTAAGTGTGTTTACGATTCATCAAATGGGTTTACGATCCAATTATTGAGTTTACAATTCACAATTTGGGTTTACGATCAGACAAGCGGGTTCACGATCGGGTCAAAAACAGTTCGGCATAAGCCCAGTCGTAATCTAACAGCCCAGTCGTAAACACGCTAAAACCTTTAAGCCCGATCGTAAACAATCAAACGGAATCTCGGATCGTAAATGACGATCGTAAACAACGAGCGTAAACTCGAAACGTCATCTCCTTCACCGCGATGATCGTAAACTCCAAATCCACCATAGCCAAACCTGCAACTTCACGAAATTCATCAAAACTCATCATTTATGCAACATAAACATCTATCACTACCTTTTAAGTATCGCAAACACAAAATCGACTCCAAAACTCGTTTATCCGATGAGAACTTTGCAGGAAGGACCGAGTGATGAAAAAGCTCGAAGAATCGGGATTAAACCGACAACAACAATGGAAAATAGTCGATTGAAAGGAGGTTCGTGGTCGGAAAGTGATATTTGACGACTTTGTTCAAAACTCTCAATCTCCTTGAGTAATCTTTTACACTTAGAACATTCAACCGCTTCAACTTTTGAACTCTCAGGAATTTTAGGTAATTCTTCTTGAACCATGGAGACACTTGAATAAGAATCAGAATCAGTTAAAATGCTATCATCATCAATATGACGAACAGTCAAAGCAATTGCAGGTTTAGACTGATTCTTTTTAACTTCAGTATCTGCATTCCATGCAAACTCACTTGAATGTGGAAACGTATTGGTCCAATCATGAACAAGATTAGCAGATTTCATCTCAACCTTCTCAACTTTATTTGGTGAATGATAAACTAAATGTGCATGTTGACCAGTTTTCAATTTATGATCTGCAGAACTTGGACATTCTCCAGCAAAGTGACCATAATTTGAACATTTATAACATTTCACCTTCGATTTATCCAAACCAATTTTACCCTCCTGATTCAATCTCTTCTTCCCAGTTCTGTTGAAAAATTTCTTCGTTCGTCGAACCAGCATTGCATACTGCCAATTTAGATCCATTTCCTCCAAATGATCTTAATCAATCTGATCATAATCTTCATTTGCTAACTCAGCATTACTCACAACACCCGTGATAACACCAAAATACGAAGATACCAAAGCAGACATTAATGCATTATAATCATCAACAGTTTGAGCAGATAATGCATTAGGAGTCGAAGAACTCGGAATTGAAACAGTACAACCAGCAGATGAATAACTTGAAGATTCAGATTTACCTGCCAGAAAGGCTGTTGGGGGTGCAGAATTAAGAATATTCGATTTCCCAACATTCATTGTAGAATCATTTTCACCATGATACACCGCAGGATTCTGAATTTTTGTAGGAAGAGACTTGTTCACCATCAATTCCATATCCCTAGCCTGAATTCTTTGAACTAAATCATTGAAAGACAATCCTTGAAAATCCTTGTCATGAGTAATCATCATAACATAATTCTCCCATTTTTCAGGTAGAGCTTCCAAAATCTTCTCTTTCATATCAGCTTCGTCTTTAGTAAGATTCACCAAGCGCATTTCACTCATCAGATGAGCAAATCTTGCAATCAGATTGGGAATCGTTTCATTCTGATAATGTTTGAAACTATCAAACTCTTTCTTCAAAACCTTTTGTCGACTTTTCTTGTACTGGTCATTGCCTTCACATCTTTTCTCTAAAGCATCCCATAGACTTTTCGATGTGTAATTACCAGCAAATTGATGAAGTAACTCTTTAGGCAAAGCCATCGTTAAAGTACCATAAGCCTTTTTCTCTGCTTGATAAGCTTTCTTTTGCTCAGATGTCATTTTTCTTTGAAGAACAGGTTCACCGGTTTCATCTTTAGGATAAACATATTGATCAGTAAATGATAACCACATATCAATGTCATTCGTGTCAACATATGCTTCGAACCGTTTAACCCAACTATGATAATCTTCCAACTTTAGCAATTTGGGAACTTTCTGACTTGTTCCAATTTCATTATCATAGTTCATCATCGTTTGCATAGTCGCTTGAACTGAGTTTTGAATAGCCGCGAACGCTTGAAAATCGGACATTTTCGAAACACAGGTTACTGTTCACTCCGAACCTCGTCCGAACTTAATATACCCTCCGAACGTTCTCCGAACTTGATCCGAACTCAGAAATACAGTCCGAACTATCTCCGAACTCTCACCGAACCTTGTTAACTCCGAAATCCTCCGAACCTAGTCCGAACACACACCGAACGAACAATATGGTCCGAACGCTCACCGAACAAACTCCGAACGAACTCCGAACTACAGAAGACTCTCCGAACGAATTCCGAACCTGGCGTTCGGAGCAGTTAGACCGAGCTTACTCCGAGCTTGAAATGCGGAGCAGTTACGCCGAACCTAGAGTTCGGCCGAACGCGAATTTTCGGAAAAATTTGGAGACACACACTGAAATCGACACCTCTCGAGCAGTAAACACTCAATCAACTGAAAATGAACAACCACATACATATTTGACGTGAATCATGATGTTTTGAACGATAATTTTGAGAAATGAAGATGATAAACGAATTTTGAAACTCAAAAACGTGAATTTGAACTCGAAAACACGAACAAACACTGATCTCCGACTAGTAGAACAAACCAAAAGCTCTGATACCACTTGAATTTGCCTGAACGTGTGAATCTTCTACTTAGTCGTATAGAAATCAATGTAAACGAGTAACACGCAGAGAGTAAATACAAATGAGACTTGTATTAACCACAGAGACCACATAGTACACTTAGAGAAAGTTATAACACGGAAGCTCTCAAGTCTATACAAGACAAACATATTTATAGGCTGAAATCACGACTGGCCGAACCTCAGGTTCGGCCGAGCCTCGGACCTCCGAACTCCAGGTTCGCTGGAGGTTCGGACCTCAGCTAACTTGCATGTCTTCGTCTTGTATTCGATACTTCACATGACGATCAGAAACTATGTATCAACAAAGTGAAGGCGAAGGTAGAGGTGTGAAATATTCTCATAGATAACGGCTGGAGATAGCCGAGATCACTTTTCCGGTGATAAAGTGCGGTGGCTAGGGTTTCGCTGTGACGGAATCGTAAACGAGAGAGATGAGAAGAGTGGATCGGAAACGCAGATAGGAGAGATAAATGAACGGATCGTAATCAGTGAAGGGTATTTATACCCTTTTTTTTAAAAAAAATTCATTTGACCCCTCCAACTTTCAAGAACTTTAAAAAATACTCCCAAACCTCTAAAAAAGTTAATTCTCTTAACAAAATGTTAGCTTTGAGTGAAATTTGAGAATTTTACGAGGCTTCCCCTCAGACTCATACCCCGAGTATCTGATCATGATCATAAATTTAATATAAAAAAAAATAAATTTAAAGACTTGAAATATAAGATAAACCATAAACAATTAACCCTAATTACAGAAATTTAAAAAAATTACTTGCCTCGAAGCTGATGTAAATTCATGGATCAAACCAGACAAATCTTTGACTGAGGAACCCTTTTCAGCTTCCGTTACTCGACGCTCTAAACGATTGCTCAAAATTTTTGAAATCACATAAACTCACATCCAGATAAAACATTTTAAGTGCTTAATTGTGGTACATAATTACCGACATGTTTAACCGTCCCCACACCTAATTGTTCATAGCAAGACCTACCCAACCTCAGAGTTTATTGAGGGTTCACAAACCCCCAACTTGAGGAACCATGCAACACCGTCATGACAAACCCTTATTTTCTTAATTATCAGTTGGTGATCAGGTCGGCCGCATAAGCACGCAGAGAAGACCAAACAAAATAATTTATTTATTTTTACCATCAAGATTTTTTTTTTGATATATTTTTTTTTTTTTGCTTTTTCTTTTCAGTTTTCTGTGGTGTTGTCATAACAGCAGAAACATGGCGTGTGAGAGAGTGAACACTAGGTGAATACCACTCTCAACCCGTTTTTGCTGGGACTCAGTCTTTTAAACTATGTAAACTAGGATGGAAAACTAAACATATATAGGAGTTAAGTTTACTGCACTTACATGGATGATCATTGTTTTTGATTTAGCTTACCAAACATCATCTTTGAGACGTCTTTCACTTCTGCCTTACACGTGTCAGTCTTCGATCGTCTTGGAAATTTATATCACTTCCTACCAACTCAAGGCAAACAAAAGACATCATAAAAACCTCAAACAGATATTTTTTAGATTTTCTGAGACAACACTATTTCTTCCCCTATTTTTATGAGGCTTTTGAAAGATAAACACATATTTTTGATTTTTTTTTAATATTTACAAGAAATTTTGATCAGATCATTCCTCGAAGGCAATCATCCTTAGGCCTTCGACACACATTTCAAAATTGGGACGAGGTAAGGGTTTTGTAAAAATATCAGACACATTTTGGTCTGAGCTCACCTTTTGAAGCTGAATTAACTCCCGATCATAACAATCACGGATAAAGTGTACCTTGATGTCTATGTGCTTTGTTTTTTAGTGATGAACGGGGTTTTTCACAATCTCTAGAGCAGCAACATTATCACAAAAGATAGGAGTGTTAACGAATTCCATACCGTAATCAGTGAGCTGATTTTGTATCCATACTACCTGTGAGCATCTAGCGGATGCTGCCACATATTTAGCTTCTGCAATTGACTTCAAGACGGTATGCTACTTTTTGCTCTGCCAAGAAATGAGTCGATCTCCCAGATACTGACATCCACCAGTTGTTGACTTCCGGTCAAGATCACTGCCTCCATAATCACTGTCAGTATATGCAAACAATTGGAAATCAGTGTTCTTTGGGTACCAAAGTCCAAGCCTAGGCCTGCCCTTCAGATACCTAAAAATACGTTTAACAACAATTAAATGTGAAAGTTTAGGATTAGCCTGATAGCGGGCACACAGACACACTGCATGCATAATATCTGGCCTGCTTGCTGTTAGATACATAAGTGATCCAATCATCGAGCGATACATGAATTCACTCACTGGCTCCCCATCTGCATCTGCTGTCAGTAGAGGTCTGGATGCCATGGGAGTTGAGATTGGCTTAGAGTCTTGCATCTTGAATTTTTCTAGAATCTCATTCACATATTTTGCTTGGTGAATAAGAATCCCAGATTCATCCTGTTTCACTTGCAAGGCTAGGAAGAAGCTCATCACTCCCTGATCACTCATTTCAAATTTCTTTCTCATTATCTCTTCAAACTCAGTGCATAATTCTTCGTTTGTTGACCCGTAGATGATGTCATCTACATAAACCTGCACCATGATGATGTCATCCTTCACCCTCTTCCTAAACAAGGTCTGATCAACCACTCCTCTTGAGTATCCATTCTCCACCAGATGAGTTGATAGTGTCTCATACCACGTGCGCGGAGCTTGATGTAGTCCATACAAAGCCTTATCCAGAAGATACACATGATATGGATATTCCTCATCTACAAACCCCGGTGGTTGAGTCACATAAACTTCCTCATTCATTTCTGCATATAAAAATGTTGTCTTAACATCCATCTGGCGAACTGTGAAGTTTAGAAATGATGCAACTGCAAGGAATATCCTAATAGCCTCAAATCTTGCCACGGGTGCATACACCTCATCGTAGTCAATTCCATGAATTTGTCTGTGGCCCTGGACAATCAACCGTGCCTTGTTTCTGACAATTATACCCGTGTCATCCTTCTTGTTCTTGTATAACCAACGTGTGGGTATAACCTTCTTGTTCTCTGGCCTTTCCACTAGGCGCCACACTCCCAGCTTAGAGAACTGATTAAGTTCATTGTGCATGGCCTCTATACAACATGGATCTCTGAGAACAACCATCACATTAGGTGGCTCAATCTGGGATATGAAGCACGAATACATGCAAAAATTAATGTCTCCCGTGCGGCTTCTAGTGGTAACACCTGCTGAAACTGGTCCAAGTATATTGCTGATTGGATGGTCTTTATTGATCCTTGATACTTGAACATCTGGCACAAAAACAGAAACAGGCAGGTTAGAATTAACGATATTATCACTCATACCTTGGTTTTGAGAAATTTCTGAATCATCATCTTTAGTTCCCGAAGTTCCCGGAGCATCTGCATTGACATTTGTGTGAACTGCATCTGGTGCTTTCTCACCAACTTTCTCAGCATGAGGTCTTGATTCAGATGATTGTGCAATAATGTCTTCTTCTTCACCCAAATGATGGAAAACATTTGAAAAGTTGAACCCTTCAAACAGTGACCCATAGTAAAAAATCCAATCCGGTCCACTCCCTGCATCTGTAGGATTGTCTTCAAGCCAGTCCACGTTATATGCCTCAATGATAACCTTTGTGGTTTTGTTGTAGACACGATACGCACTATTTGCTGAATAACCCACAAAATAACACTCATCGGCCTTGGCTTCGAATTTCCCAACATCGGACTGAATCAGAACCATGCATGGACACCCGAATGTCTTGAAGTATCCCACTGTTGGCTTCTCTTTGTAAACAATCTCATACGGAGTCTTCTCATGACGCTTGTTTAAAAGACACGATTCTGCACGTAACAAGTTGTATTAACTGCTTCAGCCCAGAAGAAGATTGGCAATTTAGCTTCACACATCATTGTCCTTGTTGCTTCAATGAGTGTCATGTTTCTTCTCTCAGCGACTCCATTCTGTTGCGGAGTGTAGGGTGCACTGAATTGTCTCTATATTCCCTTCTCTCCACGGAACATATTTAACTCTGCATTCTTAAATTCTGTTCCATTGTCCGTTCTGATAGCCTTGACCTTCACGTTCAGCTGATTCTCTATAAGCGTGACAAACTGTTTCACTAAGATCGGAGTTTCATACTTGTTGGATAAAAAGAAGACCCAAGTGAATCGTGAGTAGTCATCCACAATCACGAGACAGTAAGAGAATTTGCTGATGCTTTGTACTTGCATTGGCCCAAATAAATCCATGTGAAGAAGTTGTAACACGGATGACATTGAATTTGCTATCTTCGGACGGTGCGGCAACTTGTGCTGCTTCCCCTTCGCACAAGCCACACATTTTCCACAGTAGAGAAATCTTTGATAGGCAGCTTTCTGACATGTTCTCCCTTTGCAAGCTTGGTCAAATTCTTCATGTTAGTATGCCCCAGACGCCTATGCCACAAAAGAGCTAAGTTCTCATTTTGTTTGGATATGAGACTGGCTTCTTCTGAAGTTGGAGGTTGACCCATGTTAAGCTGATAAGAGTTTGCTCTTCTCGGAGTACGCATCAAGATGCACTTTTCTGGAATCTTCACACCAGGCTTGAGAATAATGCACTCCTTGCGGTTGAACAACACATAATAGTCTCTATCACAAATCTGAGAGACACTCAGTAGACTGTGTGACAGCTCCTCCACATAATGCACGTCAGAGAATGATAAATTACCACTTCTCACCACTCCTTTCTTGCTTATTCTTCCACCCACACCACCTGCAAATGATACACCTCCCCCATCGAAGTCTTCCACATATACCAAAAGGGATAAGTCTCCGGTCATATGTCGGGAGCAGCCGCTATCAACATACCAGAGATTGTTGATAGGTCTTCTTGGCTGTCCCTACACAAATCAGAAATTAGTGAGATTTAGGTACCCAGGCCATAACAGATCTGGGCACACCTTTGGAATCAATGTAATTAACTAATTGGAGGGTCATTTCTGGCTTTGATTCAGGTACATTCACATTTTGAATGTTGACTTTTGGTTTCCGGGTGGTGTTTTTCTGTGGTTTCAACACATTTGATGAGTTCTTCACAAACACAGGTTTCTTTTGTGGAGATGTGGCCTTTTTACCAGATGACTTTTTAACAGGTGTCCACTCAAGTTTCAGCTTCGTGTAAACCAATTGTTTTGTTTGAGTGACATCTTTTTGTTTTAAAAACTGTTGCTCAACTTTTGCTTTGCCAATATGTTTATTAACTCTTTTGACCTTAGCCATTTGTTTCTCAACAAATTCTGGTTTTATCTTATCATTTCTTTTATAAACTCCTTTAGATACATAAGTTGGTTTTGGAGTTTTGGCCACATTCCATTTTTCAACAGGCTTTATCACAGGTGCCTTTGTGTTTGAAACCTTAGACTGTTGAGTCTTCATTGGTTCCAAACACTGCTTCCCCTTAAACAAAGCTTGTTGCTTCTGCTTTTGCTTTTCTCCTGTCATCATTTTCTCCAACATACTAGTCCGTGGGTTTTACGGATAGTATGGTTGAAATGGTCTATTCACACAATTAGCAGCAAAGTGTCCTGGTTTTGCACATTGAAAACAGTTCATGAGTCTAGGTCCATTGACATGACTACAGAGGTATGAACGTCTTGGGTAAGACGACTTCCACTCTGGCTTATCATCCCATTTGTATATAACACGTTTTGCATCTTTTTCCGGTTGTGTAATTAAACAAAATTGCTCTGACTTAGATTTGTTTGTTCTATTGAAAGTTGACACAACCTGAGGATAAGCAACAAAATCTTTGGGCTTAGTCTCACGACCTACTTTAGTGTTAGGCACGCGAATTTTAAAACCAACTTTTTCATTGGAATTAGAAAGATGTTTTGACAACACAGATACAACTACTTGTTTTGACTTGGACGTATTAAGTTCTGACACAGATGCCAGAACATCGTCCTTGGGTAAATTAAGACTAGAACTACTAGACACATGACATTCATTGACTTTCAAACATTCAGCATCCTCCCCTGACACATCTTCAATACCTACTTCATCTGCACATGAAACAAAGCCATCAGCAGGTTCAACACTATTGTTTAATGATTCATGGGACGGACCTGATTTACTTGTGGATGCCATTGTTTCATTCTGTTTACCCAACCCATAGATCATGTGTTTCTCATTTTCAAATTCCTGATCAGTCATAGGTGTTACTCCTACTAGAACACTATCTATGGGAGGTCCTATCTCATGTGTTCCTGCTTCTTATCTATCAACTTGATCCTCCTCAAGGATTATTCCTATTATGTCTCTAGTCTTATCTTGAGGAACATCATTCTTGTTTTTGTCTGAGAAGCTAATCCCTATTCCACCTTTGTCCTTACCTATTCTAACCTCAGTTATGCAGGTGTTCAAAGACTTACTGGCCTCTAACATTCTTTTGCTTCTCATATGATTCATATCAAGTTTTACCTGCAACTCATTGTTCTTATGCTTAAGTTCATCTAGCTGCTTACTAAGCTCAGCTATTTCTAACTTAGCGTTGTCATACAGAAGAGCTTTCTCAGTTGCCAGTTTTTGATATTTCACTATGTCTAATTTTTTAGCTTTTACCTTTTCCTCATTCTTCTGCCATCTACCCTTAAAGGAACTCCTCTCGCATTTTATCTCAAACAATTCTAACTGATAATTTTTATAGATTTGTCTAAGTCCAGGAATTATACGAGCACAAGTAGGATCAGGACATACCTTGTCGTTATCAATCTCAGCAGCAAAGGCTTCCTTGTCATCCACCGGAGGTTCTTCAGGTTTCTCATCAGTTACAACAAATGCATGCTCTTCCTCTTCATCCCTTTCCATAGCAGCAACCATTGCATGTGACAGGCTGAATTCTTTTAACTGAGGTGTCCAATCATATCCACCTCATTCCTGCACAACCAAAGCACTTGACTCAGTCTTTACCTTGCCATCACCTGCTTTCATTTCTTCTGTTCTTTCTTTCCTCGGCTTTGTGCACTCTCTTGCGAAATGCCCATACTCGTCACAGTTGTAGCACCTCAGCTTGCTCTTGTCAAACCCCATCCTGATCTTATCTTGGTCCTTCCACACATTTCTCCCAGTCTTTGCCATGAACTTCTTTACCCTGAAAACAGCCATTGCCATCTGCCAAGAGACATCCAACATCTCTACATCTTCTGGATTTATCTGATTCAGCTCACCTGACACCATCTCAGTTGGCACTAAAGTTCCTGCCATGAGAGCTTGATAGCTATTCATAAAGCCCATTCCGAGGGCAAAGTTAGGATCATTCGTAGCATCAGGGTTGACACCTCCACTTGAACTTGCATGAGGTTGTGCCACAAAAGCAGCTGACTTTATGACAGGGCTTGGTTCAATTTTCCCGCCAAACTAAGGGAGCTTATATGGTTCAATTCTCTCTGCTTGTCATCAATAAGCTTTGACTTCAATTTGTTGATCATCTCATCAAGAGATAGCTCACTCAGCTTGTTGTTGTCCTTAACGATGGAGATGTTGGTATTCCAGGATTTGGGCAGACTATTCAGCAGTTTCAGATTCTTATCTTCCAGATCTGGTTCAACACCATAGCTTGACATTTCGGCCATCAGAGACACGAACCTTTGCACCTATACTTCGAAGGATTCACCTTGAATGTGGTTGAACAGATTGAATTTCTGCTTTAGCATTTGCTTGCGGCTTGCCTTAATGTCCGGATTCCCTCATAAGCCACACTCAAAGCATTCCAGAGTTGCTTGGCAGTCTTGCAGTGCTTAAATCCTTGTGCAATATCTGGTGTAAGTGCCATAGTCATAATAGAAAATGCCCTCTCTGCTTTGTTGCATCTTTCCCAATTATCATCATCATATTCGTCTTCCGTTTTAGCTTTACCTGCATTGGTTCCTTCTGGATGTGTAGGTGTGTGTGGCCCATGAATTACTGCTCTCCATAATCTTAAATCAACACTCTTCAAGTGGTTTTCAAACCTATATTTCCACTCTAGAAAATTATCCGCCGATGTGAGTCTAGGTGGACGAGTGATGGATCCAATCTCAAAATCCAACTTCTGATACATACTCGGTTCGAAATCCATTACGTAAGCTTAGGGAAACTTAAAATTAAAGTCCAAATGTCCAAAATGTGCGATTACGATCGTAGACCCTTGATTACGATCGAGAACTCCTGATTACGATGGAGGCAAATCGTAAACTCTGTATCCGACAAGAAAAATCGTAAACACCGATTACGAATAACGATTACGACAAGCAGGGGTCGTAAACACACGATTCCGATTAGAATGAATCGTAAACTCGATTGCAATTCGATTGAGTCGTAAACACCGATTACGATAAGAGATTCCGGTAAAGAAAAATCGTAAACACCACGATTACGACCAAGTACAGTCGTAAACACAATTCACCGGATCGTAAACACGATAAAAATGCGATCTTGAACTCGTAAACTTGATTCCGATGCAGATCTTCAAAAGAGACAGTCGTAAACCCTCAAACAAACCCAGAAACCGATCGGAAACACGAAGAACAGCAGCAGCAGAACTCGTAAACACCAAAATAGCCTTAAAATCTTCAAAACACTAGCTTTTTCCAGAAAATAGCTTGAATCAATATCGTGAGAGCCTCGAATCACAGATTCTTGGCTCTGATACCAATTGTAGGTCCAAAAATCAACCAATCACGATATCTTAATCACAAACGAGTGCAGAATCCTCGTATGTGATTGATTCAAGAAGAATGTAGAAGAAAGAGACTCAATCTATAAGAAAGATCGAATCTTGAATGTGAAACACTACAAACTTTAAGCAAATGGGACTGATCGTAAACACAAAGTGAAAGTGAAATCGTAAATGTAATCTCCAAAAGCTTCGAATAATCATAAACATGAGGGTTTATATACTACCCATACAAAACCCTAGGGCCAATCATAAACACAAATAGCCCAATCATAAACACTAGAAATCGGCCCACATGGCCTAAATATAATCTAACTAAGCCCAAAAGCCCAATAACTAACAAGCCCACAACTAATGTTCATGCCTCTAATATATATAGCCCAACAGTAACCAAATGGACAACGAGTGTCACTTGTGAAAGAACTGTCACAACTCCCGTTAAGGGGCTTTCGCGAACGGATCAACGAAATACGTTTAGCCCCATCTATGTCCATTTTGTCTACAGGCCGACCATAGGTACGGTCTTGAAATACTTCAATACCAAAGGTGCGTGTAAAGAAAATGGTAGTTATCCTAAGTTGTCAGTGTGTGCGTACGGTATTAAAATACTCTAATACGCTCACCTTGGAAGATACCCTGAACACCACGTGCGATGTTGAAATACTCCAACACGGATGCATCGATAAATATGTTCCAAGTTAGACTTAACTTAGGATGGCATAGACTACCGGTTTTAGGCTTACCAGATAGGATTATCAAGTCAAATTTTAATAATTAGTGTTTTGACCAAATTATAAACCCTATCTCACTCGGGACGATCATTTAAATATCCAAAGTATCAGTGGTCTACGTGTCGCGAGGCAATAACCAATTATTTACTAAGTTCGATTCATTTATCGAAAAATCCGAATTTAATGTCGAATTAAATAGGTTATTAAATTTTATGAAGTCATAATTAAAATTAGGACTTATTATTTAATTGATCGAAAAATTAGTTTTATACCGGTAAAACTAAGTTTGGATTTTAGTTGGTGCGTTAATCGTAATTAAGACAAGCAAACAAAATACAAGCAAACACACATGCACATATTCGGCCATACAGAGGTTTCGATATCGTCAGAGCCTATGACAATATCGAGTAAGTTCGAGGGACGTAAAAGTAAACCAACCACACGATAGAAAAAAACTCCCTGATCGATTTAGTCACTCTCACTTGCTTCAACAAGCTCCTGCGTGTCATGAGGAATCTCGATCTTGTTTCGGGTCCTTTCCATTTTCAAAAATCCCTAGAAGGGATAATCTCCAAACGGGGTCGTCGTATCTAGCTCGTCTCGTTCGTCCAGGCAAAGGTGAGCAATTAAAATAAAACCTAATATATTTTAAAATTAAATACAACTTTGAACCCAATCAAAGTGGGCAAATCCAAAATAAAAATAGATGGGCCTAATGGGCCAAATCACAACGACATTCATGACAAACCAAATCTGGGTCGGGACGAATATGTACAAAATATTATTCAATCAATTTTATTGAATAAAATTATAGTTAGTGGATCTAAATCGACTAAACATATCTAAATGGCGATTCAATCTATTTCGCGACTTTCGGGTTTAGAACCCCAGTTCGCGAAATGCACTGCTTTAAAATCGACCGGTTAGGGTTTGTGTGTGGTGATCAAGGCTCTAATACCACTATTGGGTTATAGTGGTATTCGGGTCCCCGGTAACGATAAAATTTTTGATCTAATTAATTATTTATGTTATATAATCAATAAATCATTTACCGAGTAAATTAGTAAATTAAAATTAGATTAATTAAATTAACTAGTAATTTAATACGCAGCGGAAAATAATTTAATTTACTAAACCCGAGTACCAGTTTATTAACGTAAACCTAATAACAACAGGATTCAAAAATCACCAAAACGCACAAACACCAATCGCGTTAAAACAAACGCGATATATACAAAACAGATAAATCAAACAAACCCCAACTGAAATCGAGTTTAGATATACCTGAGCAGTGATTCAAACAAACGCTTGAGACACCGGAGGTCGACGGCTGATGCTAGAGTTTCGCAGGTTTGACCCGACAAGCAAATCAAGCGATCCTCGCAACTCGTAAGATTCATGGCACGGTGAATCGTGCACCGGGACTCGCACGTCGGATACGGCATGATTAGGGTTTTGCGGACGACGAGCGAACAAGCCGTGACACGACAGTTCGTGATTGCGGGTATTGACGGATGAACCGACGACGGCGAGGTGGTGGCCGGCTGGAGCGGCGGTGGCTAGGGAGATAGACGGCGGAACGGCGGCTGCGATCGGCGTCGGTGGCTCGGCAATCGGTGGCAGCGGCGGACGACGGCGGTGCAGTGGCAGTTCGACTTGGCGGAGGCGGCTCGGCGGTGGCGGTTGGACTTCTTTTGCGGCGGTTCTTCGAAGAGAAAAAACCACGGCAGAAATCAGTGATCAAGGATTAGGTTCTCGTGGGCGAAACAAAAAGGATCGCCGAAAAAAGTGGGGCGGCGACGGCCTAGGGTTTGGCCGGCTTCGGATACGAGAGAGAGGGGAGGGGAGGCCGAAATTCTCAAGTAGAGGATTAGGGTTTTCGCCTCCTTAATCAGATATAAATATCTGACTAAGTTTTCATTTAGTCCCTCGTGTTAAAATAATCCTTAATCAAACCTTTTAATTTCGCTACTAACTATTTAACGGATTCAATATTTTGTTGTTTGCCGAGACTTAACGAATATCCGTCAAATTACTGATTCGTTAATTGTCGTCTAATACGTAAATTAATATTTAACTTCTTTGTCGCCAAATTAATCATAATGACTAATTGGAAATAATTAAATAATATATTTATTAAACCAATTAAAAATAAATAATTAATTCTTCTGCGAATTTACCGGTTAATCAGGTAAGCGGACTTTAAAAACCTGTTGCCTTCGTTGTAACTCTTACGGGTCTTGACCGGGCCGGGTTCTTTGATTTAGTTTGGTCAGGACACCTAAATCCAACATGAGCATCTAACTTGTAGTTTTTATAAAAACTACAAGTAATGTAGGAGATTTAATCACTAGAATAAGTATAGGAGGTTTATAAAAAGAAGGTGATGGGCTTTGTTATTGAGTGGCCTGAAACCTAAAATATTAAAGAGTGGGCCGGTTGGGCCGATGGCTAGCCCAATTCAAGAGAGAGAGAGGCGGTTGGGCCGGCTCTTGGGCCAATAGACTGGGTTGGGGGTTGGGCAGGGTCTTAGGGTTACCGAGTTGGGTTGTTGGGTCTAGTTCCAGGCTCGGTTGAGTAGTTTTGGGTTATTGGGCTGAGTCGGGACCAATTCGAGGTTACGGGTTCGAGTTTAAATAAAACAATTTGTTTTCGAATGGCTTCTATATAAATTTTGATGGTTTAAATATTGATACTTGTTTTGTTGGGTCATAAAAACAATAAAACGATGATGGGTAATTATTTGAATATGGCTTCACGTTTAATAATTTTATACGCGAATACATTTTATTAATTCGTCGGTTATAATTTTTTAGACTCGATCGTTTTAAAGTAAACCAACAAAAGTTTTTGGTTTAACAATCGCTTAAATGGTTGACTGTAATCGATGTATTATTTTATAATACCGGGTTAGAAAACAAATATAAAGAGTCATTTTTAAATGCGTTTTCTTATTGTTGAAATTCCACATCTCATGTGATGAATTTCCTTATTGTTATGGGTAAATTTTTTAATACAAACGCGGGAATTATCACTGATTGATTTAGCATGCATAATTGTTATCAATAATTATATTAATTAAGTAAATGCTCGGATATATCTATATCTATATCTATATCTATATCTATATCTATTCTATATCTATACTATCTTATTATGCATATTCTATCAAGTGGTTGAAAATTAAGATGTACAAGTTTTTAAGCATAATGTACAAACAATTAAAGCAATGTGTTGAATCTCTTAAATTTATTAAATTCGGGTTTAAAGCACAAAATATCCGGGTTACCCGTTTTTGTTTATGACCCGCGTGTTTCTTCAAACCCTAAAGTCCCAAATCTCTCAATTTGAACGGTAGGATTCTCTCAATTTGAATTTCAATTCGTACTATACAATTTCAGATCTAGATCTGATCTCTCTTCATCTTATCTGCTTCAAAATCCACAAAAAGGTATCATCCTCTCTCTCTCTTCCGCTCTTCTCTCGATATCCATCTCAATCTAACCCTAATCCGCCGCTCTCTCCCATCCTGGACCTCGCTACCGTGAATCAATGAACAGAAGACAGTCAAAATCGCCTCCATATCATAAGGTATGTTTGATTTTGAGTTTGATTGAATTGATTTCCAAATCTTGATTTTCTAAATTTGTTCTTCACTCTTTCTTGTAGCAGGAATCGACCCTACACTTAAAAGAGTGGGCTGAATCACTCTCTATTTTATTGTGGTATCCAGATCCCTAATTTTTGAAACCTCATGTCGTTGCTTGCGTTGTTTAATATATACTTTTCTCTTCTTTTCCGCTGTTGATAACCATTCTACTATCTGGTTGCTCCTAATCAGGGTTTTCAACTGTAGATGCAAACTGCGGTTTGGAAATTAAACTTGATGGTATGTGATGGGTTCATAAACTTGAATGTTCTAAGATTCTCTTTCCGTTGATTCTCGCACCATGATAGTTTCTTCTTAATAGAAACGAATATTTTAATTGATTATTTCTATTTCAATCTTATTGAAGTTTATGCTTATTTTCTGTTTGATTAGATTGAAAAAAACATGGGATCTGTACCCAAGAACATGAATTTCATATGCTGAGGTAAGTTTTTGTACAAATAATTGCTGAATATATCTGAACTTTACCTGTTGATTATTTTTGTTGTTTAGATGGACAGAACAACCAAACTATCAAGACCTAAAAGGTTTGCAGGTTTTCCCTTTTTCTTTCTAAATTTTC
This sequence comes from Deinandra increscens subsp. villosa, assembly GCA_039602395.1. Classification (NCBI taxonomy): domain Eukaryota; kingdom Viridiplantae; phylum Streptophyta; class Magnoliopsida; order Asterales; family Asteraceae; genus Deinandra; species Deinandra increscens. The sequence goes on along the minus strand of JBCNJP010000012.1, from coordinate 28,418,838 downwards.
TTAAGTTTTATGGAAGCCACAACTATGGTCAAACCATGTATGGTTCGTTAATTGATTTTTAAGTTTTTAATATTCATTAGCAGTGCACTGCTTTTTCATTCTAAATCATGTATGGTTCGTTAATTGATTTGCACAGTTTTTAATATTCATTAGCAGTGCACTGCTTATTTTAGAGAAATTTGATAACCAACCTTTGAATGGATGTTTTTTCAACTGTTTGTTTGTGTTTACAAGTTGTTTACATCGTGTGTGTAAAAATGCTACCTCTAATTTAAGGTAATTTTATTCATATTTGTCATTTGGATTTGTTTACTTAATAAAATTACCTTAAGAGACCTTTGTTTAGTCCACAAGAGACCTTTGTTTAGTGCATAGCTGATGAAGCTATGCCCACGCATATCTGTCACAAAGTAACTAATTCCTTTTGTTAATGAAAATTGCAAATGTTTTTATTTTGAGATATATTGTCAAAATTGCTAATATTTACCTATTTTTGATAGGTTGTTCAGGGTGTTTTGCTCCATCAAGAGTTTGTTAATCGACGTTGTCGTAACTGTTTACCCGCTATATTTGCTAATTTGTGCTTCCATGTATGAAACCGGGTCTAAATTTTGGGCCAATCGGTTATATTAGTTGGTTTTTCCAGAACCGGGTGTTGTTAGTGTATGCATCCCAACAACTCTTTTGGTATTCTTTAAAAAAAACATACTTGCACTATATAGAGGTTTTCCTACGTTTTCTGACATCGATGCAAGTTTGTACAAGATTTGGTACTTTGAGATAAGTTATGGTTATTTTAAATGTGTATTTTGATTCGATAAGAAGCTTTTGTTATCCCGTGTATTTATTTTGTTCTCAAAATTTCATAAAGATGAGAACAAACTTGCATTTTGTGTTCTACAGTTCTCTATTAACTTAAAGACCACTCTATGAGATGTGATGTATTTTTTTTCTTATTATCTCTAATTTAACTTTTTTTTTTTGTATAGGTGCCTCAATGTATTGATAAATTGGCACAAGCAGGTCTTAAGATATGGGTTTGAACATGTAATAAAATGGAAACCATAATCAACATAGGGTAATTCCCAACACCCTTTATATTTATTGTCATGGATTCATTATTTCTCTGTGTTTGTATAAAACATGTAACAGTTGTGTGTTTTTTTTTTTTTTTGTCTTGGTTATTTAGAGTCAAATTAATCTGAGTTGGAGAAGCATATAAGAAATTGTTGTTAGAGAATATTGTACTTATTGATTAGTGACAGTTTATATTTTAAGAATAGAGTAGATGTCACTTAACATCAATAAGGATTTCACCTTTATAATGTTTGTTTTATCTTATTATTATTAGATTCAGTGAGAAAATAATAAGATTCTTTAGATCTATACTTAATATGCTTTCTGATTTTACAGGATTTTTTTTTTAAAAAACGAGCAGTCTTGATGGTCTCTGGCCCACTCAATGCTGAAAATATGCAACTGCTCTTTCTGATGTACATTTTCTTCCTTCATATATTAATCTTTCTGATGAGAGATTGTTTTGCAAGGTCTTAGACATGTGTATTTTTTATACTTTTCTATTTCAAGTTTTAGATAATATCTAGACACGGATTTAATACAATACATAAGAGATTAAAGTGGCAAAAGGACACCGGTATGCAAACCACGATAGGAATAAAAGTAGAAGTGAATACATCTGGTGGACTGTGTTTTAAAGTCCGGGTAGAGCTATTGCTGCTTATAGCTGCTATCAGGTAAGCTGCTTCTTTTAACTTTAAACATGTTTGCTTCTGACTTTTATTCTTAAATAGTTGCAGTTATAATTGATTTTGGTTGACATATGTGCTTTTACTTTAGCAGGTTATACACAAAAATATCTTTCAATTTCAAAAAAGATTCTGCAGGTTATATACAAAAATATAAGCCTGCAGCTGTTCAGAATTAAAAAGTGAACCTGACTTCGGGATTCTCCATGGTGTACTGGTGTAGTCGTTTTCAGTGATGCTAAACTCATAAATGCCAGTCAACACTCTTCTCTCTCTTATATTCCTTCACATAAATGGTAATTGTAGTGATGCTAAACTCATAAATGCCAGTCAACACTCTTCTCTCTCTTAGGCTATCCGTAGTGGATGGAGCCCCGTGTGGGCGTTACGCGCCATGTGGCGTACACGTCATCAAGAGGGGCTCCATGGAAAAAGTGGTGTAGTGGTAACCCCTCATAACGCCCCTCTAATTATTACCCAATTATATTATATATATTATTTTTAAAAAACCAAACAATAAATGTATCCAATAAAAAAAAAGAATGAAAAAAATCAACCAATGAAGAATGAGTGGGAGGGGCGTGATGTTAATAACGCCGGAGAACAAATTTGCTAACATGGAGCCCCCTGCGTAGTGGTGTGGGGCGCTATAAGGGGCTCCATGTTAAAAAAAAATTGGTGATGGCGCCCCATTACGGGTAGGCTTATATTCCTTCACATAAATGGTAATTGTTGTACTTTGACCTCCAAACCTGATCATCCTGTTACATTCCCATTTGGACACTATATGGCTTTTGTAGGTTCATGAATTGTTTGGTCTTTTTTTAGCAATTGATGCATATGAGAAGGTTCCGCGCTGGGCTTAGCTGTAG
>JBCNJP010000012.1:28392525-28415700 GCA_039602395.1 Deinandra increscens subsp. villosa | reverse complement strand
TCACCACATCAAAAGTCTGAAAATCCCCCAAATTAAAATTTTTTTTCCCAATCTCACATGACACGAAAGTACACCATTTTTAACGCAAATCATAGATAATTTACTTGTGCCTTATCGTGTCTGCAAGTCGCAAGAACGGTTTTCCTTAAAAGTTTATTTTTATAAAAATCGCATGATCAAAGTTTTTCGATCGAGTTTTGTGAACCAACAAAAACCCATTCACCCGATTTCCCTTGTGAGGTATGCCTACAAAAGAAAATTATATATTTAGGCAAAACATGAAAAAAAAAATCGTAGTTATGAGGGAAGTCGTATGTCTAAAACATGTTCTAGGTTTATGTTGAGACCGTGTCAAATTAATCGCCTTGAGTCGTTATGGATCTTCTCCGGGTCGTCAATTTCCCGAAGATACTGGACTTTCTGCATAACTCCAGTATATATATATATATATATATATATATATATATATATATATATATATATATATATATATATATAAAGCAAAAAGTTTATGTCTTGTATTGAAAGGTTGCAAAACCCTAAATCAAGCTAAAGAAAAAAAAATAAGATGAATAAATCACAATGAAAATTGTGAAACGGCTGTACGTATACGCCAAGATATACGTTTGGGTGGTAGCTCATACACCCGTATATGTGAGCAAACGTTTGAGTATCCCCCTCCATTTTTTGGTCGGATCCCATAACGAACTCGGCGACACGATCGTATATATAAACCCAAGAAACACTTAGATATGCTTGACCTGAGCGTTCACTTCAAATATTACACCCATAGGTCGAGTGATTTGGTGAGTTGAGTGAAAAAGATATATAGAAAAATGGTTCGCATTATTTGGTTGAGAGATTTTTGTGAGTTTTCAAAATCATTAAACTTGCGAGGTTGTAAATCCTAGTATTGATAGTAAATCTTGTGGACCGAATATGTACACTTAAATGTCTATGTGGTTAAGATAGAGTTGTAGTAGTGTCGAGATTAAAAATGATTGCTTGGGGACAAGCAATGTTTAAGTATGGGGATGTTTGATGTGTGTGGTTTTGGACACGAAATGATAACGGGTTTTGGGGTCGAAATTAGCGAATTCAGGTTGAAAATGTTGAAATATATGAAATTCTAATAAATATCATGAGTTTGCAGGAAAAATCGAGCTTGGTGCGGAAAACGAGGAAAGAAACGGAAAAATTCAAGAAGCTAAAAAACCTCACGGCTTGCAAGCTGTGAGACCCCCTGTCACGGCCTGTAAGCCGTGAGGACCCTTGTCACACCCTGTCCAAGCTGTGAGCACTGAAGCCAAGCCATGAAGACCCTGTCATGGCCATGACAGCCCTGTCTAGGCCGTGAGACACCACTGTCACGGCCTACAAGCCGTGACCGACACCCAGGTAACCCCCTGCAGGCCGTGACCGACATCAGAATGGGCCAGAAGACACGTCACGACCTGCCCAGGCCGTGAGAGGCACTGTCACGGCCGTGAGCCGACCTGAAATTTTTGGAAACGTTCAGAAAACCCTAAAATTCGACCCCTATATATACCAAACCATTCCAGACGTCTAGGGCATCCATTTTTCGACCAAGAAGCAGTCTTGAAGGCTTGGAGTGATCCCGAGGCGCTGAAGTGACGATTTTGAAGCTTTGGAGCATCGAGAACGTGTTCGAATTCAATCTTGTAAGCATTTGGTTTGATATGAATTTTGTTTTTCCTTTGATGAACATTTGTTTGTATTCCACCATGGTTGGCTAAACCAATCGAATCGTTTAGGCATAGACGAGCCCAACCATGGTTTAATCATGTAATTGTGTCGGTTTTTACATATGATTATGGTTTGAAGTAACAGTTTCGTTTCTTTGTTTCAATTGATGACATTTGTGTTCTTGATTGTTCTTGGATACTTCTTAGCCTTGTGGGACCCTCATCATTAGGTTGCAGAGCACCGACCGATTAGGAATCCTATTGTATAGCCGAACCACAGAATCTGCGGCATACGCGTGAACTAGCAATAGTCACGATCGTTAAGAACCCTAGTCACCAATCAGGAGTCCAACCCTTAGGGCTGAGTGAGAAATTACCTACCCTCTGCCAGTAGCCACCCTCGACATTGTCAAGTAAACCAAGTAGTCACCGATAGGTCGGGTCTGCCCTTACTTAGTCGTGTCTAGGACCTGCTGGGTCAATTGATCCATAGAATTTAACCGCTTCACAACTCTAGAACCGTTAGGATCATCCATACCCTAACCCTTCGACCAGTTGTGAGTTGAGTCACCGATAACTCGGGACTTAGCCTAGGGCACTTCAAATCCATAACCAACTTGTCTACACTTCACCATGGACCATTAGTAACCATTCAGGGCCTGTCTATAACCCTAATAGTGAACCAGTCCATAGGAATTAGGGCGCCTTGTCTTAGGAACCCAATTCACATAAGCGACAAGGCGTATGCACGAAACCGATACAATCGATTAAACCTGGGAGGGGGAGTCATTGCCTAAGCGATCCTCTTACACTACTGAATTAAACAAATCCAATCTTCAATCTGTTCTCTTAAACCCATCCACATTCCAAATTCATATTTTAAAAATACAAAAATAAACCGGCTTAACTGAAAACCAACTGTTTTGCATAAAACGTGTCCTTGAGGTTCGACAACCCGGTATTTACCAACACTATACTATACATGGCAGGTATACTTGCCTACGTGTGTGTGTAGTCCCTAGGTGGATAACCATTTTATAAATTTAAAACCTGATAGTGTAAGACCATATTTTTATATACACTTTCACACACATCAAATACATGAGTTTCGAAAGGGTCAACGTAATGTTGGTGAGTTCACAGGTTTAGGACTCTACAAAATGCCTTTGTAAAATAGTCGATGATATACAAGATATTATAATGGTTTACTCGTCGTTGCATTGATCTACTTGTTCCTTGATTTCAAACACTAACAGATTTACCCACCTATGGTAACTTCCCCTTAGAAATACCAATGGCGTAGAATAACTGACATGTACCCCCAAACGTGTATGCATGGAGTTAGAACTGGAGCGACCAGATAGGACAGGTGTGTCAACCCAAATAGATCTATTCACTAGTTATCGTTTCGTTACAGGAACTAATTGAAATCAATTGTTGGTGGGATTTGTAGCAATATGTTGTATAACAAATTACTATGAAGGGGTATGAAAGAATAGATAATCAATAAGGCGTAACAGTTATAGCACAATATCAAGTAAAAGATTTGTTTGATCATGATTTCTCCCCCATAGTATTTAAACAATTTTAAAAGAAAGGGGCCGTGAGACTCACTTGTTCCCGGTGAATGATCTTGATAGCTGATACGAGCTGTAAGTAACCGATGTCCTAATATTGATAATAATAATAGACATGATTTAGTTCCTTGGTTTGGTTTGAATAACGTTCCGTTACCCATTGATCATGGTCGAGTCTTGACAACTTATTCCCGTTCGTAATGTTTGGAAAACCCGTTTGTAACGTTTATTAGTTGTATAAATATTTAGACTTGCTATGATATTTAAAACAATAAACATGTGGATCGAAGTAAATAATTATTATTCGAATAATTATTTAAAGATTTGTAAGAATATATATGGATATATATATTTATTTAGATCTCAAATATTGTGATAAATAATATGTATTATTTATTTCGTTATTTGCTTTATATTTGGTCCTACGCTCGTAGTTATTGATATGTAACTACGCGTATCAGTTATAAATTATTATTCAAATAATTGTTATAACTTGTGTAAGAAAACGTTGATTGCTTTAGTCATAAGGAAGTTAATATTTTTACGATGGAACCTTGATGAAAATAAAGTTAGTTTATTATTTTCGAGTTCGAATGTATAGATATACTTGGTGAAAATAAATGTTTTATTTTCCTTGAATTTGTGTCGTTGATTCGAAGTGTTTTTAATAAAAATAGGTATTTATTATTATTGTGACTTCGAGGACTTTGTTTAATAAAGTTTTCTAATGGTTTAAGTTATGCAACCTTTCTTTAAAACCGATTGATTACTCAAAACATTTATTATTTAATAAACACTTGAATGGTTCAAGGTTTTAGGGAAAATAAGGTTTTGAGTGAAATATGACATAAAAATAGTTAAACCACTGTGACGAAATAAGATCCAAAGTGTTTTGATTCATCGTGTTTGTTTAGTCAACTTCGTCTGATCGTTACAAATTTATATCTGTTATTTTAAAAAAAGATCTCTTGTTTATCCGGAACAAAACATTATAAATCCTTTATTAAACCTTTTGACTTATAAAAATTGACTAATATTTTTAGAAAAATTCGTTAGGTTCCGCCTATAAATAGGCTTCAATCCATGTCTTTGTGTCGTTTATTCTATCAACAAATCAAGTCATATAATGTCGTTTAAGCTTGTATTAACAATAAAATCATAAGTATAAGATTAAACTATATTAGTTGTCATCTTTGACTTTAATTAGTCAACATTTAGTATAAAAATGATATAAGTATAAGTTATCATTTCTTTATAATTTACTTAGTGTTTAATAGATCTAATGACCCTTTTTAGTTATGTACACCAATCTTAAGGTTTTAGATAACCATTTTTCATTAACATAAAATAATAACCGTCTTGTGTATCAATCTCGGGTTTAGATACTTTCGGGTATACCATTCGGCTCATCACCCGATTTTTCTAACCACGAGACCCACAACGTGACAATATTAAGCCCCTTTGAGCATCACACGTAGTTTGATCACTTATAGGCGAAAGAAAGCAAGATAAGTTTATCATTTTATGTGGGTTTTTAACCCGAGACGCGAGATGGATCATCAAGACTCAAGTGGATCTTCCGGGTGCACTTTTAAATAAAATAAAAGTAGATGAAATGGATCTAGGAGCTTACGACTAGCAAGCTAGGAGAAAGAGGAGGTGGCGGTCGACGTTGGCGGTGGTGGCAATCGGTGTTGGTGGCGGCGGTGGTTGATGATGATGATGGTGGTGAAGTTCGATGGTGATGGTGGCGGTCGTCGATGATGAGGATGATGGTGGTGATGATCTATGATGATGAGGATGGTGAGGATGGTGAGGGTGGTGGTCGACGATGATGATAATGGTGGCGGTGGTTGAGGATGGTGGTGATGGCGGTGTTCGATGATGATGATGATGGTGGAGGTTGGTGACTGTGATGATGGTGGATGGTGGTGGTGGTGCTGGATGATGATGAGGATGATGATGGTGGTGGCGGTTCAAGGTTGCGACGGGGGTGGGAGGAGCGGAGCTCCAGCAACGGCGGCGGCTGGGGGTGGTGCGGCGTCGGGTTAGTGGCGGAAGCAGGGAGACGCGATGGTGGTGGTTGGCCGCCGGCGTGAGGGAGGGTGGTGGCGGTGGGGAGCCGATCGGATGGAGAGAACGGAGGAGGGTGGAGGGTGTTCTTGAAGGAAAGCTTGAGTGAGGGTGTAGGTTTGGAGGTATGGTGCAAGTGTACCATTTAAGCACATGGTGAAATCTTTTGTAAGATTCGTTGGATAACTCCAACCATGGTTAGGTTAGGTAGTTAACCTAGGTTAGGAGTAAGGTTAGTTAGATATTTTGTGGGGTTTAGGTAATTAGGTGGTATTAGTTTTATAAAAACTAACAGCTTTACCCGAATATTTTATAAAATTATAAAATATAAAATGTGGCGTTTCCATAAAATAACCACTAAAAAGTTGACGGAAACTTTGAATGACCGAAAATTAGAAAACGGTTATTGGGCCGGTATAGTTCGTGTCAGGCCGGTATGCGAGGCTTTCTCCGATTTTCGCGCGGTTTGTTTCGTTATTCACCAAAATTAGTCGGGATCGATACGTTTGAGTTTTAAATAGTCGGTTGACTCGTCGGGTCATGTTTTTGGGCTCGGTTTGTTCGTTTTGTGTTATTGGGCCGAGTCGGGCCCAATTCGGTATACGGGCGATTCATACCGAATCGTCCCACCGTTTTAGTCCAGACAGGTTTCTAAATTAATTACGAGGCTTCAATATTGTTAAACAATTATTGTTTTGGTCGTAAATTAATTATTTAGAAATTTTAGTTTTATTTATTTTATTTGCTCGCGTACCGCGTTCTAGAAAATAAATAGCTGTTTTGATCCGCTTTAAGCTCGAATATTTTACGGTGTTAAAACTAATTAAAGTTTTAAATAAAACGTTTGCTCAAAGACTTTGTCGAGTGTCGGTGTGATTTCTCACGACACTGTTTCGGTAAAATATAAAAGTCATTTTATATTCTCAATTTTTCTTGTTATTAAAGTTCCACCAATCTCGTGGTGAACTTTTGATTTTGTTATGGGTTTGTTCTTCCAGTACAAACGTGGGAATTTGTCAAGGGTGGACGTTTACGTGCACAATATTTACTAATATTACTACTAGTTCACGTTAGGCACATGTATATACGTATATATATATATATATATATAGTCAAAGTATAGGTTTGACCCGGTGTTTTCGGACGGGTTGTCACAACTTGTGACACGAATTTTGACACATGACCAGGGCCAACTCTCGGTCCGACACCTAGCCCACTTTTAAAGCACCATCGTTGCTTATATATAGGGTGTACCGCAGCTAACCCACCACATCGTTGCTACTTCAAAAGCATGCTAGTTGCCTACGGAGAGACTCTCGCACACAACACAAAAAGCACGAAAAAGGTTTTGATAAAGGAATACTTGACACCGAAAGATACAGATGTAAAATATATAACATGTGATACATTTGACAATGACATGGTTAATGGCGTACACGCATGGAATGAGTACCATGCCGAGAATCAAAGATAATAGATGATTTGAAGACGAGAATGCATGATTTGACCAAACAACTTGATCAGCAAAGGGAAAGCCACAGTCTCCCCTACATTAGGATATCCAAACAAGGAGACGCAGAGGATAAAATAAGACATTGAGGGGTTAACATGTATCCATTTGAAAGTGACGACTTGACTAACTAAAATCAATGTAAGTGAATGTATCCTTCAAAATTGAAATCAATGTAACTGATAAAACAATGTCGGATTTCAAACAAGAAAACATGTTTGATTCTAGCGAACTAGATGTGTCGCGACTCACACCCAGTCCACCTTTCTCAAAGCGCGGGGTCTTGATGAAATCCAAAACAAAACAAATTCCTTGCTAATACGACAAGACCTCACGGCTATGACCCAAAATCAATCACATGGTTAACTAGTATTACATACAATTGATGGTTATAGTTCGTATGAGTCTTGGTTAGCAAGATTGGTAAAACATGTGATAGTGAAAACACGTGATAATGTAAACATGCAATATTGAAAACATGTGATAAGGTGGTCATGTGATAATGAAAGCTTGTAAGTTGTAACAATGATGGCATGAAATAGTGGAAACATGTGGTAATGATAAATATGAATATTTGTGATAATCAAAACTGGAGGTAGTGAAAACATGAAAGCATGAGATAGTGAAAAAAAACATTTGATCATGAACACATGGGATAACGATAGCACAAAGACTAATCGTGATAAGCGAACGGTCTACAAGTGGTATGTCAAATGGCATGATTCGAATGAATGGATTAATTTAAATCGAACGACATGAATTTGAAAGTTGAATATCAATTAAGCATAAGCATGTAAGTTTGAAACCGTGAATTGAAGGTCAAAACAAGCAAGTTTGAATTTTGAAATACACGAATTGAACCGGATGTTGGAATCTACACACCGAATATAGAAATCTTCAAACTGAGAGTTGAAAACGGTAAACCAAGAGTTGAACTCGCGAGTCGAGAGTTGAATACCGCAAACCAAGCGTTGAAAATCATAACCGAGTTCACCATCTGTGAGTCGAAAATCGCAAACCGAACTCACCAAATTTGAGTTATAAACTTTTGAATAAACACGCCATGTGTTGACACAACGAGTTTGAATCCATAGATCAACATTAGAAACTGCGAATTGAGCCCACACATTGAGTATTGAATAAAGCGAATTTGGAACTCATGCACTGAGCATGGAAAACCACAGTTTAAAGTTGAAACATTGAATAACGCGAACATTAAAAAAAATTTACAATTTGTATCCAAATGCGGAATAACGCGAGTCTTCCTAAAGATTATTGTTTGGGCCAAAATTTCATGAAAATTTTGAAAATAGGATTTGAGTAAATTCGAACATCGCCAACGAATGCGATAATGAATTTATTCAGGTAAGAGCTGCAAAAGAATCCAGGTGTGCTTAGTTAGCCAAAAGAAGCTCATGGCTAAACACAACCAAGGATTCGAAAGGTAACGTTGATCATAACTGAGAAGTATCCATACTATATAAGTAGTACAAATACGGGGATATCCATCATGAATGCGATAAGAGACTAAATGGGAGCCGTAATTACGGAAACAAAAGTACCGGGTAAGTTAGGCTGACACAAAACAGTGTGAGGCGATAGGGTGACTTGCCAACATGAATAGTACCGGGTAAGTTAATGCGGAAGTCGTCTTGGCGAACGGGAGGAAGACCCAATATGTCTTCGGGAAACACTTCAGGGAAGTCCCGAACGACTAGGATGTCTTGGACTCCCTATTCCTGATTACGAACGTCCACAATGCTGACCAGACATGCCATGTACTCCCTATGCAAGTACTTGTGGGTTTTAACGTCGGACATGAGCTAGAACCCATGGAATGGTTTATCGCCATAGATTGTCTGGACTTGATTATTGAGCGGGGAAAACGAAACGATCATCGCGATACACATAAATTTTACGTTAGCTAGGTTAAACATGAGTTTGGATAAAAATGAATGTTAAGCTGAAACAGTTGGAACATCGCGCAATTGCAATTGGAATATAACCTTGAATATAAAGGATGAGTTTTTTTTTTAATAAACATGTGTAGTTATCTACTCGTAAAGTTATAAAGTCGTAAACTCGTACACATGCAATCCCGTAGGCATGTGGACTCGTTAACTCATAATTTTCTAAAAGAGTAAATTCCTAAACATGTATACCTAAAAGTGCAAAACGTGATATTTTGGAGGGGTTCAAAAATGGATAATTTAATATTTTCTAAAACGGGATATCATGTACGTGTGAGTTCGTAGGCTCGTTTATTGGTAAACGCATTAACTTATAAGCATGTAATCCCGTAACCATGCAAACTTGTAAACTCGTGAACCCATCGACAAACACTCTCTCACCTGTAAATGAGTTAAATAGGAAAAAAAATACGTGATATAAATAGGTTTTGAAATGATGAATGTAAATTGTTTTGAATTATACATCGAACAATGAAATCAGGAATGAACTTTTTAAAAAAAATATATATATCATAAGCTTAAAAACCGACTGACTGGATTCAAACGGTAAATTTGACTTGAGATCAAAACGTGACTATGCGCAACTTGTTTGGCTAGTTTGACCGAAGCATTGTCTGCAATGGCTAGCTTTTGACACACATTGTAGGGTTACGTGAATCACCACGCAGGTGTGTCTATTGCGCGTTGGTGCAACAGCTTAGACTACGATTGGAACAATGGGTTGCTGGGTTGAGTCTAATATGGGTTGGCAACAAGATTTGATAAAACAATCAATCGACCGCGACTTGGGTATCGTGAAATAAGGTTTTGAAACTACGCAAGAGTGTTTTATGAACTCACAAGTTTTTTTTTCTTTCTAAATGGGATAATCAGATCCATAGCACATTTATGGTGACGATGAATTACTTGAATTTGGAATATAAGGACGATGTGTGAAAAATCAAGAGTATGTGATATCATGAGGGTAACAAATTGATTGTATAAACATCGCAAAATATCTCGAGGATGGAATCGGAAACATTGTGAAACTCGAGCTACTAAATAAATAACAAGGGGTTATTTAAATTCCCAAAGGTGAGTCGAAATAGAACTGTGAACCGATAACGTAAATCGTAGGATAGTGTAGGATGTGATACGCCACAGGAGTGTCGTACAACATTATGAAATTGTGAAATAGAAATCACAAGGATGACTTTGGATGTAATAAACACGAAAGGTATGAATATGGAATATCAATCGACTAAAATATGAGAGGTAAAATATGTAAAATTGTGAAAGTAAGTGTCGATGGTGAAAATTCCAAAATGCCATTGAAATCACGAAAAGTGGCGTTTTAACCATGAAATCTTGAATATCAAAAGAATACCATAGATCGAAATCGGAGTATAAACCAGATATCATAAAATCACATGCAAAACACGAAATCGAATTGACATGTTTATAAAATCAAGTTCCTAAAATGGCACGTAAGCCACCATTACTAAGAAAAAGGCTAGGAAGCCTGAAATTTAGTGGATGAGTGTGTGATAAGTGTTAGACTTGAGGCACATCCTAAATGAGGCAAAACAAAACATAAACAGGGCAATCTCTAAACGAAGCATGCAATACACGAGATTCTCGTGTTTAGACACCTAAGGCAATAGTCTAGGACATTCCATTTCTAATAACCTAGTTCCCTATAGCCATGGCTCTGATACCAATCTGTCACACCCCAATCGATGGCGGAAACGTTGGGACATGATTAGATTGCCCATAAGCTCATGACAACTAATTTAGTGACAATAGTTAAATAATGAATTTCATTGATAACATTGAAAAATAAAACAATACACCACATATTGATAACAAATACAATTTCTTTATTAAACTAGGTCCAAAAGCCCTATGTGATAGCATCTTGAAACATCAACATCATAGCCTGCAACATGTATAAAATAAAGGGGGTCAACTATAAATAGTTGGTGAGTGACCACAAGTTTGATACATAACATATATTTGATAAAACATTCTTTACGTGTCATATGATAGAATAAGTGAAATATAACATGCTAGAAGATATTGACAACATGAAAGACTAGGCATAACCAAAATTGCTAGTATAAAATGACAACATGAAATACTAGGCATAAACAAACCTCAATGACATATGAAAGATTCCCTAACCCGCAGGTTAGACTATATGAAATAGGCTCCAAACACCCAACGCCGAACCGGTCAAGTTGAGTGGGTTGTCAACCGATAGATCTACCTTTGTTACCCCAGGCCTTACGTTAATGTTTATGCCAAATGAAAGACATAACAGACATGACAACCATGACATACTTGACATCCAATGAAAACATGAAAACCTTTGATAAACATGAAAACCTTTGAAATTCACATATTGACAAATCATGCTAGAAGCCACATAACACATAATTCACACATAGATCACATATGCATGGTAATTGATAAACTTGAAAGATAACACTTTGAAATAGGATACATGTTGCACCCCCAAAAATGAGAAAATGAGAAAAGAGGCAAAGATTACTCACTTGGATTAGAAGTTAAGTCCACGAAACGAAAAGTGAAAGTGAAAGGATTTGTCCCGAAGATTCATCCTAAAAGAATAGAAGGGAATGACATGAATATTGGAATATGGGATTCTAAGCTCTTATGCATTTGGGGAATGAGTTTTAATGTTATAAATTGAAGTTTGAAAAATGTTAACTTTTAAGAGTAACAATACCTTAAACGTTACCAGACATGCTTTGGCCTAATAGGCTATGACACTCTCATCGGGGCATCCCATGTAAGCATCCAGGTCCGACTATGGGATTTATGCGAACACTTATCCTTTGACAGAGACCCCAACTACTGGTGTTTTCACCCTTCCAGTTACTACATGTCATTCGCGTCTCGAGTACCATCACTAAATATGTTGTTAAACAGAGATCGATTTCTAAGGTATTTGAAATTCTTAAAAATGAGTTTATGTTCAAAACCTGGATTACATATTAGAATGATTAAGATTTAGTTTAATTGTTGATTTGTGAAAAACAAGCCTTAATCCCCAATTTGTTCATGCATAAAATCGTTGACTGTTGGATTAGAAAAATATAGATGAAATTGGACATGATAGCTTAGACTCGTTGGGCCTAACGAGCCTCTACAAGGCTACATCAAGCCTAAATCAGCCTAAGCAAGGCAACACGTCCTAATGACGTGCCTTTGCAAAGCTAAGTCGTCCAAAGGACAAGCCTTAACAATGTTAGGCGTTCTAAGAACGAGCCTTAGCAAGGCTACCTAAACGAGCCTAAAGCACCTAACTAAAAACCTAAACTAAACTAATTAAACTAATAAAGCGATAAATAAACGAGTAACGAAAGGAAGGAAAGAAAGGAAACATAGAAAGAAAAATAAGAAGAATTACCTCAAAGAAGCTTTTCGAACGAGACGAGCTTGAAGGGGCAGCACCTCCTCGCCGAGAGCATAAAAAAACACTAAGCACGACACCCAAAGGGGTATTGTAGTTGTGGAACCGCCAAAAATTGGTTATTCCACTTGTTTATACTCAAACTAGGAGTTGCAAACTATTAAGGATCAAGGGAGGGTATTTATAGGTGTATAAAGAATGAAAATTTCGCTGGTAGGGCAATGTGGGACAAATTCGCGTCTTGCAACTCACCAACAAACATCAAACTTGTTTTCGCGATTCCCGCTTCGTTATAACTCGGTTTCGCGCACGGTTTTCGCCCACGTTAATCATTTTCAGAGTATTATCATATGGAATAGATTAATACTAACATTCATGGTATTGAGAATTGATCTTAAACCTTGGATCTTGATGTGGGTCGAGTTTTTGAGTTTTTGAAACATACGGATATTACACATACATCCAACCATCCATGACTCCATATTCTTATTCACTTCGTAATATACACCATATATATTTTGAATATGAACATCCCTATTCCATTCAAATATGTTTATCTTTTAAAGTAATGTATTTTAAAGAAAATCATAAGATATATATTATACGTTATATTCTAGGTTATTAGAAGTTTAGTTTCTCAAGACATTCAAAGTTATACAAGGTTTCATCCATTCCTCAATTGTACTACAAACTCAGTTTCATCAACTTCTTTGATTGATTCCGCTCTTTTCAGTCAAAAGTTAGGTTAAGACAATGTGTTTAATATCTTTTGTAGTTAACCCTAAACCCGAATAACCCAACCCGTATCAACCCGCAATCCGAAACCCTAACAACCCGAGGGCAATTAGGGTCGAGTTGTGGGTCGGATTCCACCTACAGAAAACCTGAAAACCCAACCCGTTTAACCCGTAACCCGAATAAAAAGCCCGATCAACACCCCTAATTTAATGTAAAGATGTTTTTTTTTAATTTAAATTAAATGGTTTATTTATTTAAGAAATTGATTCTATTATTTTTTATCTTTTAAAATTTTTTAGTTTCTAAACTTTTTCCAATAAATAAATAACAATAATCCCACATCATTTTAGTACCTTATCCTCCGAAAAATGAAAATACCAACCCCACATGGATGATGATTGATGTTCGACAAGTATATCGGTCGTGAATTTGTCAAACCCACATCATACTATAATATCCACGTGTATGCATTTCGCACACTCTCTACCACGTGTAACACTCATCCATCCATCCTTGATTCGGTGATTCATTTCACATGAGGTTTCACTCCCTTCACCTCTCAATCCTTCCCATTTCTCAATTCTCACCCTCTTCCCCTTCCAAAACTCACCGGAAAAAATGTCAGGTGGCGTTGGCCCCATCGACGACATAATCCTTAAAGAAAAATCAAAACCGGAACAACACCAACCACCTTCACATCAAACCCATCTCCGTGGTCGCCTCTTCTCATTCCACCAACTCAACGCCCTCGCCGTCGCCGTAATCCTCTCCGCCTCTGGCATGGTCGCCGCCGAAGATTTCGCATTCGTAATCTTCTCCTTCTTCTACTTCTACTTCATGTCCAAAGTCGCATATCCCACCCTCTCCCCCTCCCACGACCACCCCGTTCTCCGCAACCACCGCCTCCTCCGCCTCCACTCGTTCCTCGGGGTCCTCGTCGGACTTTTTCTTCCGGTGGCGTACATATTGGAAGGAGTTCTTGAAGGAGATAAAGAAGGCATCAAAGCAGCAACTCCGCACGTGTTCTTGTTGGCTAGCCAGGTTTTTATAGAAGGGGTGGCGGTTTGGGACCGGTTTTCCTCGGTGATGAGGACGCTAGTGATGGTGGTGTATAATTCGACGAGAATGTTTTCGTTGATGGAGTGGGTGAGAAGTGAGATGTTGAAGGAGTTTGATGGGATTATTAGCAGCAGAAGATTGTTTGTGGGGAGAGTGTTGGCGGTTGCTAATTTGGGGTATTGGGGGTTAAATTTGTTTGGGTTTTTGTTGCCGTTTTATCTTCCGAGAGCTTTCGAGAGATACTACTCCGATATTGGAAAGAATGTTGAAGATTAATTAGGATTAGCTATTGTGAGTTTGGTGACGCTGTTAACTGTTTGTTATTGCTACAAATTAACATGTTAAATTTGTTTTGAATGTGTATGTGTATAAGGTGAATTAGAACTTAGAAGGGCTAGCTAACATGTTAAATATGTTAAATTTGTTGTGAATGCGTACCTGTATAAGGTGAATTAGAACTTAGAAAGGCTTATCATACTTGATGATGTTTAATTGTTCATAGAAATTAAGTCTTCCTATTCTAATAAACTAGTTAGTGTCCCGGGTAAATACCCGAGACTGTGATATAAAAAAAAATTAAACGAATTAAAAGATGAAAGTTTTTTTCTAATTATTAAACGATGATCGAATTGGAGTTTAAGTTCATCAATGGTGGGTTTAGAAAGTCGCGACTTTGTTTTTTGATTCGTTCCACATCATTCGTTGATCGAAACCTAAGCAATATGGATCTAGTTTTATTAGGTTTTCTTTCACGAATCCAAAGCAATTTACGGATCAAATTTTCATTGAGAAATGAAGAAGATATGATGAATCAAAGTTATGGTATTGTAAAACAAATATGGATAATTTTGTATGAAAATAATTTAATTTTTTGATTTTTAATTATAAGATCTTTCCTTTTTGTAAATACCATTTATTTTTTTAATTCAAAAATCTATAAAAATGACACATAAGCTAATCCTAGATGGCACACCTTAAATTGTGCCACCTACACATTAAAAACTTGTGTTTATTATATAGTATAGATAATAATTACAATTGTTGACACATGTCAACACTAGATTCATTCTCATAAAATTTTCCCTCCGAAATCTACTCCCTAATTAATTTTTTTTATTGAAAATTGTACCTATTTTATAATTAATCATGATATATTTGTATTTATTTATATTATGAAATTATGACAACCATATATTGATTTTTATCTTATACTGATTGAGAATTAACTTTTTATAAACTATTATTATTTTTTTTAATAAATATATAAAAAAACTTATAAAATACCAATGAAAACTTATTTAGTGTTTTCAAATATAATTGAGCAAAACATATTTAATATTTTAATTAGTGAATACCTAATATTATTTTACGGATTCAATCACTACTACAAAAAGGCCATTCTTGACGCTTTTTGCGCGTCAAGAAAGGGCCCAGATGACGCGCAAAAAAGCGTCAAGGAAGGCAGGGTCAAGAAGGTTCTTGACGCGCAAAATGCGCGTTATCCCATTCTTGACGCGCAAAAGATGACGCCCAATTTGCGCGTCAAGAACCTTCTTGACCCTGCCTTCCTTGACGCTTTTTTGCGCGTCATCTGGGCCCTTTTTGACGCGCAAAAAGCGTCAACAAAGGCCTTTTTTAAATTCTTCTTATGACACGCATTATTGCGCGTCATGAATTTGAAATTTTTTTTTTTTAAATTCACTAATTTCCACATTAAATGACAATTAACCTTTTAATAAAAAATAAAATACACTTGCAAAGTAATACATTTCATATATATAGCAACATTACAAAATTAACATGAGTTTACATTAAAAAAAACTATGAACTTTACTAACTCAAATGCACTAGTGTAATCACCTAAGGTCAAACAACACTAATCACTAATAAGAAGGAATTCCTTAACACCATATAACTTTTGTTGTCAAATTCTGGAACAAGCAACTCTAATGCCCTATTGTAATCACTTCTCCCATACTCGTGTGCAGCTTCTGCAAGCTAAAACAAACAAAGAAAAGACATGTTGATGAAGTTGCTAAGTCTTGGTTTTGTTTTGCTGATTCTGATTTTAGCAAAACACTTGCTAGGAGATCATATAAAAGATAAACAAGTTACGTGCCATGCTGATTTATAAGAATGACTTGATTTATTTGGTGCTGAGCTTCTAATAAATCTACTAATGTAGCTCATAGGCATAGCAGAAAGCTTACAAGCCAAATAAACAAGATGACAAAGAAAACATGTTACGTGTATCAGTAAAAATTATATAGATTAGCATGCAGGTCTTTAACTTCTTGTGAACTAAAAGATGATCAATTGGTTTGTGAGTCGACCCAACCCTACTGGTGTTAAGTTTTGACACACAGAAAGCGTATAAAGCATACCTGTTTTGACCCATTTATCAAACCCACCACCTATTCTTGTTGAGCGTATAAAGCATACCAGTTATCAATCCAACTGCCAAAGCTACAAATAACACACATTCTTTAATCCCAGTAAACCTATCTTCCTGCACAAAAAACAAACATACAACTTCAATTTCCCTCATAACTAACTAAATACACATAACAGCAGCATGCTAAAGTCTTCAGACTGCTGCTGTTTTGCTAAAGTCTTATACTGAGGATTTTAGAGGGACCAAGAACAACTTTTGCTACCTGTTATGCTGCTGTTATGCTGCTGTTTTGCTGTTGTTCTGCTGCTGTCTTACTGCTTCTTTGCTGCTGTTTTGCTGCTGGCTTGCTGCTGTTTGCCACCACAGAGTTAAACACTCTTGACTATGTTTGAATCATATGAAGAAAACAAAAACATGCAAGAACCTGTATAAACTACAGAGGCTAACCGGACAAAAGTTACTTAAGCTGATAGTATTGGTTTATATCCATAAGTTACTTTTGTTTTTGTTTAATAATTAGTTTGATGGAATCAAAATAGAAGTACCTATCAGGTTCCTCTTTTCCTTCAATAAGTTCCTTGGTAAGCAACGCGGATGTTTGTTCCATCATTACACGGAGTAACAAATTCCTTAGCGAATAATGGTTCTGCAGTTAAACAACAGGAATGAATGTTATGAATGCATAAGCAAAATGATTCTGTTCATATCGTGTGTTTAAGAGAGATGAAAGCATGAGAGGTAGGAAACAGGGATGGTGAGAGGAAAAGCAAGAGCGAGCGTTGCTGATCTGACTATATCTGAGAGGAAGAGACAACAACGCAAGGTAGTAAATACGTTCTTTTTTTTAATGTTTTTTTTTTATTGTTGCAAGTATGGTTTTTGTTTATACCTGGATTCTGTTGAACATGTTTCTTAGGATCTTTTCCTGCAGATGTTGTAGGGTGTGAGTTGCAGATGGTTCACTTAAATGAGTCAGTGACTGCTGAACAGAGTTCAAGGGCTGTTGAATGTGAACTTCGTTTGCAGTCCGCAGCTCTAATGTCTGTTGGATAACATATAAGACAAGAAAGGGCAACAAAATTTGGTTAAATAAGTCTAGTAAACGAAAACATTAAGTACCAGTTCTGTGGAGATTTTTAATAAGAACATTTGGAAAAATATATTAGTAAGGACATGGGACACATGTTTGAGTCAACTAGAATTCCCCCATCCACTTGAGCAGTCCTGGTGATCATGTTCTATATATAGAAAATCCATCAGAAACTACAACTTATATAGCCAACTAAGGCGATTCAGTAAACACTTAGGTGTTTTGTGCTCTCAACTCTTCAATTCAACAACTATCAAGTTAAGCACTCGCAAAATTAAACTATGATTAGTTACCTATTCTCCAGTTGTACTCACCAATTCCTTCGAGGGGTAAAGAAAGCAGCAACAACTGCAGCAGAAACAATTGAAACAACAATAGTTGCAGCTAATAGTCAATAAAAGGTAAACAATCATGGAGATATTAACAGCTAAAAGGAAAAAAAAAACTCAATCAGTAATATCCATAATACAATGTCCACTTACAACAACTAATAGTCAATACCTGAGCAGATGATACTGCCTCTCCAAATGATCCTTTAAACCCTTACTTCTTAATCAGTCCAGAACCTTAAAAATCACAAAAATGGTTAATGTCAGAACATGTATTACCATTATCCCAGTTAAGAGTTTAAGACACGAACCTTAAAAATCACAAAAATGGTTAATGTCAGAACATGTATTCCATTTGGGCTTGTCGAGGATCATTTTACACCTCTCAATTATGATAAGCTTACCAGTTTTTTCTTGAACACACATAAGATAGCATATGTTTGGGTGTTTAACAACTTCTAATTACCTCTTCAGTCGTGTAAAATGCTGGAGCCTCACACTATACAGAACATCAACCAATTGGGCTTCTTCTGGTCGTCATCGTGTATTAACCTGAAAACAAAAGATTTCAAATCGAGTATAAATGAATGCAATAGTTCAAACCTTAAAGAACAAAGTCAACAGAGAAACCAGGATGGCCAAAATAGGTGTTAAAAACAAACATCAACCAACCTCTAATACACAAAATTTGATTGAATCAATTGAAAACTTTAAATCTACAGAGAAACCAGGATGACCAAAAGAATGCTAATGCTAATGGTGGTACATACCTCTCTCGCCCGACATGTTATCTAGTATGCATTAATATGCCACAAATCAACATTAAAACAAATGGTGATAGCAATAGATTATGCAACATGCAATGTGAGACTGACCTAATGTCTCGAGTACTATCAAAAGTGCACAACTTCATTTGAGAACATATTTTATCAGATTCATAACTATAGTACTTTAAAATTCATGTAAAATGATCAGTTGAAAATCTTAAATATCAGATTCATAACTATTGTGATGTTTACAGTAACCGATTTCCTATCAGAAAAAGGGAAAGGGATTGTACTACTCAATTTCATAACAAACAAGCGATTATAACAAACAAGCAATTGCAAGAATTTTGGAAACACGAGAATAAATAAACTGGAAATAAGCTAGTAAAGATGCAGATTAGATGAAGGAAAAGGGTAAGGAACTGTACTATATAATTTCACAACAGAATCGCTAAATTTTGCATACCGGCCGGAGGGAGTGACGTACCTGATCAAAGCCCTAAAAATACTCATAAATACACATTTAGTGAGAGAAGTATCCCCAAGAAAGGATTGAAACCCAGAGTTCGAACTCGGTCCTGAACTCGGACCTGCAGGAATCGACGCCATATATTCAAAATCCACATATTTTACTTGAAATTGAATAAAAACCTATACAGAAATCAGAAGAACTCTTACCTGTCTGAAAAGAAGAAGAAGCAGCGGCAGGTACGAGGAAGAGGATGATGTTATTAGGGTTTCTTATTCGAAATTGTTGAAGGAAACAGAAGGATATTAGGTCGAATTTCTTTCATAAAGGTTGCAGGGGGGAAGGGCGGTGGCGATTGCTGGCTGCAGCGGCCGACGACACTGTGGTGGCGACGACCAGAGGAGGAGCAGAGTGGAGCGGTGGTGAACGGATTAACAACGAGCGATGGGTGATTTTCGATGGTGAAGGCAGGAACGATAGGATTTCTTTTTCGAAATTGTTGAAGGAAACAGAAGGATATTAGGTCGAATTTCTTTCATAAAGGTTGCAGGGGGGAAGGGCGATGGCGACTGCTGGCTGCAGCGGCCGACGACACTGTGGTGGCGACGACCAGAGGAGGTGCAGAGTGGAGCGGTGGTGAACGGATTAACAACGAGCGATGGGTGATTTTCGATGGTGAAGGCAGGAACGATAGGATTTAGGGCGAAGAAAGAGGCGGGGGATGGAAATTAGGGCAAAGGAGCGGGAGCGGGGGCGGAGGGAAGTCGAAAACAAAAAAAAACCTAAGTGGGAGCGCGGGCTATTATATATTCGGATATTTTATTGGGCGGGAAAAAAAATAAAACGCGACACTTTATTTTTTACAATTGACGCGCACAAAATTTGTCCTCCGTGTTTTTATTTTTTTATTAAATGACACAACTTTTATGACGCGCGGAAAAGCGCGTCATCTATCAATAGAATTCTGTAAAATACGACAGTTTTTTTATGACGCTTGTTTTTGCGCGTCATAAATTAACGAGTGTCATTGTTCGCGCGTCAAGGAAGGGGCTTTTTCTAGTAGTGAATTAACATTGTGGATGATACTCTTTATAAAAAATTCATAAACGACAAAAATCATGTTCATAAGATCCAGTATTAAATTTTTTTTACCATATAAAATGATCCATGCTCATATAATTTGAAAATTTTAAACATGATGACTAATTCAATTGTAAGTTTCCTAATATATACCAAGATAACATTTTTTATTGATATAACATTATAATATTGATTATAATTTAGATTTTGTACTCACCAATCAGATTGTGTTCATTATAATCTTGATGAAACTTTATACTCACGTAACTTTCTATAAAGACTTAAAGTTTCGAGTTTGTCAAATAATAAATTAATTTCATATAATATTTTATTTTATTTCTGATTATGTAATTAATTTTAATTCTATTTAAATACTTTTAATTCTATTTAAAGTCTCGAGTTTGTCAAATAATAAATTAATGTTAGTTGCTATTCAGAGTCAGATTGTTTTTTTAACAATCATTTTTGTATGTTGCATTTTTCAAATATACAAGTAGAGACATGGACTCTAAATATTGTTTTTGATAAAGAGGGTAAAGTCACCAATACTATATTATGAATTATAACTTTAGCTTTTTTTATTTAATGTAATGTAATACGTTATTATGGTAATAAGAAAAGTATGAATAAATTATCAATTATATATATTTTTAATAATTCAACCCGTATAACATACGGGTTCTATCCTAGTATTTTAGTAAGATAATACGAATTATATAATCAGAAATAAAATAAAATATTATATAAAATAGATTACAATCATAAAAGAAATCCAAATAGAATTAAAATTAAAGGAAAAGTCTTATTCTAGCACATCATTCATAGAAAATTAAATATTTTAGTAAAGAATTACGTAATCAGAAATAAAATAAAATTAGGTTTAACGTCACCTGTGTTTTACAGCGGGTATAGCTGTGAACGTGAAATATATGACTGTGTGTTACGGAGGCGTAGCTGTGAAATCGAAAAACATGACCGAGCGTTGCGGCAAAGCATAGTCTTTGGTGTTTATCAAACATGTTACTCTACAAGAAAAGGAAAAAAAGAAAGCTTAAAAAAAAGGCTTGCATATTTTATGCTAGATCGGAACAATAGAATTTTAAAATTGTCAAATCTATATTCGTAAGGAAAATATATCTTTAAATTTGTTTTTGGAACACCTATGAAACATAAAGTTTGTTAAAGAAAAAGAAACGTAGCAATAAAGTTATTAAAAAAAAGGTATTCTGTGTCCAAGGGACAAAATAATAACGCGAAAAAAAAAACACAAGTAATTCGTTACTAAGATATGGTGTTAAACTTAAAAAAAGGTATTCTATGTCCAAGGGACAAAATAATAACGCAAAAAAAAAACACAAAAAAATAGAATTTTAAAATTATCAAATCTATATTCGTAAGAAAAATTATCTTAAAAAAAAGTTTTGGAACACTAACGAAACATAAAGTTAGATAAAAGAAAGAAACGTAGAAATAAAGTTATTAAATAGAAACTGGGGAGAAGTAATTTGTTATTAAGAATAGTGTTAAACGTAAAAAAATAGTATTCTGTATCTAAGGAGTAAAAAATAATAACGGGACAAAAAGAAGAAAAAAAAGAGAATGAAAAATAAAGAAAAAGAAAAGGAACGCAGCCACCTGGTCTTGAACCCGAAGAAGTTAGTTTCATGACAAAGGCCGAAACCATCGTACGATATCTTTATCCCTGACCAGAATAGTATATAACCTAAATGTGTTTTGTAACAGAAAGTCAACAAACAAACACACTATGTTTCCTATCTTGATCATCCCTTAAATTATATATAATATAATATTACATAAAATAGATTACAATTATAAAAGTATTTAAATAGAATTAAAATTAATTACATAATCGGAAATAAAATAAAATATTATATGAAATAGATTACAATCATAAAAAATTCAAATAGAATTAAAACTAAAGAAAGTTACAATACAGAAAGAAGAACGAAGAATATAAAAAATCCAAATTAAAGAATGTTACAATACATAAATGAAAATGAAATGAAAGTGAAGAACAGAGATGATAAGAAGAAAAATAAAAAGGGGGTGTCAGAGGTTTTTTTTAAAAAGATGTCTCTTAATAACAGATTCGGGCCATCCATATGAACCCGTCTGGTCTTTCAGGATATAACAGCCGGAGTAATATGTACTGTCGGAGTGAATCTAGTATCAGGAATTATACTTTAAAATGAGAGCACGAAGGTAGTAAAAGGCTGGAAATTATTCTATCTCGGAAGCAAGATTTCACTCATAATAGTTGTGTCTTTATCGTGTGTCAAAAACTAGAATTGGATTCTCCAATATATATATATATATATATATATATATATATATATATATATATATATATATAGTGGTAAATATCATGTGAAAACAACTTTTATTGCGAAAACAAGAAAACAAATATTAAAACCTCTATAATTTTTTCATACGTTAATCTTTTTTTAAAAAAGTTGCACCAAAATCCTTAAAATTATGTTATCTTTAGTTCTGTAAAAAATTAAAAAAAAAATTCAAATTTTAAAAAAAAATCAATAATTTTTGTATTATTATTATTACACATATGCAATAATATTAAAACCTCTATAACTTTTTTATATATTGAAAATTTTTATAAAAAATTGCACCACAAATCTTATAATTCTGTTATCTTTAATTCTGGAGAAAATTAAAAAAACTCAGCATTTTTTTTTATTTTTTAATTATTGCACATGTGCAATAAAAAATTATTATTGCACATGTGCAATAATATTAAAACCTCTATAACTTTTTCATACGTTAATATTTTTGATAAAAAAATGTACCATAGATCTTATAATTCTGTTATCTTTAATTATGAAAAAAATTAAAAAAAAAATTAACCTTTTTTGTTAATATTGCACATGTACATGTGCAATAATAAAAAAATCCATGAAATTTTAAATGTTATTTTTTTCCCAGAATTAAAGGTGACATATTCTTAAGACTTTTGGT
>JBCNJP010000012.1:28363222-28392025 GCA_039602395.1 Deinandra increscens subsp. villosa | reverse complement strand
TACACTTGCACCATACCTCCAAACCTACACCCTCACTCAAGCTTTTCTTCAAGAACACCCTCTACCCTCCTCCGTTCTCTCCATCCGATCGGCTCCCCACCTCCACCACCCTCCCTCACGCCGGCGGCCAACCACCACCATCGCGTCTCCCTGCTTCCGCCACTAACCCGACGCCGCACCACCCCCAGCCGCCGCCGTTTCTGGAGCTCCGCTCCTCCCACCCCCGTCGCAACCTTGAACCGCCACCACCATCATCATCTTCATCATCATCCAGCACCACCACCACCATCCACCATCATCACAGTCACCAACCTCCACCATCATCATCATCATCGAACACCGCCATCACCACCATCCTCAACCACCGCCACCATTATCATCATCGTCGACCAACACCCTCACCATCCTCATCATCATAGATCATCACCACCATCATCCTCATCATCGACGACCGCCACCATCACCATCGAACTTCACCACCATCATCATCATCAACCACCGCCGCCACCAACACCGATTTCCACCACCGCCAACGTCGACCGCCACCTCCTATTTCCCCTAGCTTGCTAGTCGTAAGCTCCTAGATCCATTTCATCTACTTTTATTTTATTTAAAAGTGCACCCGGAAGATCCACTTGAGTCTTGATGATCCATCTCGCGTCTCGGGTTAAAAACCCACATAAAATGATAAACTTATCTTGCTTTCTTTCGCCTATAAGTGATCAAACTACGTGTGATGCTCAAAGGGGCTTAATATTGTCACGTTGTGGGTCTCGTGGTTAGAAAAATCAGGTGATGAGCCGAATGGTATACCCGAAAGTATCTAAACCCGAGATTGATACACAAGACGGTTATTATTTTATGTTAATGAAAAATGGTTATCTAAAACCTTAAGATTGGTGTACATAACTAAAACACTAAGTAAATTATAAAGAAATGATAACTTATACTTATATCATTTTTATATTAAATGTTGACTAATTAAAGTCAAAGATGACAACTAATATAGTTTAATCTTATACTTATGATTTTATTGTTAATACAAGCTTAAACGACATTATATGACTTGATTTGTTGATGGAATAAACGACACAAAGACATGGATTGAAGCCTATTTATAGGCGGAACCTAAC
This sequence comes from Deinandra increscens subsp. villosa, assembly GCA_039602395.1. NCBI lineage: Eukaryota > Viridiplantae > Streptophyta > Magnoliopsida > Asterales > Asteraceae > Deinandra > Deinandra increscens. Next base: position 28,390,892 of record JBCNJP010000012.1, on the reverse strand, counting down.
GAATTTTTCTAAAAATATTAGTCAATTTTTATAAGTCAAAAGGTTTAATAAAGGATTTATAATGTTTTGTTCCGGATAAACAAGAGATCTTTTTTTAAAATAACAGATATAAATTTGTAACGATCAGACGAAGTTGACTAAACAAACATGATGAATCAAAACACTTTGGATCTTATTTCGTCACAGTGGTTTAACTGTTTTTATGTCATATTTCACTCAAAACCTTATTTTCCCTAAAACCTTGAACCATTCAAGTGTTTATTAGATAATAAATGTTTTAAGTAATCAATCGGTTTTAAAGAAAGGTTGCATAACTTAAACCATTAGAAAACTTTATTAAACAAAGTCCTCGAAGTCACAATAATAATAAATACCAATTTTTATTAAAAACACTTCGAATCAACAAAACAAATTCAAGGAAAATAAAACCTTTATTTTCACCAAGTATATCTATACATTCGAACTCGAAAATAATAAACTAACTTTATTTTCATCAAGGTTCCATCGTAAAAATATTAACTTCCTTATGACTAAAGCAATCAACGTTTTCTTACACAAGTTATAACAATTATTTGAATAATAATTTATAACTGATACGCGTAGTTACTTATCAATAACTACGAGCGTAGGACCAAATATAAAGCAAATAACGAAATAAATAATACATATTATTTATAAGAATATTTGAGATCTAAATAAATATATATACATATATATTCTTACAAATCTTTAAATAATTATTCGAATAATAATTATTTACTTCGATCCACATGTTTATTGTTTTAAATATCATAGCAAGTCTAAATATTTATACAACTAATAAACGTTACGAACGGGTTTTCCAAACATTACGAACGGGAATAAGTTGTCAAGACTCGACCAGGATCAATGGGTAACGGAACGTTATTCAAACCAAACCAAGGAACTAAATCATGTCTATTATTATTATTATCAATATTGGGACATCGGTTACTTACAGCTCGTATCAGCTATCAAGATCATTCACCGGGAACAGGTGAGTCTCACGACCCCTTTCTTTTAAAACTGTTAAAATACTATGGGGGAGAAATCATGATCAAACAAATCTTTTACTTGATATTATGGTATAACTGTTACGCCTTATTGATTATCTGTTCTTTCATACCCCTTCATAGTAATTTGTTATACAACATATTGCTACAAATCCCACCAACAATTGATTCCAATTAGTTCCTATAACAAAACGATAACTAGTGAATAGATCTATTTGGGTTGACACCCCTGCCCTATCTGGTCGCTCCAGTTCTAACTCCATGCATACACGTCTAGGGGTACATGTCAGTTATTCTACGCCATTGGTATTTCTAAGGGGAAGTTACCATAGGTGGGTAAATCTGTTAGTGTTTGAAATCAAGGAACAGGTAGATCAATGCAACGACGAGTAAACCATTATAATATCTTGTATATCATCGACTATTTAACAAATGCATTTTGTAAAGTCCTAAACCTGTGAACTCACCAACATTACGTTGACCCTTTCAAAACTCATGTATTTCTCAGGTAACTAAGATCGCTCTCGGTGTGCATATGGGAAGTCTGTCAAACAACAGGGCCTGCATTAGGAATGGAGTCATGGTCACCTTTTACTATCTAAATAAATCATGAACAATCGTATTTCTTATCGTAACGTTCTCATTTCAGTATTGTAAGACAATGTTATCTTTTATACAATCCGCTGCAACTTTGATAACATACTTGGTTTTCAAACATAAACAAAACTGATAGAGGTCGTTCCTTGTATCCACGACTATGACCCCATGACGTCACATGCCCACGTAATCGGGAACATCGGGGTGTGACACAAGTTTATATCACTATTTCAAAGCAAACCTTCATAATTTTTTTTTGTATAAGTGTACTCTTCGGTATAACATTTTTTCCTACAGTCTCTACTAACTGAATTTCGGGGACGAAATTTCCTAAAGTAGGGGAGACTGTAAAATCCGTATGTTTCAAAAACTCAAAAACTCGACCCACATCAAGATCCAAGGTTTAAGATCAATTCTCAATACCATGAATGTTGTATTAATCTATCCCATATGATAATACTCTGAAAATGATTAACGTGGGCGAAAAACCGCGCGCGAAACTGAGTTATAACGAAGCGGGTTTCGCGAAAACAAGTTTGATGTTTGTTGGTGAGTTGCAAGACGCGAATTTGTCCCACATTGCCCTACCAGCGAAATTTTCATTCTTTATACACATATAAATACCCTCCCTTGATCCTTAATAGTTTGCAACTCCTAGTTTGAGTATAAACAAGTGGAATAACCAATTTTTGGTGGTTCCACAACTACAATACCCCTTTGGGTGTCGTGCTTAGTGTTTTTTATGCTCTCGGCGAGGAGGTGCTGCCCCTTTAAGCTTGTCTCGTTTGAAAAGCTTCTTTGAGGTAATTCTTCTTATTTTTCTTTCTATGTTTCCTTTCTTTCCTTCTTTTCGTTACTCGTTTATTTATCGCTTTATTAGTTTAATTAGTTTAGTTTAGGTTTTTAGTTAGGTGCTTTAGGCTCGTTTAGGTAGCCTTGCTAAGGCTCGTTCTTAGAACGCCTAACATTGTTAAGGCTTGTCCTATAGACGGCTTAGCTTTGCAAAGGCACGTCATTAGGGCGTGTTGCCTTGCTTAGGCTGATTTAGGCTTGATGTAGCCTTGTAGAGGCTCGTTAGGCCCAAAGAGTCTAAGCTATCATGTCTAATTTCATCTATATTTTTCTAATCCAACAGTCAACGGTTTTATGCATGAACAAATTGGGGATTAAGGCTTGTTTTTCACAAATCAACAATTAAACTAAATCTTAATCATTCTAATACGTAATCCAGGTTTTGAACATAAACTCATTTTTAATAATTTTAAATACCTTAGAAATCGATCTATGTTTAACAACATATTTAGTGATGGTACTCGAGACGCGAATGACATGTAGTAACTGGAAGGGTGAAAACACCAGTGGTTGGGGTCTCTGTCAAAGGATAAGTGTTCGCATAAATCCCATAGTCGGACGTGGATGCTTACCTGGGATGCCCCGATGAGAGTGTCATAGCCTATTAGGCCAAAGCATGTCTGGTAACGTTTAAGGTATTGTTACTCTTAAAAGTTAACATTTTTCAAACTTCAATTTATAACATTAAAACTCATTCCCCAAATGCATAAGAGCTTAGAATCCCATATTCCAATATTCATGTCGTTCCCTTCTATTCTTTTAGGATGAATCTTCGGGACAAATCCTTTCACTTTCACTTTTCGTTTCGTGGACTTAACTTCTAATCCAAGTGAGTAATCTTTGCCTCTTTTCTCATTTTCTCATTTTGGGGGTGCAACATGTATCCTATTTCAAAGTGTTATCTTTCAAGTTTATCAATTACCATGTATATGTGATCTATGTGTGAATTATGTGTTATGTGGCTTCTAACATGATTTGTCAATATGTGAATTTCAAAGGTTTTCATGTTTTCATTGGCTGTCAAGTATGTCATGGTTATCATGTCTGTCATGTCTTTCATTTGGCATAAACATTAACGTAAGGCCTGGGGTAACAAAGGTAGATCTATCGGTTGACAACCCACTCAACTTGACCGGTTCGGCGTTGAGTGTTTGGAGCTAATTTCATTATTTCATATAGTCTAACCTACGGGTTAGGAATCTTTCATATGTCATTGAGGTTTGTTTATGCCTAGTAGTTATACTAGCAATTTTGGTTATGCCTAGTCTTTCATGTTGTCAATATCTTCTAGCATGTTATATTTAACTTATTCTATCATATGACACGTAAAGAATGTTTTATCAAATATATGTTATGTATCAAACTTGTGGTCACTCACCAACTATTTATAGTTGACCCCCTTTATTTTATACATGTTACAGGCTATGATGTTGATGTTTCAGGATGCTATCACATAGGGCTTTTGGACCTAGTTTAATAAAGAAATTGTATTTTTTATCAATATGTGCTGTATTGTTTTATTTTTCAATGTTATTAATGAAATTCATTATTTAACTATTGTCACTAAATTAGTTGTCATGAGCTTATGGGCAATCTAATCATGCCCCGACGTTTCCGCCGTCGATTAGGGTGTGACAGTATGTGCAATTCTCATATTTTAAATATACTCGATGGGATGAATGTGTATCTGGGTTAATCGGGTTGACCCAACAACACAAAAGTCAACCCTATTACCGACCCATATAAGTATCGGGTTCGGGTTGATGTGTAACTCGGGTTCGGGTGATTCAGGTTTAAAATAATTTGGGTCGGGTGGGTTCGGGTCGGGTTCGGTAATCAGGTTTCGGGTAAAAACGACACCCCTACATTAAATAAGAAAAGTACAAGTTAGTGTAAAAAAAATTACAATCTTCAAACAAGAAAAATAAAATGTTAAAGAAAAACTAAAATTTACAAACCTAGCCATATTATCTTTGTTATCTTGCATTTTTGTGTAAGTTCGATTTGCAAATATGATCCATGCATATGTTTATGCGGTTTTGTAAACGTTTCGACATCTCGGTCGAATTGATCTTGTTCGAGTATCATCGTATGTGTATCCATCATCTTCGTCACTGACATTTCTCGTGCGATTCGCATTGCCCTCATCTCATCCTGCTCCTTCATTTTTTTCTCCTGATTTCCACCTCTCTCATCACCTTGAAATTTTTCATCACCTCAACCAAACTTGCACTATTGCTTGATGACGACTCGACCGATCTCTTTCCCTTACGACTCGGTCGTGTTGGTGTTGAGTTGTCGTTAAGGTCGGGTAAAATTGGACTAAAGAACCCCTCGTTTGAAGTGGAAAAACGTCCCGACTCCGACGTCTTTATTCTTTTGGGTGACTCGTCAATCCTTCCACCCGCTCTCGCAACAGGTGACCATTTCAAATGGTCTCTCATCACCTCCCAAGCTTCGATGTTGGTAAATCCTTCTTCTCGTAGAGTTTTAATTGGCGGAGTTGTTAACATTGGTAAGCATTTTGACCCATTTCGAGTTTAGTTGGTGGATGTTTTTAGTCTTTCGTCGCCTTGTGAATCACATCCGCGTCCGATGTACCACTAGCTTGTACATGATTCTAAAAAATAAAAAAAAATAAGTAAACATATGAACTAAAGAATAGAAAAAATAAAAGTAAAAATAGAAAAAAAAAATAAAGATTATACCATTTGTATGTAAAGAAAATGAAGTTGTTAACATTGGTAAGCATTTTGACTCATTTCAAGTTTAGTTGGTGGATGTTTCTATCTGTTCCACCACATTGTTTGTTGAAATGATCAAGCACTCAAGACCAAAAAGATTTAAGCTTTTGCTGATCACCAATCACGTTATCTTCGGATATGTAAAGCCAAGCTTTTGCCAAGAAAGCTCATTCCAAACCATTCCAATTTGTAAGAGGCACTCGGTTAGGAAATTTACATTTTCTTCGTTGCGGTTCAAGGACTATTTCATCATCCTCCAAGCTCATACAATCTTCATCATCTTCTTCTTCTTCATCCTCATCTAAATTTCTTCTTAACATCGTTATTTTGACCAAAAATTACAAACCTGAATTTAGTGATCAAATTTGTTCGTGACGTGTGGTGCCTAGGATGGACGTATATGCGTCCTTGTCTGAAAACAGTTGAACGGTTTTAGTGAAGGTAAAATTATCAAAATGCTGGTCACAACCAAGTGTTTACTACGATGAAAGACAGTACACCAGGATTTGTACGAGGTAAAAAGCCCTTAATCCTTAGATGTCTCTAAGGACCGCCGGCATAAAAACCTCGGGGGTGATAACACAGACCACCAACTATTATTGCACATAATTTACTAATTACAGAATGTTCGTGGCAAGCTAAGTGAGTGATTATGAGTACAAGTGTGAGTTCGAGAGCAAAAGTCTCGTAAATGATCATGTGCCACTTATATTTATACATAAAGTCCTTAACTAACATCCCGGATTTCCAACGATTGAGTCTTCGGTCCACCATGATCGTCAAGGTCCGGTTCTTCCGCATTTAACAACCTCAGCTTGGGCTATAAGTCTGGCCCAGTCTTTCTGAACATTGCCAATTGTACCTGGTAAAATAACACGTGATAAAAACAAGGATTCGTTAGTATAAATGTGACATCCGAGAATTCCAAGGTTAACTTCCGTTAGACAATCTCCGTTAGTTACATTATAAGTGTTAACTTAGTAACTAATGCTTAACTAGGCCGAATACGTCCACGACCTTTGGTTGATCACCGAACCCGTCCATATGTGTTATGTGTTTATTTATTTATTGTCATTATGTGCAATGTGATTTAAACGCATGATTTAGTATTGATAATAGAATGTAAATTGGCCCCTTTTGGTTGCCAGTGAAACTACCGGGCGAAACTGTAGATTCGCTCGGTAGCCGGCTAAGCTGTTTGGTTTGCATGTGTTCAGAGCCAGTTTCGCTTGGCCAGCGAAACTGCCAGCGAAACTAGCTCCTGATATAAAGACCATAAAACCCTAATTACTCCTCATTTGCATAAACCACACAAAACACACACACACCCTCCATCTCTTCTCCTGTGAAATATGGTCAGCCGAGAAACACCACGAGCCGACGTGATCTCAGCCTCGAGACATCATCCATTCGGATCCTAGATCGAACCGTGAGTCTCAAAACCACATTTTCTTGCATATTCTATGTGTTTTCTTAAAAAGCATGACCAAACCTCCATGTAATCGTTTGATCTTCTGATATGATACTTAGAATGCTAGATCTATCATAAAGTCTGTAACTTTACGTTTGAAATCAAACCATAATGAAGATTCATGCTAGTTAGGTCATTTTATGCTTAAAATGTGTTTTTGGTGACTTGAATGTGAAAACTCATGTGTAAGGTGTTAAAATTGCCTCTGTGATGTTGGTAAATGTTTATGCATGCTAGATATTGAATTACATGATGTATGGAAGCTGTTAGATTGATTTTTGGTCTTAAAAACGAGTCTTTTTCACGACTAGCGAAACTGGGCATTCTTTAGGCGAAACTGTAGTTTCGCAGACCCTTTGAATATTCATCCAGCGACACTATGTAGCGAAACTATAGTGTCGCCTGTGTATTGCTTGAACGAAACTACCGAGTGAAACAACCATAGACCTTGTCCCTGAACGAAAGTTCAAACCAGTTTCGAGCGAAGCTAGGCTAGCGAAACTGTGTCATCAGTTTCGAGCGAAACTAGCTAGCGAAACTGTGTCATCGGGTATTACCCAGCGAAAGTGCTGCCCGTGCACACAGCGAAACTGGGTAGCGAAACTGGGTAGCGAAACTAGGTAGCGAAACTAAAGCGAAATTGTATAGCGAAACTGTGCCAAGACCCAAAACCCAAACTTGTGCAACTTATTTGAATGTTATGCCATGACTTACATGATTATGCAATAATGAAACATGTTTTGATTTATGTGTTATGTGAACCCACGTTTGTAATCAACCATCGGTGTCGTGTGTCGGTATGTCGAGTCGTAGTTTCAACGTGCTATGTAATGGGCCATAGTGACGTAGTTAAAGCTTAGACACATCCTAACACCTAAGACCTTAATGTGATTATTAGGTCTTCGTTAGCAACCATAATTGGATTAATTGAAGTGTAAGCTGAGCAATCTAAGGTGAGTTTCACTAACCCTTTAATTGTGAGCCCGTTTGGGTCACAACGAATATACTTAACGGAAAACAACGCTGACATCTTGAGGTATTGCCAAATGGGATATCCGTTATGGAAGTTGGAGTGTTTTATGGAAACACTTGCAACTGTCCATCCTTGGGGTTTCAAATGAAATCCGCAACCAACTACTTAATACTTAAACTCGTTTGGGATTTCAAATGAAATCCAGAACAACCATTTTGACACTTAAACTCTTTTTAGGATTTCAAATGAAATCCAGAACAAACGGTTTTGATATGACTAGTGTGGGTTAAAGTCTAAACCAAATGATATCACATGATTTCTAAGGATGCCTTAAAACTTAAAAGTCCTCAACAATTTAGTACCATTAATTTGCGAAGCGAGGGGATGTTGGGTAGATCTACTGAGGGTTTGACAAACCCTGCTCCGCGGTACACAAATGTGTAGCCAACCGGTTGGAGGCCGAACGGAGTGCAATATCAGCCTATTTTAGTTGTGGGTCCCATGAGGAACACAACTGGAGGCACAAACCATCGGCAAATGCCGAACTCTGTTACGTCAGCTTTGGTACGAACTTCCTTAGTGCATGGAAACCGGATTAGCTACCCGCGATATCGGTTGACCGCTTTAATCTTTACTTAACTAGTGCATATTCGATAATTCAATACTTGGCAATTGTTTTGCAAAACTATTACTTATTTATATGTTGATACATACGCTTATGAGACCGGGCCGCTGCATGACATGCCCACTGTGAACTCACCAACCGTTAGGTTGACACTTGTATGGTTTTCACTTTTGCAGATCGCTGAGGAGTATCCACTGGAGGTTGGCATGGCACCCGAAGATACTTATTTTATTTTGAACTTAAATTGGAATCAAACAACAAATTATGTTTTGTAATTAAAGCACGTGGTTAGTGCTAAGATACTCATGTTTTCTTTCCGCTGCAAACTTCTAAACTGTTTTATGATGAATGTTTGGACTTTACTCTGATTCGTTTAGTATTTGTAACTAATGGTTGTGGTCCTGGTTTGCTCGCATTCCTTAACGGTATAAACTCCGTTAGTGGCAAATTTGGGGGTGTGACAATAAATAAGTCAGCAGTCAGCATGCTAAGATAGTCCAGCACGCCGGATTGAACCAGGATGTAGAATATATCACAGGTTGCAATGAGCATTCCAGGATGCTATGCTATACTGGAATGTAGTACCAGGATTTTGGACGAACATGGAGAGAGGGCCATGTTTGTTCATGTGTTTGTGAACTTTCGGTAAAGTGTAAGTTTACATTATTCATGTTTGTTTGTTTATATTCATTCATTAGACGTTTTGAATATGTTCAATATTTTTTTAGCATGCCCTACAATTAAATATTCAATATTTAATTCTGTTTACCTATTTTTAAACTAAAAATTTAGTCATTTGAACTTTATATCTCCAGGGTTTAGGATCATGCGAAAACACATATATATTGCGAAAACACATACTAAAACCTCTATAACTTCTTCATACGTTAATATATTTTTTAAAAATTTACACCAAAAGTTTTAGAATTACGTTATCTTTAATTCTGGTAAAAAAAACTTTAAAATTAACGTTTCGTTTTTTTTTTGATGCACATGTGTAGCACAAAAGAAACTCATAATTTTAGTATAAGTTAATATATTTTTTTTTCTAAGTCGCACCATATATCTTATATTTCCGTTATTATTTTGTATTTTTTTAATGATACACATGTGCAGCACACCAAAAAAACCTCATACGGGTGGTATACATTAATATTTTTATAAAGAAATTGCACATTAAGTCTTATAGTTGTGTTATATTTAGATCTAAAGAAAAAAATAACATTTTATAATTTTTTTAATTCTATGTTACACATGTGCACTATGTAGTATTATCATTAATACCATAAATATTTTAGTATTTTTTATAAGTTTTTAACATAAGGAGAGGTTTTTCGCATGATAATTTGTCTTTGTGCAGTACTAATGATAATGATGCATACGAAAAAAACACAAAACGTTAATTTTTTAAAATTCTTTTCTAGAATTAAAGATAACATAACTCTAATACCTTTGATGCGGATTTTATAAAAAAAACATTAACGTATGAAGAAGTTATCTTGATTTTAATATTAGTTTTCACGTTTTCGTAATACAAGTTATTTTCGCATGATCCTTACCCTATATCTCCATCTTTTAAAACTTTATCATTCATAACTCAGATGTTCCTGAAAACGCTTAATGAAGCATGCTTCGAATTAGGGTACCAACGATGGAACAATCGCCGCCCAATGTCGGTCGACCAAAGCTTCACGATGAATGGACTACTGTGATCAGCCGCATGAGAGATGGTACCTGATCACAGCCATAAAGAGATCTTGAATCCATCTAGACCTCATTCTATGTATGCAACTTTAACCCGTCTTTAACCTCTATGGGTCTCTAGAAATGATGTGAGAGATGGGGAACGGTAACTAATGTTTATATCGCTAAACATCTATCCAAATCAGAGCATCGATTCAATTTCATTGGATTTCGTCGTGTGGATGATACTATACATATGGTTAGTAATCCTCAATCATGTGATTTGGGTCGTACCACGTTTTCGCCGATGTAGCTAGGTCTACCTTCGGACCAGGAGCATCAGATTATGACCAAGGATCCAGTGCCATTGGTACTAAACAAAGACCCCTGACAACAAAGTTGTTCAAAAGTCACTGTGAATTTGGGATGTGATGAACAACTTAAGCAAAATCAAAGTAACCATAATGTTGAGAAATCATTTGTTTAAAATTAAGAGGATGATGATAACTGAAGATAGTTGAAAGAGATGGAAATGTAATTTTAGCAAAATTAGTGGAGGTCGGTTCTATCATCAACTTGCATAAGATTTGTAGTGAATATGTTTTTTTAGGTTTTCAAATACGATATGTTAGGGGAGATGAGTATCGCTTGGGTTCTTTTAAATTGACTAGTGCTCAAAGTTTCAATATTCGAGTAATATGAAAATGGTATTCTCTCATTTTCTTCTTTTTTTCTCCCACGTTTATTCCGGATAAAAGAATGGTATTGTTATATGTTTGGTAACGAAAACAGGTAGGATCGAAAAATGAAATGACTGGATAGGCAACGAATTATTCGAGATACAGAAATCACCACTAGAATTAAACGTCAGGCAAAACTAAGCAAGAATCAAGACACAAACACACCACTCGATTCCGATTTAAGCTCCAAGAACACCATTCAAATCTGCCATGATTATTAGCATGGAAATAACATGTTTAACAAATAAAACTTGCACAAAATTTTCACATAAAACTCATCTGTCGTTTTCATATGAAAATCAAATACATTAAAGAAAGAAACACTAAACAGTTACTAGTTACTAGTTACTGAGGATGGGATGTATGGTCACTAAACTACCTTAGGGTAGCTTTTGGTGAGCCAATCAACAGATGCCACATGAGAGAGAATAAAAACTACCCTTAGGGTAGTTTTTCACAAGGTATGGTCACAAACTACCATAGAGGGTACTTAAAAAAATAGAAACTTATATAGTTTTAACAATAATAATGTTTTATCTTCCTAATATAAATTAAATATTTTTAAAAAACATTCAACAAACATAAAATTAAAACATACATTTAAAATCCATAAAAAATTACAAACTCTCAAATATTACCACCATAAATTAAAAAAAAAACCACCGCATATTTTTTTTCAAACTAAACCATCTAAAAATAACAAAACCAACCATACAACTCGGTGATTCTTTGTTTCTCGTCAAGAAGGACTGGAAACAAATTAGCAGAGACGTTATCATACGGTTTAAAAACAATTCTAGATCACGCGCTCATTTTTCTTCTTTCAAAGTCTCCTTTTGGAATTCCATCGTATCTTTCACCGCTGCGTACATCTCCACTTTCCTTTGGGCCGTTTGTTGTCGAACCACTGCCTTCTCTTCCCTTTCTTTCTCTTATTTTGTTTCAGATCTATTCATCACCTCCAAATCATTCTCCGATCCCTTCGTAGATGAATCACCCGACTTCTTGCCTCCTTTTCGTGGTGGGTGTGTCAGAATTGAGTCCTCGTTTATGTGACAATCCAAAATTTCAGGTTAACATTTATATTATGTATACGTGTAATTAACTGATTTGTTATGTGCATTAGATTTAATTTATTCAAATTAAGTGAACCTGCGTGCAAACATAGATAAACTAGACTTGACATTCGTGCTCGTATTGGAAATCATCAGTAAAGTTCTACGTTTGTTCAAACCAGAACTTCACTAACGAGAAATTTTCATAAATTTCAAACGTGGAATTTCAATATCAAAAGATATAGAATATTCGTTTTAGATTTTTTCAAAATGTTGTGTTATTTCAAACACGTTCAATTCATTCAATCAGTTAAAACGACCAAATTACGTTTAACAATTCAAGCAAAACTATTGGTTATGTATATATATTTTACTTAAAAAAAAAGTTCTTTAAGTATACATTTACAAAAATATATACATATGTAAGTGAACAATAAACCGGACGTTCGACGAACGCCGTCATTAATTTCAATCAATCAAAAACATTCAAAGTAACATTGTAATCATCAAAACATCAAGACATTCAAACAATATTCATGTTACTGCACGTTCACTAATATATATATATATATATATATATATATATATATATATATAGGGTTAGGTTCGAATGAGAACAAATTGCTTTTGAGAACTTTTGAGAACCATTCTGGGCCACTAATTTTCATGGGGGGACCACTCAAATTCATGGGGGGGATTTCCCTATAGATAACTAGTGGCTCAGAATGGTTCTCAAAAGTTCTCAAAACCAATTGGTTCTCAAATGATCCTCTCCCTATATATATATATATATATATATATATATATATATAGGGTTAGGATCCTGCGAAAACACATCTTTTTGTGAAAACTGCGAAAACACATATTAAAACTCACGTAACTTTTTCATACGTTAACGATTTTTCATAAAATTTGCGCCAAAAGTCTTAGAATTACGTTATCATTAAATCTAGAGCAAAATATTAAAAAAAAAACTGAACGTTTTTTTTCCCGTGTGATGCACATGTGCATCATATAATTAAAAAAAGTTATAAAATGCTATTTTTTCTTTAAATCTAAAGATAACACAACTATAAGATTTAGGGTGCAATTTCTTTTTAAACTATTAATGTATATCACATGTATGAGCGTTTTTTTTTGTATGATGCACATGTGCATCATTCAATAAAAACGCAAAAAAATGATGAAAATATATTGCATATGGTGCGACTAAGAAAAAAAATATATTAACTCATACTAAAAATATGAGTTATTTTTGTGATGCACATGTGCACCACACAAAAAAATATTTAAAAAAAATAAAAAAGCGTTAAGTTTTTAAAAACTTTTATAGGATTAAAGATAATATAATTTTAAGACTTTTGGTGCAAATTTTTTAAAAAAATATTAACGTATGAAAAAGTTATGTAGGTTTTAAGATTTGTTTACGCAGTTCTCACAAAAAAAGGGTGTTTTCGCGGATCCTTCCCCTATATATATATATATATATATATATATATATATATATATATATAGGTTTAGGGTAGAATACATCCACAAAAAACACTACATCCAATGCGGATTGATCTGGGGCGTCCATCAAGATCATCCAATGGCCATGATCTATGGTGTTTTCGCCTATGGTGTTTTTTCCCGCCGAAAAACGCCATAGGCGAAAACACCGTAGATCTTGGACATTGGATGATCTTGATGGACGCCCCAGATCAATCCGCAGTGGATGTAGTGTTTTTTGTGGATGTAGCATAACTCGACTCTCTCTCTCTCTCTCTCTCTCTCTCTCTATATATATATATATATATATATATATATATATATATATATATATATATATTCGTTCATTTCAATTTGAGTTTGTAACATTATTGTTTCCAAATCATTTTATCACTTCGACCCGAAGTAATATTCATTAGACATATTCGGATCAACCCGGCCTAAGCATTTCGGCCCAACATGGGTTTTTGGGCCAAGTGTATGGTATTCGGCCTGAAAAGCCTACACCGGCCCAGTTAATGTTTTTTACCCAACTCGAAGCCCATTAAGATCTAACTCGACCCAACTATTCGGCTCGAGTCATTTTAACCCGACCTGGCAGCCCATCTAGTCCACAGGCCTATCGGCCCAACCTTTCTTTTTTGGCCCAATCCATTTCTTTCTCTCTTTTTCTTCGGCCCATTCGGCCCATTCGGCCCAATTCCTTTTTCCTTTCTTCTTTTATCGGCCTAGCCCGTCTTCCTTGGCTCGTCTCCCTTTCCTTTTCTTTCTTTTGGACTGCCCCAACCTCAAGTTCGAACCCCGACTTCCCCATTTCTTTCTTTTTCTTTTTTTCCCTCTCGGTCTAAACTAAACATAAATCCCAAACACTCCACTCAAGATATTTTGACATTAATCTCCACATGCCTAATTCCATCCTTGGATCCTAACCTACATTGTCTCTAGATCCCTTGGCACACCCTCAATATATGAGACAATGTTGTCTCATGAAATACAAGCAAAAACTCAACCCATTGGGTATAACCAATGTGGAAACTTTTTCCCTCCTTTTCTTCTTCCTCTTGGACGGTTTTAGGGGCCAATTACCACCATCATATGATCAATTTCAAGCACAAGACACACGTGTGCATCAATTGGTTCAAGCCTTTTCCTCCTTTCATTCTTTTCTTTGGACCGAGCCAAGCAAAAACGGACCCCACTCGGTTTGTTTTATGAACCGAACCCAAGCCACCAACTTGACCATCTTAAATACTTAAACTATCACCACCCTTAGTCATTTCACAAACACATTCATTCTCTTCTTTCTTCCTCTTTCTTTTTCGGACCACAACAAATCGCCACCACCACCATTTGTTCACCATCATTCCTCTCCCATTCGACCTCCTAATCTACATCAAACTTAAAGGTAAACATATATCCATCATCATTTATCATCATCTTTTGATAAATTCATCCATTTCTACCAATCTAATCTTTTTATCTTTCATCGTATTCTTATCATCTTTTTCCTTCTATCATCTAACCTCCCACATTCAAGATTCAAGGGTGGGTTAAACCAAGGAAGCTATCAACATCGAAGCTATCAACATCCACTTACGTCACTAACCGATACGGATAAAACTTAATTGAGAATCATTCACTTCTTGTGTTTTATCTTTTGATTTTGATTCATAATCATGTTACAAATCCATGTTCATTCAAGTCTTGATGTTATTATTTGATGATTAACTAACAAACCATGTTGTTAGTAAATGTATGCTTCCTTCAATGAAATTATTTTAGGGATGTTCATGTTGTTTTTGAAATCTAAACGATGATTTAACAATGCTATGACATAAGTAATATCATGTAACAAAAACATGTTCAAAATCTTCTTTGGATTCAAAACCCCAAAATATTAGTGTATGTATATTTTCTTGATATTATGTCACTAATAAGATGCATATGAACATTTTGGTAACATGACTAAAATGGTATACATTTTTTTCATAATGTGAATATGCTATGAAAATATGACATAAACAAATGCGTATCATAAAAATATATTTCAAGAAGTCTGTCTAAAATTCATAACATATCATCATGTTTATTAAGCTTTTGTAACATAAATAATAATGGTCACTTTATGAAAGTAAAATGCTAATTTGTTAAAAGAGATGCTAAACATAAAGAAATATTTTAAATAATGATTTTATGACTTAAAATCATATAATATGAATTTTAGTAAAAATGTTCATGACTAGCCTTATGATGTGTTTGAGGACTTATAAATGTGTGTTTATAAATTACCAACAAGTTTTCAAAAATCACATTTAAGCCTAAAACATTATATGTTCAAAAAACGGGATATTCATGACCTGAAACATAACTTTTCTAACTAAAATATTAGGGATTTTTGAACATGTTATAGTTCAGGTCCAGAACCTAAAATAGACTCATTTTTATGTATAAAATTTTCATTAAGTTCAAAAATAGAAAGTAGTATTTTAGAAAGAAACCGGACAAAAACTGTGACTTTTTCGGTAACGCGAAAACGCTAATTTTTGCAAGTTAGACTTTTACCAGCAAGCTTGATGACTTAAAACCTTAAAACACATTAAAACAGCCTCATAAACTTTTCCTAAGTGTTTAGGTAACACAAAACGTCATAAATTAAGTCGTAACAGTTAAACTTATGAAACCGACACCTTACTGGGTGAACCGACGTTCAAATTTTACAAAAATATAAGCCCTTATATTTTGGAATCATTATTTCATAAAATAGATATATTTTTATGTGTCAAATGATATTTTTCATAAACCACGACTAATACCGTGTAACGACGCGCGATAGAAAATGTGCCTTCGAACCTTAATAAATGAATGAATTTATTATTTACTTTAGGGGTTCAAAAAACCTTATAAATACTTAAAATGACATTAAATATTTGTATTTTTCGTGGCATTTCATGAAAATAAAAATTTTATTCAATCTAACATTCTCTATACGCGAAAACCCGTATTTTATTTAATTATTGAAATAAATATTCATTTTCTTAACTTCACATTATTTGTTTGCCAACATATAACAATTCATGATTTCATCAATGTCATCGGGTAATTTCTATCAAGACTTGACCCTGAACATTGGGTGACGTATTCACTTACCCAATGTAATTAACTCTAAGACGTCTTAATATTATACTGTAGACGCTTGCTAGGCTGCTTTCATTTCTAACCATACATGTCAGCTTATCATTTGTCCAAGTGAGTTTTCACGGCCCCTTTTACATTTTTGTTTTCAAACTTTGGGGAGAATTCATGAAAGCCTAAAATCAATTCTTATGTCTGACAATATGGATACTTGTAACACGTATTGATTGCGTGTTCTGTTTATTACCCCAACCTTGTATAATTCATGTTGATTCATGGTTTTATGACAAATCCCACTATTAATTGAATTCGATTAGTTCAGTTCAAAACGATAACTAGTGAATAGATCTATTTGGGTTGACGACCCTGTTCTAATTGGTCGCTCCAATCCTGACTCCATTTGGACTGCCAAGGGGTACATGTCAGTTATTTTGGTAGTGTACTATGAGTGGGTAATCAGTTAGTGTTTGAATTCAAGGTTCATGTCGATCCTTACAACCTCAGTATCATATATGTAATGTCATGACGGCGAAACATTCAAACTTGTTTCAAACATTTTTATGTCATTAAACGTGTGAGCTCACCAACATCATGTTGACTTTTCAGATTCTTGAATTCTCAGGTAGCTAATGATACATATTCATGACATCAAACTGTGGATCTTGCTTGTCTTTTTTCATGGCCTGCTTGCCTGCATGTTCTGCTGTCTTTTGGGATATTTAATTACATTACACTAGTATATTTTGGACTGATTTTGACGAGATTTGCATCAGTATATCAGAAAAAGTGATAAGAAATGATCTAGGAGCAAAATTTTCACAAAAAAAACGTGGCCAAAATGATCAAGAACTCGTGAAAACACTCAAGAATCACCAAAAATAACACGTTTTGTTTCAAAACATCCGAAAATAACAACCACAGACCAGTAGAATGAACCAGAATGCTCTGATACCACTTGAAATTGCATGAGCATCGGATCATCTACTCGATCTAGCTATAACGGATTCAAAATGTAATTAACCGATTGTTTTATTGATCGAATAGAACAATTACAACCAGTCTAACACTCAGAATACAGACTCAGAGAACACAACACAGAAACACACACTTAACTCTGCTCTCTAAGACTCTGCACACACTCATCTTACCAAATACAAAGACCAAACACCTATTTATAGCCTGCTGACCGAACCCTCTCCGAACTCCAAGTTCGGCACGGACCAGGTTCGCCCAGCAGCAAACCTAAGCTAGAACTTGATCTTGTCTTGTCTTGAACCTTCACACTACATTGTCTGATTGAATACTTCACACGACGCACAAACTATGTATCAACAGTTTTCCTCAACCCGAAGCAAGTAGAATTATGTGTGATAACGAAGCTGCAATACAAATTTCTGAGAACCCTGTTCAACACGATCGTACAAAACATGTGGAGATTGATAGACATTTCATTAAAGAAAAACTTGAGGCCGGGATTATAGAGCTACCGCTTGTTTCATCAAGGGACCAAGTAGCTAATATACTAACAAAAGCTGTCAACGGGAGAATTTTCAACCATTGTCTGGACAAGTTGAGCACTGGAGATCTCACTACTCAACTTGAGGGGGAGTGTTAGAAAATAATTTTATTGTGGTGAAAAAGTTTAGGATGAGATTACATCTCTTCCATATTTGCCATCCGACCGTTGCTTAATTTCAGGATCTCAGCTCATCTTTTTTGATTGATTGTATTTCCATTTTAAGGGTTCTTGTACCCTCTATTTATTTGGCTTCTCCTATCAATTGTAATACAAGAAAAATAATTCATATTTTGTTCACTGTTTCAATTATAAGAATTAGTTTTCCCGCTTTAACTTCAAAATGTTTTATGTGTGTGAGTGTTATGTGTTTTGCCTTTTAGGAGGAGGTCCTAGGTCCGATTCCCATTCAAGCCATTTTTTTTACCTTATTTTGTGTTTTAACTTCTTTGTTTATTATATCTTCTTTGTGTTGTTTAGGTTTTATTGATTTTTGTATCATGAATTGGACATCTTTTGTTGTCCATCATTTATAATAATGTAAAATTCCAAGTAACGAAACAACACAAAAAGCTAACATAAAGGAAGTGACCCGCCGTAACGCGCGGATGGGTAAATTTGTTGTAAATATGAAATTCATTTGATGGGCCGGCTCGTTATGACTTATGATGGATGGAAGCAGGTTTAACAAAAGGGATATAATTTAGGTGTTTGTTAATTTATAAATTCACTTCATTTTCAAATGGTGATTTAACATTGAAGAGAATGTGATGGACTTAATGAGTGGATGAAAATATAAATAGTATAAACCAATGTTTTAAAACCCGGTTCGAACCGGCCGGTTCAACCGGTTCGACCGGGAACCGGCTCCCTTTCCGGTTCTTTAATGTGCGGTTTTTTGGGTTGAACCGACCCGCTTTAAACCGGCCGGTTTTTCGGTTTTTTCCGGTTCAACTGGTTTTCTGATTTATTTTATTTATTTTTATTTTTTTAAACTTTTTTTTTATTTTTTATTATTTTTTAAAGTTTAAAACTTATATTTTCTTATGAAATACATATTTGATATTATTTTTTAGTGGATTATAATTGTATTTTAACTACTTTTGTTGGGGTGTACAAGTTTATTAGCATTTTTATAAAAAAATATATATAAATCCCCTAACCGGTTCAACCAGCCGGTCTAACCGGTCCGACCGGTCGAACCAGTCCCGGAAGGTTTTCCGGTTCAACTAAAAAATCGGTTTTTAAAGCATTGGTATAAACGGCCAAGAAAGCTGAAAGAGAAAAAATAAGAATTTAAACAAAAATAACAAAAACTCTCAAACCATAAGGGGAAAATGACTATTAACTCAAAAGTATAAATTAATCCAACTTTTTATACAAGGGGAGACAGTTTTACCCCATGTTGTCCCAGGATGGGGTTTCTGCCAGGAGAAAGCTTCAGGAGGGGGTGTCTTGGTTCTCACGGAGGTCCGAGTAATCGACCTTGGACATAGCCCCGCAAGGGTAGGTTTACACGTGAGACCAAAGTCGCCTGATCGATGTCGTTCCAAAAAAAAATGACAACAATAATGAAGTTTAAGGCCGTGTTTGGCGCACTAGCTGAAAAGCTAGCTGCTAGCTGATAAGCTAGCTGTTAGCTGATAAGCTAGCTGCTAGCTGATAAGCTAGCTGCTAGCTGATAAATTATAAGCTAGCTGATAAAAAATAACGTTTGGTAAAAACTAGCTGATAAACTAGCTTAAAAAAATAAAATGACATAAAAGTACATGTCATAAATGTAATTAAAGATATTTATTTATAAGTTAGGGAAGGGTAAAATTGGAAATATTATAAAAGCTAGTTGAAAAGCTAGTTGAAAAGCTACTCCAACTAGCTTTTCAAAAGCTAGCTTATAAGCTAGCTTTTTGACGTTACCAAACGGGGCTTTTAAAAAAAAGCTAGCTTATTAAAAAAGCCCCGTTTGGTAACGTCAAAAAGCTAGCTTATAAGCTAGCTGATAAGCTAGCTTATAAGCTAGCTTATGGCGCGCCAAACACAGCCTAAAAATGTATTTTAATAAAAAAAGTTATGTAAAACAACACATAACATTTATGTTTTCATAATAAGTATGCGAGTAGAGACTTACCATACATGCTTAACCGCAGAGTTCTAATCTTATTCAAAACTAACGTCTCAAAAACACGTTATGATAGTATTTAAGATCAGACATTCCTTAAGAATCCACCCATCCGTCTCTAGTTTCTAATTTCTTGAAGTAAATGGGCCAATTCTGGGCAAGCTCATCTGGTGGACTGTATAGCCATGGCCCATTTGACAATAATACTCCTGGGCCTGGACTACTCTTCAAGCCCAAAACTCGAGAAGCGATGCACACTATAAGACACAGCCCTGACCTAAAACCCTAATTGTCTTCACGTCGTTTCTCAGTCCACCGAACGCCGATCCAGAATCACGCCGAGGTATGCTTCTTTTTCCTATCTAGACTCTCGTTTTTACACCGATTCACCAAACTTTATATGTTGATTATCATTATGCGATAACTTTAGAGTTGAATCTTGCATGTTTTGATTTAGTTTTCGACCGTACATTTGATGCGTTGGGTGATTTGCGTTTAATAATCAGTTTATGATACAGACTGCTAAAATCATTGCATTTTTCCTAAGTATGAGTTTATGGTGTGCAATTAGCATTTCGAGTTGAGTTTGATAGGAAGCTTATGGTAGGTAGCTCACAATCTCAGTATTCCTTTCGCAAGTTTGTTATCTAGTCAATTAGACGGATTTAGAAGCTTGTTCATTAGCTCAATCTCAGTTTTAATTCAACATAAGAAAGGAGTTAAGGATTTGGTCTTAGAGATTTGATTATTGCATCTGGTGATGTGAAGCTGTATGGTAAGCTAATGATACAAATTGTTTTTAGGTCTCTGTATCCATTTTTTAATATTTTTTTTCCATATGGATGTTAAACCGAAACACATGATCTTACATTTGTAGCAGGTAATGGCTCCCAAGCAGCCTAACACAGGCCTATTTGTTGGGTTGAACAAGGGTCATGTTGTGACCAAGAAGGAGTTAGCTCCCCGCCCATCTGATAGGAAAGGGGTAAGTTATCAAATCCATGTTTTTGTTCTTTCTTTTTTATAGAAAACTTTAGTTTGTTTGAAATTGTGATTTTTTTTTTCAGTTCTAGTTTTAAGAAATGTGATTGGCTTCTATGTTCTTTTTATGTAATTAATGTTCTGCTTTAGTGGAAGCGTCAAGTATGCAACATAAAAGGCTGTCGTCTTTTATAGATAACAAGCAAAAGGGTCCATTTGCGTGAGGATTTTGTACTGTCTTTATGAAGTTGTAGTGACTCTTTAACTATGTAATCGCTTTCTAGGTTCTGTTGATCTCATTATGGTTATGCTTTAAAGTAGGTATCCAGTATGCAACATTTAAGATTGTTAATTTTTCTTTTTTGTAGAAAACAAGCCAAAGGGTTTTTGTGAGGATTCTTTTTTATATTTGTTGTCTTTATGCAGTCAAATGCTTTATTAACCATGATTTGTTTCTAAGTTCTTCTGATGTCATTATTGTTTTGCATTAGTGTGATTATCAAGTTTGACACCATAAAGTCTGTCTTTTCATCTATAGAAAACAAGCAAAAGGGTCCATTTCGTTAGAAATTTGATTCGGGAGGTAGCTGGTTTTGCACCATATGAGAAGAGGATTACCGAGTTGCTGAAAGTTGGAAAGGACAAGCGTGCACTGAAGGTGGCCAAGCGAAAGTTGGGTACCCACAAGAGGGCAAAGAAGAAGAGAGAGGAGATGTCTGGTGTTCTTCGCAAGATGAGGTATTTTTTCCTTATTTTTTGTTCTAATGCTTTATATTGATCAAGTATTTACTTTTACGCTGACTCGAAATTACGTGAAATTCGATCTCTTTTAACATGGCATGTAAACTTGTTTTTTCTATTTAGGCATTCAAATACCCAAATGACAAAAAATCAAAAATTTTTAAAAAAATTTGTTCTAGTTGTCCTTTGTGACATTGACACTGACTATTAGCACTTCTTATAACTAAATTTTATGATTCATTTGCAGGTCTGGTGGAGGTACAGAAAAGAAAAAGTGAGAACTTTGAAAATTTGTTCAAAACAACAATTTATGTTTAAGGTTGAACTTGAGCAAATTATAGTTTGTTTCAGTCTCATGTACTCTGTGACTTCTCTATGCTATTTGGTACCTTTTATTTCGAAAAGATTCGTTAGCACATGTTTTTGATCACGCGATGCAATTACTGCATTTTGCAAATTCCAACTTTTAACAATTTTCAAATTCTATTTAGTTAAATAAAAACTAGTCATTGGTTCTTGTGTAAAATCTCAAATGACCTGGGCCCTGTTTGGTTCGCTCAATGTTATATAAGGATAAATGTAAATAGGGTTTTTGGTTGGTAAATTAATTAAGGAATTGGAATGTTAAAAAATAAAGACATCTCTTTCCTCTTAAATCTATCCATTTTGACCTATCCCTCTTTCTCAATCAACAAAACAAATCAAGAACTCAGCAGCGATTCTTTTTTACGAGGAACACCGAGGATTGTGCTCGATTTTTGGTTATGTTAGTTCATCATAGAAAGAGTGTTTGCTTGCTTCATTATACTTTTGTGTTTAATTTTTCGTTTATAAACTGCTGCGATTTGTGTCGGTCGATTCCTGGTTAACTTTGGGTGAAGTTTTTTATTTTTTACGGTTATGAACATCAACAACTGTTTGTCGATCGACTGACGATATGTTTAGTTCGATTATGAATCATGTAACTATTCTCTTCTTCGTCTCCCGGTTCATGATTCTATATTTTTATTTTAGATTGGAAGGACAAATGGGTAATATTTACACATTCCATGGGAATGGTTTGAATTCCATTAGAAAGTGAAGGATTCCAACTTTTCTATGCATAAGCGAATTCATTGACAGAAAATTCCAATGAATTCTTTGAACCAAACAGTTCATATTATAACACTGCTTTTTAAATATTATATAAAAACTTGGAATTTGTTTTTTTTGGGTTAAAGGGAACAGTATCCAGCAAATTTTATTAAAAACAAAAAGTAATTACACCTAAATGGAAATGCGAGTACCAGAGTGTATACCCCAAGAACTAACCCATCTGAAAAAAGACCGTGGCCTAACAAAAAGGGAGCACAAAAATTGGCATTTGCCCCAATGGTATCTTGGTGTTGGATAAGGCATAGCCTTTCCATTTGGTGAAGGTTCAAAACCCATTGGTGACAAAAAATAAAAATTTAGCCGTTCAAAAAAAAAAAAACAAAACAAAAAGGGAGCACACTGCCTGCCAAAAATCCATGTATCTAAACTAGTAAAGAACAGAAATCTATACATTGTAATTCTCACATCCCTAAAAAAAACAAATTAAATCCACAAGAGAGCACAACTGTTTAAAACACAATCAATCCCCCAGAAGCATATCCTCATTGCAAGCATCTCTACGACAGAAACCAGGTTCCATCCCATCCTTATGCATCTTCAGCTCAAACTTCATAACCCATAAAAAGCTATCCTTAGTCTTGTGAATCTTGCCACTATCAGTCAAGTTGACTTTCACCTTGTTGACTTTCAGAAAGTCAAACTGTTTATAAGTCACCAAGTCCAAGTGCTTTTTACACCAATAATCCAGAATAGCTGACATCCATTTGACCAAATTATAGTCGAAATGCATCCTACAAACTCCAAACCGCAGATTGATATAAGCATGGTTAGGGATATAAATCCTACAAACTCCAAACCGCAGATGTGATATAATCATGTTAGGGATATAAATCCTACAACTCAAGTACATTAACATTTGCTTAGGTAACCCATAACCATCAATCAGAAAATCATACAAACCATGAGTATAACCAGCCTCAGTTCCTTCCTTATCTTTTCAAGATAAATTCAAACAGCCAACTAACACTACTACCAGAGCAAACGGATCAACCCATGTATTAGTATCACCAATATCAAGCACATAGCACAACCACCAGATATTGTAATCCCAATAACACCAACTATTCACAAAACTAGATTAATAAGGGTGGGAGGTATGCTCATTTAGTCATGGTTTAGGCATGGATTAAATATATTTTTTTCATTTTCTTTTTAATCTAAAACAAATAAAATTAAACTAACACATTTTATATAAAATAAAAACATAAAACAAATCATTTGACTTTTAAAAAAATTACAAAGCCCTAAAAATAAAAAAAAATTACCAAATTCCTAAAAAAAAACCAACATTTATTCTTCAATTTTTTTTAAAAAAAAAAATACAAATCTAGGGTGGTGGAGGATTTGCATTCAACTCTTCTTCAGTTAGCACAGCACGACTTCCAAATTGTTGGCGATATGCTCAGTGATGTCGAATCGTAGCTGGAAGTGTGTCTCGCTATCGCGTATCTCCATATAAACATCCTCAGTGTCGGTCGGCGGGACTGGAGGATCGCGAATGTGTACCGGTGAAATAGCCACGCCCTCGTCTTTCAGTGTCATGTTGTGAAGTATCATGCAAGCGTACATGATATTCTCCATCAAAGCTGTGTCTGTTGGACGTGCTTTTCGATCTACTATCGCCCACTTAGCTTTCAACCTCCGAAACGCTCTTTCGACGTCTTTTCTTGCACCCTCTTGCACCTTCTTCATTTTCTTCTCCTTGATTGCGTATGGATGTGTATACGCTTTTACAAAAGTAGACCAAGTGGGATATATACCATCGGCTAGGTAGTAGCCCCGTTTGTATTCCCGACCATTAACAATAAAAGGAGCTTTCGGAGCAATACCTTTCAACTCGTCCGTGAACAATGTTGACTGATTTAGCACATTTATGTCATTGTTTGAACCTACGACACCAAAGAAAGCATGTCAAAACCACATTTCTTGCGACGCAACTGCCTCGAGTATTACCGTTGGTTTTGGATGATCACCGCGATGATACTGTCCTTTATATTTTGTTGGACAGCTTCTCCATTCCCAATACATATAATCGATGCTACCGATCATGCCAGGGAGGCCATGTCTTTCTAAATGGGCCGCATATAAAAGAGCAAGATCATGGCTAGTCGGTGAACGCGAAAATTTATCTCTATATAGTCTAATTATAGCATCACAAAAGTAGTGTAAGCATTCACGTGATGTTCTTTCGGACATTTCTAAAAATTCATCGTATTCGTCAGGCACGTTACCGGTTGCCAATTGACGAATAGCTACCGTACATTTCTGTAAAGCAGTGAAACTTGGACGCCCCCTCCCGTCAAAACGAAACGTAAACCGCTCGAAGTTACTCTCAATATCATGCAAGATACGATTAAACAATCTTTTAGACATTCGAAATCTATCACTAAAAATACCTTCGTGGAAACGTGGCTCGTCGACGAAATATAGCTCAATCAAAGGATCATGGCTTGCTCTACGATCTCGATAAATACTCGTCCTTGTGCTCTTCTCTCGAGATTCCTCGTCTAAAACATCACGATAACATAGATCCATGAAACTCATCGCGTGATTGTCCGAATCGCTCGAACTACTAGACGAAGTCATAAGCTCGGGTGGGATTTTATACCGTGGGCGAGGGCGATTCATGTTTTTTGAGAGAAAGAAACTAGAGGTTTTTTTTTTTAAAAAATAAGGTGCATAAAATTTGTTGGATATAGAGGGATATATATAGTGTTTGAATTGAAAAAAAAATAAAAAATCCAACGGTAAAAAAATGGCCGTTGTTGAACGATCTCCTTCGGTGTCACTCGGCATTTAATTGCCGAAAATCCTTCAAAAGTTACCGATGCCGAAGATGCCGATGAACAAGGTATGCATGCCGATTTCGGCATAGCATATACCGCAGCCCATGCCGAGTGATCGATGAGCATACCGCCCACGCTAATATCAGCAAGCAATAGCACCCAAACATGTGACAATTAGCTACGCCTTCCAAAATAAACATCAACATTATTATCATTTAGCTCATTCCGCCTTACACCAAATTTCTAAATAGCAGCAGCCTCATTAGTGTCATTAGACCAGCTAATCAAGTTGTTGATACATAATCTGTGCGTCATGTGAAGTATCTGAACAAGACAATGTGAAGATTCAAGACAAGTTCATGCTGCCGGCCGACCTAGGTCCGAACCTGAGGTTCGGACCCGTCGAACTTGGAGTTCGGACGGAGATCGGAGCAGACGTATATATATAGGAACTTGTACTTTGAATGTGAAGACGAATGAGAGAGACTAGTTCTTAACTATGTGTTTTTGACAGTGTTTCTCTAGAGAGCTTCAGAGAGAGTTTGTAATTGAGTCTATGTTGATTTCAATAAAACAAACTATTATTTACGTCTCGTTTTCTTTCTACGATCAACCAAACCTATAGTAAGATCCGTCTTACGGTTTTTCAATTGGTATCAGAGCAAATCCAGGTTGCTCTATTGTGTTTGCTCTGATTGTAGTCGTTTTCTTGATAAAACCGAGTTGTTTTCATTCAAAAACGAGTAAATCTTTGAGCTTTTCGAGTGATTTTCATTTCTAAAACATTTCTATGGGTTTTACCTGAGTTTCTGTCAAAAATCTCGTCCAAATTCTCTCAAAATCGTGAAAATTATGTCGAGAGTGTCTGAGTTCGTTCGAGGTTCGGAGTAACTGAAAAGTAACCGCTCCGAACTCCAGGTTCGGAGGTCGTTCAGATGAAGTTCGGTCTTTCTTGTTTCGGTGAGAGTTCGGATTAGGATCGGAGGGAATTCGGAGGAGTTCGGACACAAATCTAAGTTCGGACTGTGCAATCAAGTTCGGACAAGGTTCGGAGCAAGATCGGAGTTTCAGTTGAGTTCGGACAAAGTTCAGTGGGAGTTCGGACCAAGCAGATTTTTCAAATTCTCAAAATGTATGAAATTGAGGTTTTTGCTGAGCGTCATCGTCAAAATGTGCCAAAGTTGATAAATCTTGAAGATTATCATGGTTGGACAACAAATTTTAGAGGATATGTAAATGATTTGGATGAAAAATTATGGTTCCCAATTACAAACGAACATAAGTATCCAGCTTATAGTGATGGTGATTTTAAGGAGATGCATAATTTTTCAAGTGAAGAAAGGAAAGCATTTGATCAAAATGAAAGAGCTACTATACTTCTTATGTTAGCTTTGCCTATAACTCTTAAAAATCCAATCAGGAAGTTTCGAAAAGCAAAACGGGTAGGGGATTTTGTGAAGACACAGTGTGAGGAACATATGTCTAAACTTTCTCAGAAAACAATTGATCAAGATTTGAAGTTTAAAGGTATAATTGAAAAGTTAGAGAATAAGGTGGGAAAGTTGACTAAAGAAAATGTTTCCTTGACAAAAGAAGTGGAGAATTGGAAAAGTAAAGTTTGTAATGATTTAGCTACCAAAATTGAAAAGGATGTGTCTATATCATGTGCAAATTATTTGGAGTTTGCTAGTATTAAGAAAGAATGGTTGAAAGAAAAGGATTTGTTGGTGGAAGAATGCAATAAAGCTCAAGCTAAGGAAAAAGAAGCTATTGAAGATTTTGATGCTTTATTTGAGAAATGCTATCCTCTACAACAAAAATATGAAAAGGCAAGTAAAGCTGCTGTGGAAGTTGCCGATAGAGAAATTCAACTTCAAGAAGAACTTACCAAGTTGCGTGATGGAAATGGTGAGATTCAAAGTCAAAATAACATTTTGAAACATGATGTTATTTACTATAAAAACAGGTAGAGAAAGTT
>JBCNJP010000012.1:28318573-28362722 GCA_039602395.1 Deinandra increscens subsp. villosa | reverse complement strand
TCCGATCAGGCCTCATACGTTATCTTTAAGTGTAGTGACAATACATACCTTTTTATTGATTACAGCTGAGCCTACCAAGCACATCAACCACAAATCGCTGCTTTTTGCATCCACTTTACGCGTGTCAGCCACCAAACGCCTGGAAATTTATTTCATTTCCCACCTTCTCAAACACACAAACAAAAGATTAAAAAATAAAAAGCACAATATTTTTTTTAGGGGCCAACATTTTCATCTTTTCTATTCTTCCCCCTTGCTTTTTGATTTTTAATAATCACACACACATTTTTTTAATAGGCACACTAACACAGTACGCTAACACACTATAAGAAAAAATTGGCCACGCTAACCTGCAAAGTTTTTCTTTTGACAATTTTCTAGAATAGGGTTTTGTTTTATGCACAACCATACCTAGTCAAGAAACAATCAATCCAGATAGTACCTTGCTGATATAAACACTTTTACCTCTCACAAGAAGGACAACTCTCCATTGAAAATATGCATGTCATGTAGTGAAGAGATGCCTCCTTCCTGTGCCTGGAACAATCACTATCAGAAACAAAGAAATGTTAATGAAAGTCCTCCTTGACTGTTCCTACATACATTGAGAGATTAGTTAGCCATAAGTACCCAGGCCATTGTTGTTCTGGGTATACCTGCAGAATCATTGAAAGTTATTTCTTTTAAGCACATTCTGTAACACCTCTAAAAATTTTGCAAAACCCGAGGGAAATTTTTACGAACATAAATTGGATTCGGTAAGCCTAGTTAGGCCCAAGAGGCCCATTAAGGAATTTGTGGCCTAACAAAAGCCCAATCACTATAAACAATGTCCGGGTAAGTTAATTTACCGACCCTGTGAAGATTATAAGTATTTTTGTGAGTATTCATAGAGAATTATAGACGTGATGATATACTCGGTTTGTAAAACAGAGATAAATGGGATTCGCATCGGATACGCGCTTTATACCGTACGTTCGACTAAATACTTAACAGTTTTGATATAATCCGACATTTTAAGCATTCCGAGAATATTTACAAGACATTTATAGTATTCCATTCAAGCCGAGATTTATTATGGACCATCTAATTGACATCAGTATTTAACGTGTTCGGATAACGCGGTATAATACTGGTTTATAAAATAAAAATAAAAAAAGTGTACTACACTTTGAATAAGTACATGTAGTACTTCTGTACTTTTGTCCAGACACCATTACACACAATTAGAGAGGGAGGGATAGGGACCGTGAATGCTCTTGCGGAGCTCAACACCGGCGACTAAATCCGGCCGGTCTATGACCATGGCCGGCGACGGCGACCTCCGGACGTACACCCCTCTCCCTCCTACTCGTTTCTGGTCCGCCGTGGTCGAGCAAGAACGGCGACAACCGTTGCCCTCCTTCGATGTCGTAGGGCGGCGGCGGCGGCGCGTCACCCGAGCGCTCCGCGACCATGCAATGTCAATCTTCTCTCTCTCCTGTCGGTATCCAGCTCCGGCACAGAGAAGCCGGCGACAGCCGCGATTCGGCAACCCAACGGCGGCGGCACCGCCGTGCTCTGCTCCTCCAGCGACGGTAAGGGCTGAGTTTTAAACCCCCTATTATGTTCTTTCAAAATTTCAGTTTATTCCCCTTCTAAAACTTCCGATTCTTGCTGCATACTACAGATTTGATTTTGTTTTGAGTTTGGATGATGATATAATGTGTTGTGGACTGATACTCACGGCGGTATCATGGTTGCCGGCGGCGGCCATGGCCTCTGGCCGCCGGATGATAATGATGACAATGTTGGTGGCCGAGAAATGCTTTCAAATGTGTTAAAGAAATCTAGCAGATTAATTTCTGGACAGATTTGGGTTAATTTTGACTCGAGACAACAAGAGTCAACCGGGTGTCGAGTCAACTCGGTTATAGCCTTGGTCAAGCTGGTCAACGATTCTGAAGGGTCAAACGAGGTTGAATCTAGAAACCGAGCATGGATTATTGTTCGTAACGAAATTCTACGTGGAATGGACTACTCGCTTGTCAGATTTGGGTATGTCTAGCATTGCTCGGTTAACCGGGGTCGAGTCGCGTACCAACCGGAAGGTATACCGTGTTCTGATATCTCATAAATATTGTGATAACCTTG
Organism: Deinandra increscens subsp. villosa; assembly: GCA_039602395.1. Lineage (NCBI taxonomy): Eukaryota > Viridiplantae > Streptophyta > Magnoliopsida > Asterales > Asteraceae > Deinandra > Deinandra increscens. The sequence goes on along the minus strand of JBCNJP010000012.1, from coordinate 28,360,589 downwards.
TACACAATAAAAACCCATTTTAAAAGAACACATGACATCTGAAAGGCTAACGGATAATTTAAAGATGTGAATTAAATGACATCTACTTGAAGTTCCAAAGCTAAAATAATTATAGATGTTTAGTGTTGCATTATGCAACAATTCTAAAAACATAAAAATTAGAGTTCAATAAAACTTGAAGCAGTTAATGACACACACTTTACCAGAATCTGATTAAATACTATTCGCAGATCGCGAATGTCAGAATACTTAGTGTTGCATTATGCAACATTAGTATTGCATTATGCAACATTAGTATTGCATTATGCAACAGTTTTAACACAGAATATTTAAACTCAAAAAAATTTGAGGTTAGGACATTTTCTGAACCAAGATAATAATTGATATATATACAAATAAAAGAGCACCATAGCAAGCAGTGAGTTATAAAATATGAAACCAGAAATTTCAGTAAAACAGAATATATCAGAACAGAATTGACAGATAATGTCATAAACAATAACGATTATAAATATTTGTTTTAGGTTGCTTTGCTAGTAACGCTATTGCTGCAAATATACCATCAAGTTGAGCTTGCCAGATTAATCATGTGAGTTCTGTTACCTTATCCTTGTTATTGAAAGTTTTGAGAACACAACTAACAGTTGTGGTTCTACAGTTGATTGCTTACTGGCTACGCATCAGATATATATTGCATGTAATGTGAAAAATTACTACGTAACTAGTATGCTAGAATCCTTTGGTGCATGTGTTGTACCCCATGACTTATATATATTTTATTGGTTGAATTCTAGTCATTACATGTAAGCAAGTTTGTAGTCCAGTAGCTTTGAAAGATGAATAACAGGTATGGTACGGCTCACCAACAACTTCATTGTTGTTGATATCAGTGGTTTACAAATTTTGCAGGAAATCAGTAAAGAGCATCCAAGTAGGTGACTTTACAGGAAAAAGCGAACAAGTTCAAATAGTTATCAAGAACCTTCGGGCCCAGTGACCTAGTACTCTGTTTAGATGCTAGAACAAATCTTATCATTATTACTATCAAGTGATGTAACCATATTAGGCTGTTTGTAACTAAATTATCTGTTGTTTAATACATATATTATCTGTTGCTTCCGCGTGCACCTGATATTGACAGCCTGTTTTCCACAACACCTCCCCCGAACCTGACTGGGTGACAGGTGAGGAGGCGGGGTGTGACAGGTTGGTATCAGAGCCACAGGTTCCAGCAGATTAGGTGTTCTTGTAGATCCCCTAAGCTCGAACCTAGATCGGACTTTAAGACCAAATCCCGTTGTTAAGTCTTGACTTAGGCTGAGATTTGTGCATTAGGCAACTATCGAAGTTTAGTGTAAGGTCGGTAGTAGTTTCAGCCTGGCCAACTGCCATTACTACCCACAGGTGCGCTAAAGTTCGGTGAACCCTAGTGGGCACATTAAAGCTGATAGTCTTCCTCATTATGTGTTAAAGCACTAAGTTGTGACCATTCTTGTGTAAGTAGGGTTCTGTAACCTAGGCTTTCATTGGGAATTTGATATCCTAGTTATATACTAACATTGTTTTAAGCATGCATCCAACACAAACATTTGGATCTGGCAAGTCTTATTCTGCAAATAGCAAAGGCCGCAATTGATGTGATAACAAACGTTGACAATCCGAGAGGAGAAACCTGAAAAGGAGAAGTCAAAAGTCTTGACCACGCATCTGTGCTAGATATTTCAAAAATCTTTAGCTGAACTAGAGATAGTGAAGACAATGATTGATACAACACAAGACAACAAGGAAGAGCCTCAAAAGGAGGAGGATGTCGTACAACCACAACAATCGTCAAAGTGCGTTAAGGAAGTAATGTCAGCTTGGACACATTGGTAACTACCCCTCCGAATGTCATTCTTATCACGTCTACGTGCCATCAGTTTATGCAGCTGTTAAAGAAGGATCGAATGAGTCATTTCCTATGCAACTGGAATCAATAGTCACTTTACCACAGATGCAACTTCATGGATGGGATGGTCGACGATTAGATCACTATTTTAGCCAACAACCATGTAAATAATCATGTCACCACGATGCTTTAAGCCGAATATGGACGACAAGTGTCTAACAGTTACAGTTTTCCACGTCTGCAAGGAATCGACAATTTGCATATTTCATCAAATCCCCTACTTAACTTGAATCATATATGATTGGTCTAATATCTTAACCACATCAGTCTCATCAGAAGCAATCATACCAGTTCAGCAACTTTATCATTTTCAACCTCAGTTATTACACCATGTTCAACCACAACAATATATATATATATATATACATATATTTTCACCATACTCACTGTAATGGAACTTTACCTCTCGTCATCCTCTGGTCCTAGCCCACCAATTTCATGCATCCTTTACAAGGAATCGGTAGAAACTAGTACAAGGTCGCATGTTGCAAGCGTGGTAAATAGAGGAAAACCGCGTGTTAACTAGTAATGTAATAGAGACATAGAGTACAAGAAGAAGAGAAGAGAATGGCGAAGGCACGCAAGGAGACAGTATATACATTGGTGAATTGGCTCTAATTAAGAAGAGACAAGAAGCTTTGATATGGCGATACATTCATGATGAGAAAGGAAAAATTTTACTACACGACTAGTTGCTATAGGCTTATGACTAATCGTTTCATGTTTCAAATTGCATGTTTGCATCTTATTTGATAATTGTGCTGTGAGAGGTCATGTTTGTCCTCCCCATATCTGCATTATGTGAATTATCTCTGAAACCTTAGTTGGTTATGACGAAAGTTAATTCTGTTATCATAAGCTATGAAATTGCAAATAGATGTTAAAATATGCATTTAAACACTTATTATATATTTATACGATCGAAGTCTAGACATAGAATGTGGCCTTAGGAGCCTAAGTGATTGCCTAAAATTAGGATCCAATTAAAATTTCGCACGCTTGTGCGTTTATATTCATAATAATTGTCTTGTGCAACCCGGCATAAGACCGGCACGACAAGTCAATTTTGACAAATAACACAAAGAACACATAATCCTTACAACAGTGATAAGGAAAATTACGGTCTACATCTGAGATGCAAGAAAACAATTCCTGATAAATATTCCAAACATTGTTCGCCATTGTGGCAAATTGCTTAACTCTCCACTGGAGAAAGAAACTATGACAAATAAACATAATGATTTAAATAAATAAAAAACCCATTTAGTACAAATAAACATAATGATTTAAAAAAAATCCCATTTAGTACAAATAGGAATTCAATTATGAACAATTACGTCAGAAGACGGAGGCTGGTGGCAGTTATAAGACTGGTAATAGCTGTACTAGCTGCGGCGACAGTTCCTGAACTTAAGGCCAAGGAGAAAGAAGCAGAGCAAGACTCGTGATGACTTCGAGAAATCAAGTTGTATGAGTGCAATCAGAATTAGTATTAGCCACTAGAAGAAAGTTACTATAAAGCGTTACTCTCATCCTACTAAATATACTACCAGCTTTAGGAGCAAGACTAGAAAATTCTATCAAAGTTGAGGCTCTCGGCAACGTTCTGAGGATTCTGACTGGAAGGAAAAGAGTTGATTGAATAAAGAAAAGAAAGAGCTATAAGAAGGAATGCTCGCACAAAGCATTCATTGCTTGCATACCTGGTATTTTCAGGGATGGAGTGAGTGAATCCCAGTTCAATCAAGTCTAGCTTGATCAAATAATTATTTTCAAGGATGATGAGATAGTTGATTGTCTATAGGATGGTAATGATGCAACTGAAACACTCAATTGGTTGAAATAGATTAAAGTTAACTAGACTTGTTAATTTACAAGTTCATTATTAATTGATGAAAAGAGTGAAATTGATGGATATTATGACTATACTAGGTAGTATAGGTATCATAGTAGGGAAAAGTTGACGATTTAAAATGATAATGGATGCACTGGAAGTTCAAATGGAAAGCAAATTGAAGAGATGACCTTAAAATTTTAAAGTATTGGCCCTAATTGAAGAGCTCGAGGATTCAGAAGTGAAAGAAATCATTTTATCTACTAGTGTGAACACCAACGATCACCTTGAAGAGGTTAAGATCCGATTTGTATCCAGAACTTTAAAGGACTCTATTATGACATAACAGAAAACGATATCACATACCCAAGGAAGAGAAAGGAATTCTGAAAGAGAAATGGAATTGGCTTACGCAATTTTATTGTTGAGGATATCTATCTATAAAAATAAATCTGAGAAGCTGGAAGAATTCAGTGGAGTGCATGACGTGTTCCACGTCTCAAATGGAGGAAATTTTTTAATATCAAGTGGTTTAATGAGTTTCTTACTTCGGTGCTTCACATGACGGATGCCGAGAAGAGATAAATTAGGAGACATACTTAAGGCATGGATTCAACACTTGGAGCGGATGTGAGATCAACAAGGCAGAGGACTTTGAAGATCACAATAGACATAGTTTATATTCTAAGCAAATATTAGATTATGATTCTTCTCCTAGTTAACCCTCCTCTCATCAAATTATGAACTTCGTTCGTTTCAATCTATTGAAAGGCCTCTTCACCACTATTTGTATTTCTCATTCGTCTATGAAATGATCTATATTTCTTTGTTCTTCTGGTGAATTGGCCTGATCATTAAGATACATGAAGGGACAACTTATAGGGCATGTTTATAAGGCAAATATACGACTACGGTTCTAGAACGTAATCGTGAATTTGCAGGTACATATGTGCGCATCTGGAATCCTATTATGTTGATTAATATTCCTTGAAATTTCAAAAAATTTCATTCACAAACCCTACACAACATATTTGATTACTCAGTTTTGGTGCCATAAAACTACAATCTAGCTATCTTGTCATCATGTTTTGAGTTAATGTCATACTCTTCGCATATCGTTTAAAAATCCATAACCCCTCGAACTTTAAAAGTCATCATGACTTATTTAGAAATCTATAACACATTGAACTCTTCTGTTAAAGGGATTGAGGCTCTAAGCTTCCTATCACATGGTTGTGCAAATTCCAAGATTCAATAAAATTCTCTATTTTTAATCATAACGTGTTCGATTATCCATCCATCTCTCGAATCTCGAGCAAGTTGAAAAACAAGAATTGAAGATTTATCTGTGGGAGCATTGTGACAATGATTTTGTGAGGCTCAACACATATCTAAGGAAAACGCTTGTACTCATTGAGAAGAAACTACGTGGATTGAAGCCAATATACACTGATTTTCATAACCTTTACCGTGTAACGATCAAGAGTACATATCCCTTACACAGGATCGACGAAGTATCTGTCCAACGACAAGGAACCGGTTACCTCATTATTTGATGGATATGAAAACTTCATAATAAATTTTGACACATCAACTAATGGATTTGGCGGTATACTCATGTGACGTGACAAGGTAATTACGCATGCCATCAAGCAACTTACAATACACGGAAAGAATTACATCACACACATGGTCTGGAATTAGGCATAGAAGTATATGTTTTGAAAGATATGAATATATTAGTTGTGCGAAAAGAAATTGTGGTGTATCCCGTTCTTGAGAATTTATAACACCTCATAAATCATACAGAGTGATTATGCGTCAAGGACGCTGGATGAAGATATTAGGTGATCATGATTGCAAGATTAAATACCATCCAGGGGAAAAGCTATAAATAGTGGCTGACATTTTAAGTAGTAAAGAGATACCAAAATCGATCTAAGTAAGAGCAATGAGGATTGATATAAAAGTAAGTCTACTTATGAGATCAGAGAAGTCCATGAGGAAAACATTGGATGTGACGTAATACAAAGATGTATGGTTACTCCTCCGATTAGCCATTGCGAATTTCGGGACGAAATTCTTTCAAGGAGGGGAGAGTTGTAACACCTCTAAAAATTTTGCAAAACCCGAGGGAAATTTTTACGAACATAAATTGGATTCGGTACGCCTAGTTAGGCCCAAGAGGCCCATTAAGGAATTTGTGGCCTAACAAAAGCCCAATCACTATAAACAATGTCCGGGTAAGTTAATTTACCGACCCTGTGAAGATTATAAGTATTTTCCTGAGTATTCATAGAGAATTATAGACGTGATGATATACTCAGTTTGTAAAACAGAGATAAATGGGATTCGCATCGGATACGCGCTTTATACCGTACGTTCGACTAAATACTTAACAGTTTTGATATAATCCGACATTTTAAGCATTCCGAGAATATTTACAAGACATTTATAGTATTCCATTCAAGCCGAGATTTATTATGGACCATCTAATTGACATCAGTATTTAACGTGTTCGGATAACGCGGTATAATACTGGTTTATAAAATAAAAATAAAAAAAGTGTACTACACTTTGAATAAGTACATGTAGTACTTCTGTACTTTTGTCCAGACACCATTACACACAATTAGAGAGGGAGGGATAGGGACCGTGAATGCTCTTGCGGAGCTCAACACCGGCGACTAAATCCGGCCGGTCTATGACCATGGCCGGCGACGGCGACCTCCGGACGTACACCCCTCTCCCTCCTACTCGTTTCTGGTCCGCCGTGGTCGAGCAAGAACGGCGACAACCGTTGCCCTCCTTCGATGTCGTAGGGCGGCGGCGGCGGCGCGTCACCCGAGCGCTCCGCGACCATGCAATGTCAATCTTCTCTCTCTCCTGTCGGTATCCAGCTCCGGCACAGAGAAGCCGGCGACAGCCGCGATTCGGCAACCCAACGGCGGCGGCACCGCCGTGCTCTTCTCCTCCGGCGACGGTAAGGGCTGAGTTTTAAACCCCCCCTATTATGTTCTTTCAAAATTTCAGTTTATTCCCCTTCTAAAACTTCCGATTCTTGCTGCATACTACAGATTTGATTTTGTTTTGAGTTTGGATGATGATATAATGTGTTGTGGACTGATACTCACGGCGGTATCATGGTTGCCGGCGGCGGCCATGGCCTCTGGCCGCCGGATGATAATGATGACAATGTTGGTGGCCGAGAAATGCTTTCAAATGTGTTAAAGAAATCTAGCAGATTAATTTCTGGACAGATTTGGGTTAATTTTGACTCGAGACAACAAGAGTCAACCGGGTGTCGAGTCAACTCGGTTATAGCCTTGGTCAAGCTGGTCAACGATTCTGAAGGGTCAAACGAGGTTGAATCTAGAAACCGAGCATGGATTATTGTTCGTAACGAAATTCTACGTGGAATGGACTACTCGCTTGTCAGATTTGGGTATGTCTAGCATTGCTCGGTTAACCGGGGTCGAGTCGCGTACCAACCGGAAGGTATACCGTGTTCTGATATCTCATAAATATTGTGATAACCTTGTACACAATAAAAACCCATTTTAAAAGAACACATGACATCTGAAAGGCTAACGGATAATTTAAAGATGTGAATTAAATGACATCTACTTGAAGTTCCAAAGCTAAAATAATTATAGATGTTTAGTGTTGCATTATGCAACAATTCTAAAAACATAAAAATTAGAGTTCAATAAAACTTGAAGCAGTTAATGACACACACTTTACCAGAATCTGATTAAATACTATTCGCAGATCGCGAATGTCAGAATACTTAGTGTTGCATTATGCAACATTAGTATTGCATTATGCAACATTAGTATTGCACTATGCAACAGTTTTAACACAGAATATTTAAACTCAAAAAAATTTGAGGTTAGGACATTTTCCGAACCAAGATAATAATTGATATATATACAAATAAAAGAGCACCATAGCAAGCAGTGAGTTATAAAATATGAAACCAGAAATTTCAGTAAAACAGAATATATCAGAACAGAATTGACAGATAATGTCATAAACAATAACGATTATAAATATTTGTTTTAGGTTGCTTTGCTAGTAACGCTATTGCTGCAAATATACCATCAAGTTGAGCTTGCCAGATTAATCATGTGAGTTCTGTTACCTTATCCTTGTTATTGAAAGTTTTGAGAACTCAACTAACAGTTGTGGTTCTACAGTTGATTGCTTACTGGCTACGCATCAGATATATATTGCATGTAATGTGAAAAATTACTACGTAACTAGTATGCTAGAATCCTCTGGTGCATGTGTTGTACCCCATGACTTATATATATTTTATTGGTTGAATTCTAGTCATTACATGTAAGCAAGTTTGTAGTCCAGTAGCTTTGAAAGATGAGTAACAGGTATGGTACGGCTCACCAACAACTTCATTGTTGTTGATATCAGTGGTTTACAAATTTTGCAGGAAATCAGTAAAGAGCATCCAAGTAGGTGACTTTACAGGAAAAAGCGAACAAGTTCAAATAGTTATCAAGAACCTACGGGCCCAGTGACCTAGTACTCTGTTTAGATGCTAGAACAAATCTTATCATTATTACTATCAAGTGATGTAACCATATTAGGCTGTTTGTAACTAAATTATCTGTTGTTTAATACATATATTATCTGTTGCTTCCGCGTGCACCTGATATTGACAGCCTGTTTTCCACAACACCTCCCCCGAACCTGACTGGGTGACAGGTGAGGAGGCGGGGTGTGACACATTCTCTTTGAAAGATTGGGAATTGGGGTTGTGGGAACCTTTGTTTTGGGTTTCTTGCTTTTGTTGGGCATTGGAGTGGGCTTTCTGAGTTCATTAGAATTCACACGACCATCATTGGAAATGACATTCGTGGGCTGATGGTTCTCTTTCCCTTTACCCTAAACCCTTTTTGGTGGAATTTGGTAGACGTTTGATTTAATATCTATAACTTCATCAAATTGTTTGGAGTGTTCTTTATACACCCCTTTAGGTAGGTAACACTGATTTACCACCTTTTTCACATTCCACCTCTCTTGATTATTTTCTGAAAGACCATCATGTTTGGGAACCCAAATAGGTTTTAAAGCAACAGCAGATTTGTTAATAGAATTATTCAATTTATGGCCTTTGAAATCAGTTTTGGTTGGTTGTTGAGGTGACTTAGGCTTTTTGTCAACTTTATATACCTTTGGTTGCAAGGGTACAGACTTCTGCACCTTGGGGATTGAAGGTGCAGACTTTTTGGTCACCTTATGTACCTTTGGTTGTGAAGGTACATGTCTCTGCACCTTAGGGTGTGAAGGTGCAGACTCTTTGGTCACTTTAGATACCTTTGAGCCTGTAGGTACCTTTGGCTGATAATTTACATTTCTGTGGCCAGGTTTGTGGTTTGTGCCACCATATGATTGCCCTTGGTAGTTTTTCAAATGAGTTTTAGGGTAGTAGGGTTCATATGGCCTATATAAACAATTTCTTGCCACATGTCCAGGATTCCCACACACGTGGCAGGACTGTTTCTTTGGGTATGCGGGAGCTTGGGACTATTTCTTCCCTGTGGATACCCAAGATGGTTTGGAATTTTTGTGGATCCACATAACTTTGCCATTGGGCCTAGTTGTTAGCACATACTCCCGTTGTACTGGCACAAATTGTTCATACACAGAATTTACCTCAGGATATGGGATAAAGTCATGTGGTCTGGCCTCGTGCACATTCTGCACATTCTGCACATTACTAGTATTATCACAAACATTAGCACACACATTTAAACAATCATTCAAACCAACCAAATTGGCATCAGTAGGCTTAGGACCAGCAACCTGTGGTCCCTTACCCTTTCTCAAAATCCTGACTTTCCTCAAAGGTTTGGAAAGTTTAGGATCACAAACACCGAAATTAAAAGCACCACAAACAGAAGTTTTGTCAAAAACATCAGGCTTAGCAAAGCTCAATTCAGACTCAGACTTATTTGACGCAAAATTTTCAGTTTTAAAGTCAGGAAACATTAGACTCTCAATGCCAACACTTTCCCCCTTTGAACCTGCTTCTTTGTTTTCTGTATCTGCACAAGAAGTAGTAGGGTTAGAAACAGGAGCAGTAATTTTAATAGGATATTTCGAAAGTCTTTTGTCAATGTCATCTAAAGAATCTATTGTTTCCTTTGAGGGTTCAGGTTCATAAATCATCTCATGCATATATAGCATAGGCACAGTGTGAGATGAAGTTTCATCTTTGTTATCATCCCCAAAACCCAGACCTGAATTCTGTTGAACATACTTCATCCTAACATCAGAGTTATAGAAAAGAGACCTTGCTTCCAGCATTTTTGATTGAATCTTATTATTAGAGTCTAATTTACTTTGAGATTTAGCCAGTTGATCTCTCAATTCTTCTACCTCTTTTGTTAGTTTTTCAACTTTTGTATTAGCAACTCTTAGCAGGACTCTAGTGTCACTCAATTGATTGTCAAGATTTTTGACATCTAACTTAGCAGCTTCATACGTTTCCCTATTTACCCTAGCTTGATCTTTAAAATAATTGACTCTCTATTGGCACGTTCACAATTTAGGGATTCATAGTGAAATTTGTTTTCAAAATCTTTATAAGAATTGTACACATCTTGATAGTGAGAGCTAGAGCAAGTGCATACCTCTTTCTTACCTGTATTGGCTTCGGTGGTACCTTGTTGAAGTAGAGGCATGATTTTCTTTGAATCCTCTTCTAGTGCAATCCCTATAAAAGCGGCAAAATCACTATTCAAAGAATAGTGTCAAAAACTTAAAACTGAAAAATGGAGGCCTTCGGAGTGGAATTTGGAGGTCCAAACGAGCTCCCCTAGACGTTAGTCGGGGGTAATTCTGGGGTTCGTTCTCATGGCCGTCGTGTTAAAATTTGAGCTTCTAACTCCAAACGAGGCCCAAGTTACGTCCGTTTTAGTGAAACAGTGCAAAAAATAGTGTTTTTGCCGCAAAAAGGATTTGGACCGAAAAGTGGGTTTTCGGTCGGACAAGGGGTTTTCGATCGGACAGGGCTGATCGAAAAGTACTTTCGATCGGATAGGAAAGTGGTCGAAAAGTGTGATTTACGATCGAAAAGGTTGGATCTGGATCGAAAAGTCTCGGAGGGGACTTTTCGATTGAGGAGAGCAGTGGATCGAAAAGTCACAGGGGACTTTCCGATCGAGATGGTGGATCGAGAAGTCATAGAGGGGACTTCTCGATTGATGAATGATTGATCGAAAAGTCGCTGAAGAGGACTTTCCGATCGAAAAACCTGATCGAGAAGTCACAAAGAGGGACTTCTCGATTAAAAGCAGCTGATCGAAAAGTCTCAAAATGGGACTTTTCGACTGAAACACGCCTGATCAAAAAGACACAGAGGGTCTTTCTCGATCACGGGAAAGCGACAGGAAAGGGTTTTCGACCAGAAAGCATGATCGAAAAGTCTCACTTGGCTCGAAAAGTCTCTAATTCACGAACAAATGGTCTCGAAAGCTTCTGTTTTTGTGTTTAAACCTGCAAAAGACTTCTGAATCGTGCTAAATGCTGAAAATCACCACAAAAAAACTCAAACTGTTAGTTGCCAAACACTTGAATCGAATATTGCGAGAGCCTCAAAACCTTGCGATTCTTGGCTCTGATACCAATTGTAAGGATCAAAATAACCCTCACGCGATACCGAAGACCATAAACAACCGTGCGGAATCCGGTGTTTATAGGTGATTCAAGATTAATAAAACGAAACAAATAAATAATTGAATGAAACACAGAAAACACTAAAATACAAACCGATTGTAGAATAATCAATGCTTGATTAATTCGGTTGCAATACACTTGAGTTTCGTAAACCCTAGGGTAGGTTACGAATTCTTCACCTTCAAAGAGAAAAAACATCAACAACTTATTCTAGACAAATGGGTATTCTATTTATAGGAGATGATTAGCTTGGAAAACAAGCTAATCTCCTAAACCCTAAAATTCCCGTATTTGCACACAATGGCCCACTAAAACCCATCTAAACTCTTTTAAATTAAGCCCAAACATGTCTAAAATGGCCCAATGACCTATTATACCCATAACCTAACTATTTCTCACCTATTTTATCACATAGGCCTTCAAACTGGTCCACCAAAGGATGATTTAATACACAAGCCACAATTTAGTCCCTTACAAACTTCTGAGGCGGAGGGTGATTTTCATTGCTCCCTTGTTATAATCGCCAATTTGTGGAGGAAAAGTTAGAAGAGCGTGCATCCAGGGTTCTATGTGCTAGCCGACTTTCTTTCCTCTACGTTGCTCACCTCGAAGTATGAAGACATCCTTGTATTTTGGTGACCCTTCTTTTTTCTTCTCATCGCCCTTTTCCAAGTGTGTGATCTTGCCATCTTTTACAAATTTGGCGATCTGTTTCTTAAGTGTGAAGCACTCATTAGTAACATGACCATGTCCCTTATGATATTCATAATATTTTTTTTAGTATCGCTAGTATTTCTTTCTTTCAAAGGTCTAGGCTTTTCCCATTTCAGATTTTCACTACTGAAGATTACGCTTGGAGACTTGGTTAAATACCGATTTGAGGAGGATGCGGGCTGACCATGCTTAACTGTTGACGTTTCCCTTCTGCGGCCTTGATCACGGTATAAATTTTTCCGTTCTACATTTGGTTGGTAAGGGATAAAGTGGATGCCTGATCGTTTGTCGTTTCCGCGTGATTGTCCCCCGCCTTGAGAATCCTTTCGAGAAATGGATGAATGGGCATGCTCCTTCCCTCGCTCATACGTGCGATTGAGCACAATGGTTTTTTCTGCGCGGACATATTGTTTCGCAATTGACATTAGCTAATCCATTGTTTGCGGCTGCCCTCCGCTTAAAATTTTTCGAACAAGGTGCTCCTCCCTCACCCTTTGTATGAAACCTGCTATCATGAGATCTTCTGTTGCCCCTCCAATTTGAAGGCACTCAATGTTGAACCTGGAAATGAAATTTTCCACGGTCTCATTGTCACCGCAGCGGATATGGAGAATGTTCGCTTTTTTCTTGGTGTAACGTTTCTATTGTGAAAACTGCTGAAAAAACTTGTTTACCAGCTCCTCAAAACTTGTTATCTGCCCCACGGGTAGAGAATCAAACCAAAGGTGCATGGTTCCCACCAGGGTTTGTACAAACATAAGACACCACACCGGTATGGTCCAACCAGGATTTTCTAATGCACCCGCGTTGATAAAAAAATTTATAGTGATCATTGGGATCCGAAAGCCCATCATATTTTCCCACTACGGAAGGCATTCTCAACTTAGCCGGGAAACTTGCTAACGCGATTGGTGTTATAAACTTGGATTGCGTGACAATCGACGTAGGTTTATAAGCCGTCGTGTAATCGGCTTCTGGCGGAGGAGGTGGTGGAGTATAAACCGGTGGTGGTGGTGGCGAGACGTAGACCGATGTTGGTATAGGGTGGGAGTATATCGGGCGCATTATAGGGATTGCACTGCCCCCCGATGGTGTCGAAAAAAGCGGTTTGGTCGAAGCAGATGCGGGAGGGATTGGTCCGAAGTTCAGTTGAGAGTGTGCGCTCATACGGAAATTTGATTAAAGCACGTGGAGTTATTCAAAGTAATGTCATTTTGCTGACTGCTAATGGGGTTACCCTGCGGGGTGTCGACGATCGACATTGGCGGCACGGATCTTGGTGGAACCGCCGCTATGGTGGAAAAGAATGGCGAGCGTCGCGCGACGGAGAGGTGATACGAAGGGGTAGCGTTGGAAGCACTAAGCCCGGGAAAGATGCTTTGCGCCGCCGGTGCCGAACTAGGAATGACCGAGCTACACCCCACCCGAAAAGCATATGGTAGTGCATTCCTGCCCGTAGCTTGGCTAGGAAAGACCATACCAGCCAGGCTAGAAAGCGTACCGGAGCCAGCCCTGGCCGGTGTTTGAACTGGTGATATCACCGGATCATTTATGGGATTATCGGGATGTTTAGGTGAAGCATATGACTAAACAAGGAGGTTTAAGGGGTCTAGGTTTTGATCAGAATTTGTGAGGAAAGGGGGAACGGTAAATCAGACATGGGTACTCGGAAAACTAGAGAGAATGCTGTAAAAGCTTAGTTTATTTGAAACGGATGGCGCCAATGAAGAGATCTACTTTACCGGGCTCATGATGCGTTGGGCTTAGGCCCAGAGGATAGATTTGGTATCTATCATCTTCAGGACTCGTTGAACTTTCTAGCATCTTGCTAGTATAATGCATGATTTCTTGGCCGTTCAAAAAAAATTAATCATGCCCTTAAATTAACCACAAAATTAATAACTATTACTATTCAGTTTAGCCTTTGAAAAAAAAATCAAATTTTAACAGCATTTAAATTCTAATTGATAATTTTCCTTTTTTTCTCTTCTTAATTCTCTTTTCTTTTTCTTTGTTTATTAAATTAAACTTCAATACAAATTATAAAGGATTAGAGAGAAGGACACAAAGCATTTTCATTTTCTGCATAGTTGAACACCACTCCCAAAGATGGCAATAAAGACTTGCAATCCTCGACTACCACTAAATAAACATATGAAATTAAACAAAGAAAATAAAAGAGAAACTAAGAAATAGAAACCATAGATAAGTAAGTAACAAGGCTAACCCTAATATCACTCTCATATTTTTTCTAACCCCATACATTTTTTCTATCATCATAGCATTACGCCATCATTTTTCAATTTCGTATTTTAACCCCATGATACTCATTTCAATCCACCCTTCGTTTTATTTAATAATATTTAAATAAAAAGTAATAGAGGGGAAAAATGAGAGAGATAGAGGGAACAGAAATATAGGATTGTACAAGGATAAAGGGTTGTAAGAGGGCCAAAAAGTATGACCTCCACCATGTTGGTAATGGTGTTCTCGCGTTCACCTCGGTCCAAATTAGCAAGTCACGTTGTGCAGCTATATCATTACAAACACCCTAAGGTGGCGTTTGGTTCATTGAATACAATGGAATTGGAATTGATATTTTTCTTTTTAAAATTGTTCTTGATTGTGTTAGGAATGAATTTGAAAAATTCCTTTAATCAATGGAATTTAGTACTGTTTCAACATTCTTTAGAAATAATTTACTTTAACGAAGGAAACTTACATAGTCTCAAATTCCATTGATTAAATGAATTCATTGCATTTCAAATTCCTCTTTTACCCAACCAAGAACAATTTTGAAAGAAAAAAATTATAATTATCAATTTCAATTCCATTGAATTCCATGAACCAAACGCCACTTAAGTTTATGCCTATCAGATAATGTAATCTAATACACATCAAGCATGCATTGTTAAAATCTATTGGTAGTAAACGTATCAAATCTAAAAATCTAATCTAAGACACATCAAACTTGCACCTCAGCATCCTGCATTAATATTTAAATAATCTCGGCGCAAAACGTCTCTTCGAGACTCCAAGATATGATTTTGAAACTTGAATTTTGTATCACATGTTGATCAGATCGAAAATAAAGCAGAAACAAAATCTTTTTGGCTTGTCGAAAGTTTATGCTAAAACACATCGAAAATCTTTTTGTGCTTTTCTTAAAATGAAATGAAATTGCAATATAGAATCAAACATTATTTTTGGTATGAGAAAGATCACTATACGGGATCATATTGGTCATAACGCACTGAACTACACTTCAATTTCAATTAATTGAAACACATAAGCCATGCTGATTGCCGGTATAAATTGTCCATATTAAACTCAGGCAGAATCGTACTCATAACATCTGGATATGTTAAGGTATTGATTAGATTTGCTTTGACCAATGTACCCCACACTATCAGACATACTCAGACATTTTCTTTTTGACTTTCTTTTTCCTTTTGTGAGATAGCACTTGTGATTTTTCACACTTGCATAGCATTTTTCATGATATTGTCAACTGTGTTCCATGCAAAAAGAAATAAGAACGTTAAATCGTCTACCTTAAGATCGATCTTTCGATACGCAGATAAGGCCTCGGATTTAACAAAATAAGAAAATAAAACAAGTTGAACTTGTATAACCTAGCAACAATCAGGTCGGTACTCTCGTACACGCAGAGAAAGTCCGAAGAGTTATACGAAACACCAAAGAAAATAAAGCAGAACGTCAAACGAACAACGATCAGGTCAATCTTTCGATACGCAGAGAAAGTCCGATCGTTTGACAAAATAAAGAAAATCAAACAAGTTTAAATCTTTGCAAAATGAACACATGTATACACAGTGACTTCTCATTCTGAATTTCACACTTATTTTTATTTTTGTGTCATGAAATATGCATCAAGATGTTATCCACATGGTCAAGCATTAGTATTTAATGTATATCACATCTGAATACTTTCTGTTTTGCCGAGTCTACCAAATATATCAAACAATAATCTTATGGCCCTTTCATCTACCCTATCCATGAGTCAGATACGTAAGCCAATGTACCATCATTTCCCAATGACTAATCTCTCATAATTTTATATTGTGCATGTATTCACCTTCCTTCGTTATATATTTGGCATGTATTCACCTTCTTCCCATAACATGCTTTTTCTCAATTACTCCCCCTTATTTATAATTCTCCCCCTTAAAATGAAAACTCTATTTTTGGATTTTCATTTTACAAGACGCTACTTTTGGTTTTTGAGAAAAACTTGGAAACAAAGAAAAATGACCAATCAACACGGATATGTTGTAGATTTAGAATTCAGAAAATTTGCAGATTTAGAAAAATTTGATCATGAAATTTAAATTATGCACTCCTCCATCAACAACTTTGCAATCGTCGATAGGTCTTCTAGAAGTACCTGCACACTGGTCAAACTGATTAGTTCATAAATGACCCGAAGCGGATTGCTTCTGGTCGACCAGTGTCCGTGTTTTGCTTTGAAACCACCTTAGGTTTCCATTGCTGTTGTTGTTTTGGTAAATCAGTTTGTGATGAACTTATCACATGTGACTTTGATGATGAACCTACACTTTGAACCTTTGAGAACATTGGAACAAAACGTTTTTGTTTATGAAAGAATGTATGTTCAACTTCATCAAAACTCTGCCTTGTTCATCAAAGAACATTTGTTTGGCAGGTTTACCAAACACTGGTTTCTTGTGCAACCTTTGTGAATAATCAGCAGGAAGTGGACAAGCTTTTGCCATATGCCCTGTGCGGCGGCAAATATAACATATGCGTTTTGTTTTGTCCCACCTTTGATGTACCTGCGAAAAACAAACATGAATATCTCTAGCATGATCAGAATGAGAATCATATACCTGATGTCTGTGATCATGTACCCATTTGGATGTTGGGCTTCGAGATAAAGAACCATCAGAAGAAACATTAGCTTTTTGATCCATCATGTTTGAAAGAGCAGCATCTTTGACAAAAACCTCAGAAATCTTTCTAGCTAGCATCCACACAATGAAGAGGAAATTCTTTATCAGAGAAAAGTTGATCAGAACCTTTGAACTTATAGAATCTCTCAGGTTGAACTTTTTCAGCTTTGAAAATCTCCTTCTTCACTTGCTTCATTTTAATGTTCTTTAAATTGTGAAAAGATGATTCTGGAACCTGCTCATCTGTTACATCTTTTGCTTTAAATCCCAAACCCACATGCTTGCCATCTATTTTCTCCTCAGATGCAGAATGTCCATTCTTTGCTAATCAAGAAAATTCAGCCTTCACTTTAGTAACATTCTTTTGATCATAGAAAATCGTCTCATCAAAGTCATGTTGTGACTTAATCTTGTCACTTGAAGTAGCTGACTTCTCATTATCATCAGAAGATGAACCAGATACAAATTTTGGGGCTGGAGGAATCTCAGATTTCATGTCCTCCTTCTTCTTCTTGTTCTTTTTATTTTTTCTTCTTCTTCACAATCGTTTTTTCTTCAACAGTAGATGATGAAACCTTTGAATAATCAAAGTCAGGAACTTGTTCTTGCAGTTCTTTGAAAACTTCTTTAATTTGAGCAGGGGGTGATGCAGTTTTATCAAACATTTTCTCAAAATTTGCATTATTAGCTAAGAAACTTGTGAAAACTTGAGAATTTGAAACATTGTTGAGCAAGCGATTTGCATCGATTACTTGAATTTTGAGATCAGAAATCTTCTGTTGTGCTTCAGCCAACTCTTTTTCTATAGCTATCGCTTAGCAACTTTATGAGTTTCAAACTTTTGCATTCGAAGATTTTCCAATCCTTCAAACAAATCTTTCTTTAGTTTAGTTTCATTTCGCCTTTGAATCTCCAAATTTGCTGTTTGAACTTTATTCACGCTAACCAACTCCGCTTCTCATCCAACAACTTTTCCATGTCAACTTGATATGTTTCAATCTTGCTAGCAGATTCTTCAACATTCCGTGTAAGCAAATCAAGTTTGATTTTGGACTTTTCAAATAAATTCTTGAAGTCAGTAGCAGCATCTTCAGCATTAAACTTCCATTTTTCAACCTCTTTTACCAACTCATCCCGTTCTTCACAAACCTTTGCTCTGGTAGCGTTAACATCCTTCTTATCTTGTTTGAACACTTCTAAAACTTCATTCAGCAATTTGATCTCAGCCATTAAACATTCATTCTTCAGATCAACTCTTTCTCCTTTTCCTTAGAAATCTTCAAACATGAATTAATCACATCAAATTCCACAGACAGTTTTTGAAATTTATTCAACAAGGAAGCATTTTCTTTCATAAGACTCTCCAAGTTTTTAGCAGATTCATAAGAACTTGGATTTGAACTAGTATCGGAACTAGTATCTGAATTGGAATCATCTGATTGAACATGAGTGACAATCAAAGCTGATGAATCATAACCAAACCTTTGACCCCAATAATAAACAGCATCCTGTTGAACTGTTAAAGCTGTTGCCTTGTTTGTGTTACTAGAAGATGGCTGAATAAAACCAGGTTTGCTTGATAAAGGAAAACCAGACTTGCTAAGTTTGCTTGTTAACATTCTTTGGCAAAATGCCCAAGCTTTGAACACTTGTAGCACATCAATTTTGATTTATCAAAACCCAATTTCTCACCAGAAATATTTCTTCCATGTTTCTTGAAAAATGTCTTCGATCGTTAGCATAACATAGCATATTGCCTAGATATATCCAATTCAGTTAGTTGATCATCATCAAGTGCATCAAGATCATCGTTGGTTAACTTTGCATCAGCAACATTCTTGATAATCAACCCAAAGGATGAGAAAATCAATGCAGAAATCATTTTGGCACAATCATCTGTTGATTCTACAGAAAACGCATTTTGACTTGATGAATTTGGAATTGTAAAGCTACAACCCCGTGAAGAATTGTTATCAGAATTTCCTGAACTTCCTGACAAGAAAGCAACATTTGGTGCAGAACTCAAACTTGGCTTAGCTTTTGCATTCATGCTTGCACTATTTTCACCATGATACAATTCAGGATTCTGCAAAGTAGCAGTTGACTTTTTTGAGTTTAACATTTCCATTTCCCGAACATGAAGTTTTCCAGTAAGCTCGTGAAATGTCATTGTAGAATAATCCTTATCATGAGTGAGTAGCAAAACATAGTTTTCCCATTTTTCAGGCAAAGCTTCCAAAATCTTTTCTTTCAAACCAGCATCGGTTTTCTCAATCCCAACCACCTTTAATTCACTAATAAAGTGTGACAGCCTTGAAACGAGAGCAGTAATGTTTTCATTGTCATAATTCTGAAAATTATCAAACTCTTTGTGTAAAACTTTCTTCCGACTCTTCTTGTAGTCATTATTACCTTCACACCTCGCTGATAAAGCATCCCACAATTGCTTAGATTTCTTGCAAGTGCTAAATTGATGAAGCAACTCAGTGGGTAATGCCATTGTAAGATAACCGTATGCTTTTTGTTCAAGCTCGTATGATTTTCTTTCAGCAAGATCAAAAGTATGAACTTCTTTGAAATCTCCCGCATCTGTTGGGTGTTGATAAAGCTTCTTAAGCGGGATCCACAAATCGATATCATTTGTACTTATGTAAGCGGAAAATCATTTCTTCCAATTTTGATAATCTTCAAGTTTCAACAATTTGGGAACTTTCTGACTTGTTCCGATTTCATTGTCAAAATTTAGCATAGTTTGCATCGCATTCTGCATCGCCGCAAATGCTTGAAGTTCCGACATGGTTGAAAATTTTGAATGTTGTCGGCCGAACTTTCTCCGAACTTGTCACAATGCTCCAAACCTCCACCGAACTCCCTCCGAACCTAAATCTATAGGCCGAACCTTGTCCGAACTTCAGAACACCTCCGAAACTTGACCGAACTTGCTAAACTCCGAACTCTCACCGAACACTGACCGAACTCTCACCAAACTTGAACTTCGGAGCTCCGAACCTGAGCTTCGGAGCGGTTACACCGAACTATACCAGAACTCTCCGAACTTCGACATAGTTTTTCAAAAAATGCGCGAAAAATGATTAATTTTGATGAAACTTGCAACTGAAGATCAGAAAAACTGATAAGAAGTGATTTAGGAGCAGATTTGACACCAAAAACTCGATAGAATTGATGAAAAACACGAAAACAAACTCGAGAAACTCCAAAAACGCTTCAAAAATCCGAAAATAGCAACCACAGATTAGTAGAGTGAACCAGAAAGCTCTGATACCACTTGAAAATACATGAGCATCGGATCGTCTACTCGATCTAGCTAATCGGACATCAAAATGTAATTAACCGATTGTTTTATTGATCAATGAAGAACAATTACAACCAGTAAACACTTAGAAACACAACACAAAGAAACACCTTGAAAACACACACTTAGCAGAAATTCTCACACCCTCAGCCCCCTTCAATACAAAGAACACACTTCTATATATAGCCCGCTGGACCGAACTCCCTCCGAACCTGAGGTTCGGCCAGTCCGAACTTCAAGTTCGGACCAAAATTATATACCCATTAATTTAATCCTTGTAAATCAAACATGTGAGCACAAATTAAGCACGTCCATGATTAGGCAAAGGATAGCATTGGTTTTCAAATCAGTGCAAAAATGACAAAAACCACAACTCAGATACAGAAAAAATAACATACGATAAGAGATATCAGAGTCTTATCAAGCATATTGATTAGAAAATTTCAAATGGATGTTATTCCTCTCTTACAAAGATACATACAAACACTTGCATTGAGTCATCAGAGTGGCCGATTAGGTGGTAACTGCCGCAGAAGCATAAAATCAAGATTGATGGTGGTAGTACACATCAGAGGAGTAGTGAATGCCGAAGTAGAGAACGCCGAAGTAACAAACGAGTAGTAGATGCCGGAGTAAAGAACGAGTAGTAGACGCCGGAGTAGCGGTGGGCGGTGGTCCTGATTTGAAGAAAATAATGAATGAAAGATGAAATTGAAAATGGGCTGGTGGAGGCGTTAAGCGAGGAGATGAAAGTCGAAACCATGTATCTCAGATTTTGGATATTTGTGGAAGGAAACCCAATTATTTTTTATTTTTTTAATTATCAAAAAGCTATGATAAATGTAATATTTCGGATATTTTCACATATCCGAATATCCAAATATTTTCAAAATTCACATCCAATTCCGAATCCGAATTTTTCGGATATCCGAAAAATCAAATATCTCGGATTCGGAATTTCGGATATTTCGGATTCGGAATTTCGCATATTTCGGATTTGGTTTCGGATTCGGATTTTTTTGAACACCCCTAATTATCAGACCTCATTGTAATGTTAAAATTGGAAATGACAGGAAATGTTTTCTATGGTTTGATTCTTGGCAACCTAGAGGAGCTCTGTGTAATAGTAAAGCTGCTAGGTTGAGATTTAACTCTATTGTTGTTGACATGTTTAGTGATGATCGATGGTCTATCCCTAGTGCTTAATAGGATAAATACCCCTAGTTCTCTTTGTCTCGGGATGAATTTCCTCCTATTGTTGCTATAGTTTTCTGAAGATACTGTTGAAAGATGTGTAGAATAAGTTGGACTATGGTGAATAATAGGAGTGTTCAAAACCGGATATCCGAAAATTCGGATATTTGATTTTCGGATAGTTAATTTTGACTATCCGAATCCGTATCCGAAATTTTGGATACGGATTCGGATAGTGAACCGAATTTCCAAATACAACAAAAAAGTATTCGAAATCAAAATCAATACAATGATATTGTATAGTTCTTTCAAGAAATCTAGTTCCATACCTGTGGAAATTGAGAAGCTATTGCTATTCTTCATTCATAAAACCAAAATCAATCCAATACATGACATATGAAAAGCTAATTAAAGATGCAATTCACCTTCAAAACCAAATCTACATTCACGAAGTACAGTTCAAGCCATTTCGATTTTAAAAAGCGTCGATGAATGCTTGCGAATTTCTAAGACAAAGAAACTAACGAGGAGTCGAGGACGGTGGATGCTTGCAAGGGCTAAATAACAATCGAAGGAGAAGGTCGACTGAAGAGGAGGTCGACTATCAGCTTGTCGAGCGGATGACCGGAGGGATGTCCGTTAGGTTCTGAGGAAGAGTGGTTGTCGCATGTGGATTTGGGAACTAGGTTAATAGATTAGAGCATTCACAATAGCATATCCATCCTCATCCTCATAATTTAACCAAAAAACATGTAAAACTCTAAACTTTAAAGTTTTTTAAAAAACCCTCTACGTCTCATTCTCCATCCTCTATCTCTATATTCTTTTTTTACTAGATGTTTCGACCCGCGCGTTGCCGCGGGGCCGGTTATGTGACGCCAGATTCGGTTCGTCATCGGTTATCTTCTCATCGAGCAAAAGTCTACGCACATTTGGGCCAGCATACTAAAGCTTTATGAATCATTATGCATGTTGATTAATGAAATAATGGACCAAACCTATGTGATTATACAAATGACAAACATTCACATGTTCACTACATTCAGTTTTGGTCTAATGGACATTACAATAATTATGTTGATGAATGATAGAGAGATCCTCATACCAGTGGAAGTAATCTGTCATATTTTTGTTGGGTTTTAATGACATTTAGAACTACTCATATGATTTACCTAAAAATATTGACCAAGGGTACAAAATAGTTACTTAAAGATTTAAACCTGAAACCCAAACATACAACTTAAAATTTCGAGTTTTGGTTCATTCTAAATATCAGTTTACCTAAAAAATTTAAAAAATGAAGTTGTGTGCATATCTAAATTCTTTTGGTAATTCAGCTCCTGAGAGAACTATATAAACAAAAAGATAGAACTCATTTGTATTGCATTATTAACTAATCATTACACACGAAACTAAGTAATTCGGTCAAAGATATTGACCATGACAACAAAATAGTTAAGCATATGAAACTTCTAAAAACTGAAATTACCATAATGCATATATATAAACTAATAAAATCACTTCACTATCTTCAACATTTAAACTAAAATCATATGAAACTTCCAAAACCTGAGATATTTAAGCATTTCAAAAAGCTTACATTAAAATATGAGGCAAAGAAGTTAACATCAAGCACTCCTAAGATTGTAAAAAATCAATACACTTCCATCTCCATTTAAGCTGAAGTCATATGAAACCTCCAATACTAATATTATAAAAACTCATATACATACCTAGGCTAATAACCACTCAATTTAAACTGGGATTGTAAGAAACTGTAAAGTTTATACAAACTAGACATGGAATCACATCTACAACTAGACACACAGATCTGAGAGAAGAAGGAACACAACAATAGTTCTCAACAATCAATCTGAACAACAATCAGAAGAAGATGAAAACAACTAAACACAAATCACTGATGTGATGATCTGAACATCTAAACCATACGAGTAATCGAGTAATCAAGAGTCAACGATTGCAATATCAAACCCTAGCAGAGAGACGACGATAAGCAGTTAACGAAAACACTCTCACGCCTTAACCCTAGCTGCAACACTCGTTTATATATGAGAATCACATCCGGGTCTTCAAATGGTTCTCGGACTTCTCTTCTCTCCAGCAGCCCATTGTAGTCCAAAAGCAAAAGCCCAAAGTGCAGCAGCCCACATACAAAAAAGATATGAAAGGATTAAAGTTTGAACATGTTAATTAAGTGTTTGAATTAGCAAAAATAACACATTTCAACATCCCCCCTTAATTCAAACACTAAATACATCAAACATATTCAATTTCCTGCAACAAAACTCATATTGAGATATAAGCAATCCTTTTGTAAATATATCAGCAACCTGCTCATTTGACTTAATTCCTTTTACCTTTATTAGACCAGCAAGAATTTTTTCTCTCAAGAAAAAAATATCTAACTCAAAATGCTTAGTACGATCATGGAAAACAGGGTTAGCAGAAATTGATATAGCAGCATCATTGTCGCAAAACACAGAAACAGGAATAGGAATTTCAACACCTAATTCAAGAAAGATATTCTTTATCCACATTAGCTCACACACAGCT
This sequence comes from Deinandra increscens subsp. villosa, assembly GCA_039602395.1. Classification (NCBI taxonomy): domain Eukaryota; kingdom Viridiplantae; phylum Streptophyta; class Magnoliopsida; order Asterales; family Asteraceae; genus Deinandra; species Deinandra increscens. The sequence continues at coordinate 28,336,377 of JBCNJP010000012.1, read as the reverse complement.
GAGTTCATAGCTCGATATTCAGCTTCTGCTGAAGATCGAGCGATTGTACTTTGTTTCTTTGATTTCCAAGATAACAAAGAATTTCCAATAAAAATACAAAATCCAGTTACAGATTTTCTAGTGACTAAACACTTACCCCAGTCCGAATCTGAGTAAATAGTTAAGTTTAAATCTTTACTTTTACTCAAAAAAAATTCCTTTTCCAGGAGCAGCCTTAAGATATCTTAAAAGTCTAAGTGCTATAGCTAAATGAGATGTTGTAGGACTATGCATAAACTGACTGAGAAACTGAACCGAATATGATATATCAGGACGAGTGTGAGATAAGTAAATAAGCTTTCCAATTAATTTTTGAAACTTGGTAATATCAACCAGTTTTGTTTCATCCTGTTTACATGTACTATTGACAATGGAGCTTCGCTCAATAGGAATACTGATAGGTTTTGCTCCAGTCAATCCAAACTCAGAAAGAAGTTCAAGACAATACTTTCTTTGTGACAAACACAGACCCTGTTCAGTTTTAATAACTTCAAAACCTAAAAAGTATTTTAACTCTCCTAGATCCTTAATTCTGAATTTCGACTGTAAATCATGTTTCAGTTGAACAATGCTCTCTGGACTACTCCCTGTGATGATAATATCATCAACATACACAAGCAGTACAGTAATGTTATTTCCATTTTTCTTAAAAAACAAAGAGTAATCACTCTTACTTTGTGAAAAACCAGAATTAGTTAATGTATTAACCAATTTCTCATTCCACATCCTAGGAGCTTGCTTTAAGCCATATAAGGACTTATTTAACTTGCAAACTTTTGTTTCAGACTTACTAAAGTAACCTTCAGGCAACATCATATACACTTCTTCATTTAAATTTCCATATAAAAAAGCATTATTTATGTCTAATTGCCATAAAGGCCAATCATTTTGCACAGCCAAATTTAATACACATCTAATGGTAACAAGTTTAACAACAGGTGAAAACGTTTCTTCAAAATCTATCCCCTCCTTTTGACTATAACCTTTTGCAACTAGCCTAGCTTTATACCTATCTATTTCTCCAGTTGACTTATACTTTATTTTATAAACCCATTTGCACCCAATGGGTTTTCTTCCTTTCGGTAAATCAACAATAGACCAAGTATTATTTCTGTTAAGGGCTTCCATCTCCTCATTCATAGCAAGAACCCATTTATTATCATTTTTTGCTTCATTATAGGTTTTTGGTTCAATACTTTTGTTTAAAGCTGAAGTAATACAGAAATGGTCTTTAGACAACCTAGAATAACTCACAACTTTCTCTAGCCCATAAACACTCCCCCCCCCCCCCCCCCACCACCACCACAAAATCTTTAAGATTTGAAGGAGGTTTAATGACTCTAGTAGAATGTCTGCGAGATATTCCAGTACCCTCAGAGGAAGAATGACTATCATTCTCAGTTCCTACTGGAGTAGGCTCCTCAATGCCGTCACTAGCATCAGAATGACTGAGCTGTGTATCATTGGGAACCTGCTCAGAAGAACTTGTGTCACAAGGACCCTCCCCTTCATCATCGGGATTTCCACTTGAGTTATTTTGGAAATCAAAAGCAGAATCAGAATCAAAAAAATGTATCCAGTTATGCAAATCAGAATTTGGAAAATCAGTTTGAAAAGATGTTTTAAACGGAAAAACAGATTCATAAAACTTAACATCTCTTGAATAAAACATAATATTTTTCTCCAAATTCCATAATTTGTAACCCTTTTTAACATTTGAATATCCAACAAAAACACATTTTTCAGCTTGATTACCAAATTTATCACTGTTATTCAAAGTAGTAGCAAAACACAAACAACCAAAAACTCTCAAGTGGTCAAGGGAAGGGGACATATTAAACATGATTTCAAACGGGGACTTGCCATTAAGAACAGAAGATGGAAGCCTGTTTATTAAGTAAGAAGCAGTTAATATACACTCAGGCCAATGTTTTAAAGGAATACAAGACTGAAACAGCAGAGTCCTAGCCACATTCAACAAATGCCTGTGTTTCCTTTCAACTACACCATTCTGTTGAGGTGTATGTACACACGATGTTTGATGTAAAATACCATTTTTATTAAAAAAAGCTTGTACACTTGAATTTACAAATTCAGTTCCATTATCACTACGAAAAGCTTTAATTTTCTTTCCAAACTGAGTTGAAACTAAACTATGGAAACTCTCTATAAAAGAACCTACTTCACCTTTGCTAGTTAGCAAATAAATCCAAACTGCCCTACTGAAATCATCAACGACCGTTAAAAAATATTTGAACCCTTCAGGACTAGTTACCTTATATGGGCCCCAAACATCAAGATGTACAAGATCACCCAATGATGTGGACTTACTAGAACTTAAAGGAAAAGGTTGACGAGACTGTTTGGACTTATGACAAATTTCACAGATCGAAGTAGACTCAAAATCTTTTAATTTTAATTGAGTGTGCAAAATATTTAACACAGGATCTGCTGGATGTCCTAATCTCATATGCCACAAATCAGTCAAGTTAACAGAATTAAAACACACCTTATCACATATAGGCACATCACCATACAAATACAAACCATCCACCTGTCTACCAGTCACCACTATCTGGTTGGTATACAAATCATGTAAGTAACACATATGTTCATCAAAAACAGACCTAAGCTTATTGTCCTTGGCCAGCTTATGAACAGAGATAAGATTGACAAAATAGTCTGGTACAACAAACACATCATGTAAAATAACATTTTCTGCAAATTTTAAGTTTCCAATTTGAGTTACAGTTGCAAAAGTACCATTTGGATGTTTAATTTTTATTCCAAACTCACTGACATTTACAGAACTTAGAAGATTTTTCCCAGAAACAATCATGTGTTGGTTTGCACCAGAGTCAATCACCCATCCTGTTTTATCAATGCCAGAACCAAAGGAATACACACAACTATTTAACAAGCCAACACCATTATTTAGAAGTTGAGGCTGGTTTCTACCTCCTGTATTATTACTTTGAGGCAGATTCAGAGACTTATCATCCAACAATTTCAATAGCCTACACACTTGATCAGAACTCAGATTTCCAACAAATTGGCCATTATTAGAATTAACCTCAGTTTGACTACTGTTAGAAACATTTTGTTTGAATCCCTGACTAGTCCATCTATTGTTATTTCTTTGTTTATACCCAGGAGGGTAACCAATTAATTCAAAACACTTGTCAACCAAATGACCAACTTTGTTACAATGAGTACATTTTACATTAGTGTTTGGTCCTCTATTAGGTCTCCTTGTATTATCACTGAATGGACTAGTCTTGGATACAAAACCAACAGTTTGCCCTTTAGAACCATTGTTACCAGCCCTATGAGACTCCTCCCTTGATACAGTTGAAAAAGCAGTTTTAAGTGTGGGAAGAGGATCTCGGGTTAATAAATTTGTTCTAACAGGCAAATATACCTCATCAAGACCCATAAGAAATTGCATCAACTTAATTGAATCACTAAACTCATTATATTTCTTAGAGGCATTACAGGAACATGAAGGCAGTTTGACCATATTGTCAAACTGCTTCCACATGGTATTCAACTTATTATAGTAGTCAGAAACAGAGGATCCACTCTGAGTGGCAGAGTTGATTTTTTGATAGAGATTAAAAATAATGGAACCATCAATTTTATCATAAGTTTCTTGAAGATCAGTCCACACAACAGAAGCAAGTTTGGAATAAACCTGTCCCACATACAATTCCTCACATATAGAATTAAGAATCCATGATAGAACCACAGAGTTACATCTTTCCCACTGATTAGCTAAAACATGATCATCAGTTGGTTTTAAACAAGTACCATCAAGAAAACCAATTTTATTTTTTACTTTTAAGGCTAATTCAAGTGCACTTGCCCAAACCGTGTAGTTTTCAATCCCCTTGAGTTTAAAACTAATCAGGGTAAGGGTACTGGAATCAGATGCATGTAAATATAAAGGGTCACTCGCCTCAATCTTGCTAACCAAGGTAGCAGAGATTGAGGTATCCCCTTCAGAACCAACAATTCTAATAATCTTCACAGTTGCAAACCAGATATACAGGAAAAAAAAGTGGGCACAAATCACAGAGACAATACCAACAAAATACAGTCAAGAATTACCAAACAAATAGCAATCACACAATAGAAAGCAATACCAAACATGATACTGGTTAGATAAACCCAGTCAGCGCCAGGTTTCCACACCACTCTTGGTGGTAGTTCAAGGATTAACAGGGGTCTAACCAGTATCCCAAGAACAGACAAATAACAAGTAAAAACAGATACAAGGAAAGGAACAATCTCACCCAATGAGCCTGAGTCGTGATGACCTTCGCTTAGGGCCAAAACAACTCAGGCAAGCACAGCAAGAAGAACCATTGATCAGCGCCTCCTAGCCTCCTTACCTTCACTTAGGGTAAGGTCTTCAAGATTCGAGACACCACTAGCAGCAGCTTCAATAACCGCAGCCGACTACAACCAAGAAATCCACACAAATACCTAGAGTTTCGAAGAAAAACACTAGATCTGTAATGAACAAGCAGCGGAATACCCAGAATCACAACGATCTTCACAACCAAGACCGGAAATTAGGGTTTTACGGGCCTAAACAAAGATCGATACAGATGAGAAACAAAAACCGGAATCAAAGCCTAGAATGGCTCTGATACCATGTAAAGTTTATACAAACTAAACATGGAATCACATCTACAACTAGACACACAGATCTGAGAGAAGAAGGAACACAACAATAGTTCTCAACAATCAATCTGAACAGCAATCAGAAGAAGATGAAAACAACTAAACACAAATCACCGATGTGATGATCTGAACATCTAAACCATACGAGTAATCGAGTAATCAAGAGTGAACGATTGCAATATCAAACCCTAGCAGAGAGACGACGATAAGCAGTTAACGAAAACACTCTCACGCCTTAACCCTAGCTGCAACACTCGTTTATATATGAGAATCACATCCGGGTCTTCAAATGGTTCTCGGACTTCTCTTCTCTCCAGCAGCCCATTGTAGTCCAAAAGCAAAAGCCCAAAGTGCAGCAGCCCACATACAAAAAAGATATGAAAGGATTAAAGTTTGAACATGTTAATTAAGTGTTTGAATTAGCAAAAATAACACATTTCAACGGAAACCTTCTCATAAACATACATAAGAGATGTTTAAGTATTTCACGCCAAGAACACCGACTATACCAATTTCAATTATAAAAAAATAAACCCAGATAAAAAACAAATAGACACGGTTTCAATTTCCCAACAAAATTGATAATGCAATGGGTTTACCTATGGTACCCAGTCAACACATAGACTCCCCGATCTCTATCGCCAACATAAAAGGCCAAGGGAAACCAAAACGAAAATGAATTAGGGCTTGTAAAACGAAAATGAATAAGGACTTGTATATTCACTGGTATGTGTGTGAGCATGCCAGAAAGATAACGAAGGAGATAACACAGAGCCGTCAAGAGCAGGGATCTAAAAAATAAACATACCTTGCGAGATGACACGGTGGAAATCGCCATTAATGGATGCAGTGTGTCCTTTTCAAAGCCCTAATCCAGGACTTTCGTTACTCACCGATCCTTAAAGAACCACCATCTCTTCGCAAAATCAACCAAATACATACCTCGGCTCTTCAATCGGATGTCTACCGTGTGGACGATGGTGAATTGCAGGGGGTGGGAGAGCAAGGATGAAAGAGAAACAGGTATAGGTATGGGAGGGGAGCTGCCAATTTATGTGAACGTGGAATGGAAAAGTGAATGCATATCAGACTTGTAAACAACGCTCATTAGATATTATATGTCCAAACAATTCAAGATAATGCTTTAGTATATTGTAACATGTGCATATAAGATATTATATTAATAAGATGAATAGTGCTGGTGTTGAACTTTGTATATAAGGGGAATTACCTTTTCCCTTTCTTTCATTAGACCACCCACATCAATAAACCACTAAATACCACTAAATACCACCTTTTTGGTCCAGTCAGCATGCCACGCCATGTACTTCCCACATACCACAAAACCCACTTTTTTTCCACATCAAGTACTTCCCCACATACCACCTTTTATTTCCACATCACCATTTTATTTAATCTTTATTTATTTATAACGGCTATATTTTTATTAAAAAAGTAATTTAATATTAAATTATAATTAAATGTTAACGGCTATTTTATTTAAAATTTAAAAAATTTTATATTTAATAAAAAAAAATTAAACATGGAAATCCTACATTACTTTTATTAAAACAAACCAAATTTAAACAACACAACAAATCCTAAAAGTTTAACTTATTGAAAACATGAAATTAAACATGGAAACCCTAAGCCTCATCATCTTCTTCTTCCTCCTCAGACTCATCTTCGATGTTCAGTTGCACCTTTAGCCGGGAACAAGTTTGGTTATGAGCTTCCTGTTTTTTTTTACTCAAGTGAGAGATATCCATGTTAGCCAGCTTGTAGTACTTAAGCTTCATCTTGTTCTCCTCAATAGCTAACAACCTATCCAGGTATTCCTGCCTGCTTTCGACTACTGAATTAAGGTTTGAATAAAAGCGGTTCCGACTTTTCTCAGTACTTGAGGAACCAGCAGTACCTTTATTTTTCTTTTCCTTGGCAGCTGCTTTGGCCGCTTCTCTACCGGGTGGGCGTTTAGGAACAGTTGAATGAGGAGGCTCCTCCTCATTCCGAGGAGGCTGCTGCTCCTCTGGAATATCCCCAACATTATCATCGTCAAGATGGAAATTGAACTCGTTCTCACCAAAGTTTGTAGATGAATGAGAACTAGTGTATCCACCTGTGTTGGATTTGTTTCTTTTGGGGCCTTGGTTGGCCCCACAAGCTTCAGCACTGTTGTACTTCAACTTGTCTTTGACTTTATTCCAAATATGTTCATATTTGAAAACTGTAACTTGATCAGCATTAAAGCGCTGCCTTGCTTCAAGCAACACCATGTCATCAGACCACCCACTTGAGTAAGAACTCTTCACACTCAAGTATAATTCATTGAATCTGGCCACCTTTGATTTGACCATGTGCCAATGAGCTTTCAGGTTGTTTTGATCTCTAGGCACTTTGGGGTTTGATCCCAAATAGTGTTGATGCACTCTGAACCAAAAATCATGAGTATTTTGGTTGTTGGCAATAACACTGTCCTCCGAACACTCATATATGGCCTCTGCCATCAAGACTTCATCTGAATGTGGCCATTTAATACGAGAAGCCGTAGTGGTAGTAGTTTTGCCTTTGCCTCTCCCCCTAACCCTTCCCTGTGAGGGGCCATCCTCGGACTGTTGTGGTTGTGATTGAGTTGCTTGTGGGGGTTGTTGAGTTTGGGATTGTTGTTGTTGCTGTTGATGTTGCATCCCCGCCATTTGTTGTTGTTGGAACATCCACATTTGTTGCATCTGAAAGTATGTTTGTGGATCCATTTGTGAAGGTGGTGGATACATTTGTGAAGGTGGTGGATACATTTGTGAAGGTGGTGAAGATTGGTTAAGAAATTGGCTCATGCTTGTACCATCAAATTCTGGAAACATAGACGTGAATGATGGTGGGTTTCGGTTTGAGTTTCTGTTTGGGGTTGAGTTTGAGTTTGAGTTGTTGTGATCCATTTGGAAGCTTGAGTTTGCAGAAATTTGAGAGAGAAATGAGAGGTTTGCAGAAATTTGAGAGAGAAATGAGAGGTTTGATGTGTGAATGAAATAAAGAAATGAAGTGGTATTTATAGACTTTTTTGAAAAAACTAGCCGTTATAATAAGACAAAAAAAAACTAGCCGTTTTTTTTTTAAATTATTAAATTTAATATTTTATTTAATTATGAATTTTAGAAATTTTTTCAGATTTTTTTCAAATTTATTTATATTTTATTTGAATTAATTAATTGTTAAAATAAAACAAAAATCTTTGAATTTTTAAAAAAAGAGCCGTTAAAGAAAAAAGAAAAAGGAAAAAGAAAAAGCTGGGACCCACTAAATCTCGTATGTGTGCGTACGTCGGGCGACGTACGTACGCCACAACGCGTACGTACGCCGTACGTACGTACGTACCATGCTAAATCCCACCGATGTGGGTGGTCTTACAATCTTAACTAATCTTAACTAATAACTATTTTGTCTCATTATTATTTTTTTTTTAAAAGTTAGTCGGTATAAAGTTAGTCATTTATTTTAACGGCAAAACAAATATTTATTAAAGGGTAAGCAAGGAGCTAAAACCCAAACCAATGAAAAACAAAGACGTAAACTAAGGAAAAAATAAAACATCAACATCTCAGATTGTCCTTGGTTGCAATCTTCCCCAAATCAGTTTGCCAACAAAAGACATTAAATTTACCCAAAGCAGAGACAAGTAACTTGTCTTCTTCAGTGGTGAAGTTCACACCTCTAATTGATTTCCTAACACCGGTTGGATTGCTATCGGGTAAGGGTTGAGAATATTCAAGGCTCACCGGAGAGGTTTCATTTTGCCCATCATAATTGTGACTCGGATGCAAATCTTGGCTAAGAAGGCTGGTAAAATACATCTGCTCTTGATCTTGTGAGTCCATATCTAAAATATTAATGAAAGTGGAATCAAATTAAACTATATTTCCAACATGATTAGTTTCCAACTATACGTTCAACATGAAAGTGGAATCAACCTACTAACAAAGAACAGAACTAAAACAACCTGTGAAATAGATCACAGTAATAATTCACAAACTAATCAGCTGGTTTTGAGATATCTACAAACAAGAAACATAACCCTAAAACAAGAATATATATGCAGATGAACAAGACAATTAACAAAGAGATAAAAATACAAGTTCTTTGAATTAATCAAACCTTAAAGAGGATGAGGAGGAACAACTACAGTCTATTATGGCTTTGTTGACGAAATTGTGAGAGATTAACGTTTGATCGCCGGCTCTCAGACAGTGGCGATGCACTCAATGGAAGGAGATGAAGAAGATCGACTCTCCGTCTTCTTCTCTCAACAATCTTCTCTGTCTAAAAATTTGGCTTGGTGATGTTTTGGGAGGGAAGGGTAGCGAAAGGGAGAAGAATAGGCAGGAATAAGTGGGGGAGAAGATGGAGAAAGGGGGTTCTCTAAAGATGGAGAATTAGTTTAAGTTCTCTAAAAAAAATACCTTATTATGCAAAGCCTGATGGAGCGTGATTTTTGAGTTTTTTTTTTTCTCTAAGTTTTAAAGATAAAGTACATTTACATAAGCTATTGTGAATGCTCTTAGGGGTGTAAATTTTGGAAATTAGTCAACCTACTTTCTTTTTCACTTTTCAAATATACTTTTATTAGAAATTAGAAATAAGGGAAAAATTTACAGAAAACCAATAATTATCCAAAAAATCAACATTTTTTTCTCTATAACTTCTTCATATATTAATAATTTTTGAAAAGAATTTCACCAAAAAGTCTATAATTTTATTAGCTTTATTTATGGGGAAAAAAATTATAAAATAAAAAGTTTAGTGATTTTTTTATTAGTGCATTATGCAATAGTACGATAGTATTGCATAATGCATTGTAATTAAAACTACTTAACTTAACTTAAATATGGACGTGGTTTATGCGAATAATGTAAAAAACAAAGAATTGGCATTCATAAACCAATTTTATATTATTGTTGCATAGTGCATTATTAATTTTAAGCTAAAATCCGAATTTTATTTTATTTTAAAAAAAAACTCGAAAATGTTTTTAAAGTTTTTTTCTTTTTCCAGTATTCTTAAAATCATGAAAGAAACATATAAAAAAGTTTTTAAAAATCATTTTTTTTTCTTGGTTTTTTGGTTTTTTGCAAAATATTGGTTTTTAGAAATAATGCAAATGTTTTTATTATTTAATAATTCTAAAATTTTATATATTTCAGGGATTTTCGGATATCTAAATATCCGAAAAATTTTCAAAAGTAGTATTCGAATCTGAATCTGAATTTTCGGATATTTGAAACTCGGATATCCGAATTTTCGGATTTGGAATTTCAGATATTTCGGGTTTAGATCTATGTTATCGTGCTGTTTTAGACGAGGAATCTCGAGAGAAGAGCACAAGGACCAGTATTTATCGAGATCGTAGAGCAAGCCATGATCCTTTGATTGAGCTATATTTCGCCGACGAGCCACGTTTCCACGAAGGTATTTTTAGTGATAGATTTCGAATGTCTAAAAGATTGTTTAATCGTATCTTGCATGATATTGAGAGTAACTTCGAGAGGTTTACGTTTCGTTTCGACGGGAGGGGGCGTCCAAGTTTCACTGCTTTACAAAAATGTACGGTAGCTATTCGTCAATTGGCAACCGGTAACGTGCCTGACGAATACGATGAATTTTTAGAAATGTCCGAAAGAACATCACGTGAATGCTTACACTACTTTTGTGATGCTATAATTAGACTTTATAGAGATGAATTTTTTTGTTCACCGACTAGCCATGATCTTGCTCTTTTATATGAGGCCAATTTAGAAAGACATGGCCTCCCTGGCATGATCGGTAGCATCGATTATATGCATTGGGAATGGAGAAGCTATCCAACAAAATATAGAGGACAGTATCATCGCGGTGATCATCCAAAACCAACGGTAATACTCGAGGCAGTTGCGTCGCAAGAAATGTGGTTTTGACATGCTTTCTTTGGTGTCGTAGGTTCAAACAATGACATAAATGTGCTAAATCAGTCAACATTGTTCACGGACGAGTTGAAAGGTATTGCTCCGAAAGCTCCTTTTATTGTTAATGGTCGGGAATACAAACGGGGCTACTACCTAGCCGATGGTATATATCCCACTTGGTCTACTTTTGTAAAAGCGTATACACATCCATACGCAATCAAGGAGAAGAAAATAAAGAAGGTGCAAGTGGGTGCAAGAAAAGACGTCGAAAGAGCGTTTCGGAGGTTGAAAGCTAAGTGGGCGATAGTAGATCGAAAAGCACGGCCAACAGACACAGCTTTGATGGAGAATATCATGTACGCTTGCATGATACTTCACAACATGACACTGAAAGACGAGGGCGTGGCTATTTCATCGGTGCACATTCGCGATCCTCCAGTCCCGCCGACCGACACTGAGGATGTTTATATGGAGATACGCGACAGCGAGACACACTTCCAGCTACGATTCGACATCACTGAGCATATCGCCAACAATTTGGAAGTCGTGCTAACTGAAGAAGAGTTGAATGCAAATCCTCCACCACCCTAGATTTGTATTTTCATTAAAAAAAATTGAAGAATAAATGTTGTTTTTTTTTAGGAATTTGGTAATTTTTTTATTTTTAGGACTTTGTAATTTTTTTTAAAGTCAAATGATTTGTTTTATGTTTTTATTTTATATAAAATGTGTTAGTTTAATTTTATTTGTTTTAGATTAAAAAGAGAATGAAAAAAATATATTTAATCCATGCCTAAACCATGACTAAATGAGTATACCCCCTACAAAATCATCATTTTATATCAATTTTCTCTCTCCTATTGGCATCATCCTATTGGTCCAATTTGATGCCTAATACATCATTAAAATGAGCATACTTCACACCCTTATTAATCTAGTTTTGTGAATAGTTTGTGTTATTGGGATTACAATATCTGGTGGTTGTGCTATGTGCTTGATTTTGGTGATACTAATACATGGGTTGATCCGTTTGCTCTGGTAGTAGTGTTAGTTGGCTGTTTGAATTTATCTTGAAAAGATAAGGAAGGAACTGAGGCTGGTTATACTCATGGTTTGTATGATTTTCTGATTGATGGTTATGGGTTACCTAAGCAAATGTTAATGTACTTGAGTTGTAGGATTTATATCCCTAACATGATTATATCACATCTGCGGTTTGGAGTTTGTAGGATTTATATCCCTAACCATGCTTATATCAATCTGCGGTTTGGAGTTTGTAGGATGCATTTCGACTATAATTTGGTCAAATGGATGTCAGCTATTCTGGATTATTGGTGTAAAGAGAATTTTTTTCACAAATGGGTTTTTTACCCCAAAAAACATCAAAAATGGGTGGAGATGTTTTTTTTTATAAAAAGGGGTATTTCGCACTTGGCAGGTGCGAAATCAGCTTCGTTTCCAGCTTCGGTTCATGAAAACTAGGCTCGGGACTGGGAGGGCTGGTGTGGTGGGCCCATTTCGCATATCCTAAGTGTGAGATTCCTTCTCTCTGACCTATTTCGCATTTCGTAGCTACGAAATGTCAGCCAGCAATAACTCTCGCATGCAGAAACGCATGCAATACTGCCCACAACCACCACCATCAATTCCCACCACCATCAATTCTCCCAACCCCTTTTCTTTCAAATGATTTTATAAAAACCCGACACATTTTTTTAACTTCACAAATTACTTCATCTTCATCCTTCATTCATCTGCATCCTAACCTTCACAAATATATTTTTCAACAACTAAAAATCAATAGCATATCTATCATCCATGGCAGGAGCACAAATATATCCAGGTCCCCGAAATGACGAGTTGTTATTTTTGGGAACTAATCACCGAGCCTACCATCTATATTACTCTACAACTTTTAGAGATAAACCTCTAAAAGTTAGACGGTGTGATCAAAGTTTTTGGAATTTTTTGATCCAAAAAATTAGAGACAATAATTTCCCGGAAAAGTTGATGAAATACATCAAAAAATCCGGGTTTGGAGGGGTGTTGCAATGCTACTATGACAAGATAGACCAACATCTTTTAACAACACTTGTGGAACGGTGGCGTCCCGAAACACACACGTTTCACTTGTCGTTTGGTGAAGTCACGGTAACCCTGCAAGATGTTCAGATGCTATGGGGTTTACCTCTTGGTAACCAGGTAATATCTTGTACAAATCACAGGTGGGAGGCACCTGAAAAACAGGAACGTTGTCAACGTCTACTTGGGTTGTCACTGCGGGGGGTAGACATTACCAACAACACTCTTAGGTTGTCTTCTCTATTAGAAAAAAATAGTGAATGATTGGCCAGGAAACGACGCTGGAGATGAAGAGTGCTTGAAAATGGCAAGATGCATTGTACTCCACCTAATAGGTGGTACTGTTTTTCCTGACCATTCAGGGAGTACCGTGTATTATTACCATTTGCAAAACTTAGAAAATTTTGAAGAGTGTGGAAAGCTCAGCTGGGGTAGTGCAGCTCTCGCCTATCTTTATAGGAATTTATGTAAAGCCGCAGAGCCCTCAGCCAAAGAGATTAGTGGCCCTTTAATGTTGCTGCAACTTTGGGCATGGGAAAGAATTCCCCAAATTGCACCAAAAATTAAAGAGACGTTCCAGTTTGATGGACCATTTGGTGGAAGGTAATTTAATCACAACTTGTGTGAAAATATTTTATCATTTTTATCTACTATTAAGTTTTAACACTTTCATACTTCCATATTAATGCTTTGCAGGTGGCGTGGTAGCCTAAGCTGGTCTGGGGTAGCAAAGCATTCAATGGCTCATTATCGTTCTGTGTTTCAGTGTTTAAACACCGACCAGGTTATTTATAATAAATGTAATAAACAAATTTTATTACAAATTATTATATTCTATATTAACTTTTAATATTTTTTTTTTGAATAGTTTATTTGGATGCCGTATGTAAATGCTGAAACCCAGATTAATCGGAGATACAAAAAGGGGAGTGCGTGTTGGAAGTGTGACACGTATCTTATATATTTTGAGATTGTTGAGCCATACGTACCCAGTAGGGTTATGAGACAGTTTGGACTGTTTCAAACAGTCCCCACAAACCTTCTCCTAACACGCGAGCAACACAACACATTACATAGTTACTCGGGAAGAACCGGTTTGAAAGACTGGAAGGAACACCATGAACATTTTGTGGCTCACTGGGTTAATCGTATGGCCAACATAGTAACGGGGTCAGCATGTGGCGGTGAATACAAGGCTAGCCCGGAGTACATGTCATGGTTCTTGGAGAGAACCGCCTTTTTTGTTCAGAATCCAAGTGCCCAAACTGGAACCTCCACGAGGGACGGAAATATTGGTGGTAGATTTGAAATGTTGGTAAGTCTTTATTATTTCTTATATACATATATATATATATATATATATATATATATATTATTTATTTAAAAAAATATAACTTGTTTACTTGGATAACATTGTAGGGTCAGGCTCTTGGTGAGATGCATCGAATGTCCAGCCAAGATAACCCGTATAATGTTAATGATCAACTGGGTGGGGTTCAACAGCTGGCGGCACAATATTTGAATCTTGCCGGTGCACAACATCACTTGGACTATCAAACGTCCCATTTGGCTAGCTAATGGAACCCGTTTGATTTTCCAACGCAACCTCCTTATAATATCGAGCGACCGGCTACAAGGCAAGACCTTTTTATGAACGAGGATCATTATTATGATTTTCGTCAACCACTTGCAGGAAATGAACAAAATTTCAACAATACGGAAAATTCAGAATCTAGTAGTTCAATGTTTGAACCTAATGTATTCTCTCAAACTGCTGGTTCTGCTTTTACAAATTGGAATAGCCAAGCAAGTGGTTCAGGGTACTCCCCCTGGTCAAACCAAGAGCTGTCGCATAACGAGGTTGGTGGTTTTGGGTTTCAACAATTTTCGAACGAATGTGGCCCGTCAAGTATATCTTTTCCGGATAATCAAGACTATTATACACCCCAACCACCAGAGCCAACCCAGACTCAGCCAGATTATTCTTTTTTTAATTTATTTGATACTCCCAATTACCACCAACAGGGATTTCACCGAGAGGACTACAATGGCCCACCTTACAGGGGGGATTTAACACCAATAACGTATAGAGGAAACGACGAGTCCACATCTGAAGATCAACCGGACGATGATGCTGAACAATTAGGACGTGATCGTCGACAAAGAAACCCAACTAGATGTCCGATATCCGGTGGGCCACTATATAATCCCCAAGGGCGTGGTCATGGTCACTAAATGTTTGTATTTTCTATTGTTGTTACTTTAAATGTTTGTATTTTCTATTGTTATTTAATGTTTGAAATGATGAATGGTTGGGACACGTTTATTAAATAAAATCAATAATAAATAATAAACGCGTTTTTAATATAAAATAAATATATAAAATTAGATTGTGAAGCAACCTAAGATACTTATTAAAAATGAAAAACAAACTAAGCTACTTATTCAAACTGAAAAACAACCTAAGCTACTTATTCAAACTGAAAAACAACCTAAGCTACTTATTCAAACTGAAAAACAAACATTAAACAGACAACCTAACCATTACACAAACACACGTAGATTATTAACCATGAAACGAGTTATCAGACGAGTAGCCGTAGATTATTAACCATGAAACGAGTTATTAACCAGCTCGAATGTCATTTGTTTGTTCGTTCCAAAAGTGCATGTACTCCTCCTCTTGAAAATCATGATCTTCTAGTTCTCATAACACCGAAGTGTCAATATCTTGATTCACTGGTACTTGTGATAGGCTTTGATTAATTCCCACTTGAAATTCTGCAGATGGTTCAGTGTACCCGTCTTCATCGCTTGAATTTTCTTCGAACCTGATGTCTTCGATATCATCTACAGACGTTGATTCAGAGATGTATTCATCAGAGACATCAAAGCCACCGTCTTCGTCTTGGTTGGCCGGACATGTCTCGTATTCGGGTTCTTGGTTAATATAACCGGAATCACCAGCTAGAATTACCGCCTCCATTTTAACATAAATGTCACCCCTGTAACATGGTTGTCTTTCAGCCAAAAAAAACAACAACTCTAAACTGCCGTCATCGTGGATGTGCGAAGCTTCACGTACACCATTAAACTCGTAGGACAACAACATGGACACACTAAACTCTTCATTACTTACACCAACCAGGCTATATATTCTTTCAACAAGCTGCTCAAATGAGAATCTTTGACGTATAGGTAATGTGGACATTTTGGTTTATTCATCAGACGAAACAACACCCTGGTTGTAATATATTTCACCACCCTAAAAAATTCTTAAGAGAAACGGTGTGAATGAAGACATTGTGAAATACTCAAAATATTAAGATGAGAAAGGGCTGGATAGCTTTGGAACTGGTTCAGTTGATATGGTTTGTGATTTTGCTTGTGTCTCCATGTTCCTCATTTATAGAGATATATAGTTAGCTTTCAACCAAGCTTTACAGGGAATTCCAAAATGTATACTGTATGCATGTGATAAACTTTAATAACTGTATATGATCAATCAATTCTGTAATGGGTAATGAATGCATGTATAGTGTTTGCAGGTTGCTTTACATGTATAGTAACATCAACACTTTGCATGTGATAAACTTTGCAGGTTTATTGTTTGTATTCTCAGGCTTTAATTATGTTGATTCAATTATGTTGGATGGTAGGTATGATAGATAAATGTTGGATGGTAGTGTATGATAGTAATGTTTCGGTTGATTTGAAAAGAAAATAGCTGACTCTCCAGTGCTGGTGACATTTCGCACCTCCCAGGTGCGAAATAGGTCTAGAAACTTGTATTTCGCACCTCCTAAGTGCGAAATGGGCCCACCAGAGCTGACTCTCCAGTCCCGAGCCTAGATTTCGTGAACCGAAGCTGGAAACGAAGCTGATTTCACACCTGCCAAGTGCGAAATACCCCTTTTTATAAAAAAAAATCATCTCCACCCATTTTTGATGTTTTTTGGGGTAAAAAACCCATTTGTGAAAAAAATTCGTGTAAAAAGCACTTGGACTTGGTGACGTATAGACAGTTTGACTTTCTGAAAGTCAACAAGGTGAAAGTCAACTTGACTGATAGTGGCAAGATTCACAAGACTAAGGATAGCTTTTTATGGGTTATGAAGTTTGAGCTGAAGATGCATAAGGATGGGATGGAACCTGGTTTCTGTCGTAGAGATGCTTGCAATGAGGATATGCTTCTGGGGGATTGATTGTGTTTTAAACAGTTGTGCTCTCTTGTGGATTTAATTTGTTTTTTTCAGGGATGTGAGAATTACAATGTATAGATTTCTGTTCTTTACTAGTTTAGATACATGGATTTTTGGCAGGCAGTGTGCTCCCTTTTTGTTAGGCCACGGTCTTTTTTCGGATGGGTTAGTTCTTGGGGTATACACTCTGGTTCTCCCATTTCCATTTAGGTGTAATTACTTTTTGTTTTTAATAAAATTTGCTGGATACTGTTCCCTTTAACCCAAAAAAAACAAATTCCAAGTTTTTATATAATATTTATCAAAAGTTGGAATCCTTCACTTTCTAATGGAATTCAAACCATTCCCATGGAATATGTAAATATTACCCATTTTTGTCCTTCCAATCTAAAATAAAAATATCGAATCATGAACCTGGAGACGAAGAGAGAATAGTTACATGATTCGTAATCGAACTAAACATATCGTCAGTCGATCGACAAACAGTTGTTGATGTTCATAACCGTAAAAAATAAAAAACTTCACCCAAAGTTAACCAGGAATCGACCGACACAAATCGCAGCTGTTCATAAACGAAAAATTAAACACAAAAGTATAATGAAGCAAGCAAACACTCTTTCTATGATGAACTAACATAACCAAAAATCAAGCACAAACCTCGGTGTTCCTCGTAAAAAAGAATCACTGCTGAGTTCTTGATTTGTTTTGTTGATTGAGAAAGAGGGATAGGTCAAGATGGATCAATTTAAGAGGAAAGAGATGTCTTTATTTTTTAACATTCCAATTCCTTAAATTAATTTACCAACCAAAAACCCTATTTACATTTAAAGGATTCCATTCAAATTCCTTATATAACATT
>JBCNJP010000012.1:28286246-28318073 GCA_039602395.1 Deinandra increscens subsp. villosa | reverse complement strand
CAGAAGCTTTCGAGACCATTTGTTCGTGAATTAGAGACTTTTCGAGCCAAGTGAGACTTTTCGATCATGCTTTCTGGTCGAAAACCCTTTCCTGTCGCTTTCCCGTGATCGAGAAAGACCCTCTGTGTCTTTTTGATCAGGCGTGTTTCAGTCGAAAAGTCCCATTTTGAGACTTTTCGATCAGCTGCTTTTAATCGAGAAGTCCCTCTTTGTGACTTCTCGATCAGGTTTTTCGATCGGAAAGTCCTCTTCAGCGACTTTTCGATCAATCATTCATCAATCGAGAAGTCCCCTCTATGACTTCTCGATCCACCATCTCGATCGGAAAGTCCCCTGTGACTTTTCGATCCACTGCTCTCCTCAATCGAAAAGTCCCCTCCGAGACTTTTCGATCCAGATCCAACCTTTTCGATCGTAAATCACACTTTTCGACCACTTTCCTATCCGATCGAAAAGTACTTTTCGATCAGCCCTGTCCGATCGAAAACCCCTTGTCCGACCGAAAACCCACTTTTCGGTCCAAATCCTTTTTGCGGCAAAAACACTATTTTTTGCACTGTTTCACTAAAACGGACGTAACTTGGGCCTCGTTTGGAGTTAGAAGCTCAAATTTTAACACGACGGCCATGAGAACGAACCCCAGAATTACCCCCGACTAACGTCTAGGGGAGCTCGTTTGGACCTCCAAATTCCACTCCGAAGGCCTCCATTTTTCAGTTTTAAGTTTTTGACACTATTCTTTGAATAGTGATTTTGCCGCTTTTATAGGGATTGCACTAGAAGAGGATTCAAAGAAAATCATGCCTCTACTTCAACAAGGTACCACCGAAGCCAATACAGGTAAGAAAGAGGTATGCACTTGCTCTAGCTCTCACTATCAAGATGTGTACAATTCTTATAAAGATTTTGAAAACAAATTTCACTATGAATCCCTAAATTGTGAACGTGCCAATAGAGAGTCAAATTATTTTAAAGATCAAGCTAGGGTAAATAGGGAAACGTATGAAGCTGCTAAGTTAGATGTCAAAAATCTTGACAATCAATTGAGTGACACTAGAGTCCTGCTAAGAGTTGCTAATACAAAAGTTGAAAAACTAACAAAAGAGGTAGAAGAATTGAGAGATCAACTGGCTAAATCTCAAAGTAAATTAGACTCTAATAATAAGATTCAATCAAAAATGCTGGAAGCAAGGTCTCTTTTCTATAACTCTGATGTTAGGATGAAGTATGTTCAACAGAATTCAGGTCTGGGTTTTGGGGATGATAACAAAGATGAAACTTCATCTCACACTGTGCCTATGCTATATATGCATGAGATGATTTATGAACCTGAACCCTCAAAGGAAACAATAGATTCTTTAGATGACATTGACAAAAGACTTTTGAAATATCCTATTAAAATTACTGCTCCTGTTTCTAACCCTACTACTTCTTGTGCAGATACAGAAAACAAAGAAGCAGGTTCAAAGGGGGAAAGTGTTGGCATTGAGAGTCTAATGTTTCCTGACTTTAAAACTGAAAATTTTGCGTCAAATAAGTCTGAGTCTGAATTGAGCTTTGCTAAGCCTGATGTTTTTGACAAAACTTCTGTTTGTGGTGCTTTTAATTTCGGTGTTTGTGATCCTAAACTTTCCAAACCTTTGAGGAAAGTCAGGATTTTGAGAAAGGGTAAGGGACCACAGGTTGCTGGTCCTAAGCCTACTGATGCCAATTTGGTTGGTTTGAATGATTGTTTAAATGTGTGTGCTAATGTTTGTGATAATACTAGTAATGTGCAGAATGTGCAGAATGTGCACGAGGCCAGACCACATGACTTTATCCCATATCCTGAGGTAAATTCTGTGTATGAACAATTTGTGCCAGTACAACGGGAGTATGTGCTAACAACTAGGCCCAATGGCAAAGTTATGTGGATCCACAAAAATTCCAAACCATCTTGGGTATCCACAGGGAAGAAATAGTCCCAAGCTCCCGCATACCCAAAGAAACAGTCCTGCCACGTGTGTGGGAATCCTGGACATGTGGCAAGAAATTGTTTATATAGGCCATATGAACCCTACTACCCTAAAACTCATTTGAAAAACTACCAAGGGCAATCATATGGTGGCACAAACCACAAACCTGGCCACAGAAATGTAAATTATCAGCCAAAGGTACCTACAGGCTCAAAGGTATCTAAAGTGACCAAAGAGTCTGCACCTTCACACCCTAAGGTGCAGAGACATGTACCTTCACAACCAAAGGTACATAAGGTGACCAAAAAGTCTGCACCTTCAATCCCCAAGGTGCAGAAGTCTGTACCCTTGCAACCAAAGGTATATAAAGTTGACAAAAAGCCTAAGTCACCTCAACAACCAACCAAAACTAATTTCAAAGGCCATAAATTGAATAATTCTATTAACAAATCTGCTGTTGCTTTAAAACCTATTTGGGTTCCCAAACATGATGGTCTTTCAGAAAATAATCAAGAGAGGTGGAATGTGAAAAAGGTGGTAAATCAGTGTTACCTACCTAAAGGGGTGTATAAAGAACACTCCAAACAATTTGATGAAGTTATAGATATTAAATCAAACGTCTACCAAATTCCACCAAAAAGGGTTTAGGGTAAAGGGAAAGAGAACCATCAGCCCACGAATGTCATTTCCAATGATGGTCGTGTGAATTCTAATGAACTCAGAAAGCCCACTCCAATGCCCAACAAAAGCAAGAAACCCAAAACAAAGGTTCCCACAACCCCAATTCCCAATCTTTCAAAGAGAATGTGTCACACCCCGCCTCCTCACCTGTCACCCAGTCAGGTTCGGGGGAGGTGTTGTGGAAAACAGGCTGTCAATATCAGGTGCACGCGGAAGCAACAGATAATATATGTATTAAACAACAGATAATTTAGTTACAAACAGCCTAATATGGTTACATCACTTGATAGTAATAATGATAAGATTTGTTCTAGCATCTAAACAGAGTACTAGGTCACTGGGCCCGTAGGTTCTTGATAACTATTTGAACTTGTTCGCTTTTTCCTGTAAAGTCACCTACTTGGATGCTCTTTACTGATTTCCTGCAAAATTTGTAAACCACTGATATCAACAACAATGAAGTTGTTGGTGAGCCGTACCATACCTGTTACTCATCTTTCAAAGCTACTGGACTACAAACTTGCTTACATGTAATGACTAGAATTCAACCAATAAAATATATATAAGTCATGGGGTACAACACATGCACCAGAGGATTCTAGCATACTAGTTACGTAGTAATTTTTCACATTACATGCAATATATATCTGATGCGTAGCCAGTAAGCAATCAACTGTAGAACCACAACTGTTAGTTGAGTTCTCAAAACTTTCAATAACAAGGATAAGGTAACAGAACTCACATGATTAATCTGGCAAGCTCAACTTGATGGTATATTTGCAGCAATAGCGTTACTAGCAAAGCAACCTAAAACAAATATTTATAATCGTTATTGTTTATGACATTATCTGTCAATTCTGTTCTGATATATTCTGTTTTACTGAAATTTCTGGTTTCATATTTTATAACTCACTGCTTGCTATGGTGCTCTTTTATTTGTATATATATCAATTATTATCTTGGTTCGGAAAATGTCCTAACCTCAAATTTTTTTGAGTTTAAATATTCTGTGTTAAAACTGTTGCATAGTGCAATACTAATGTTGCATAATGCAATACTAATGTTGCATAATGCAACACTAAGTATTCTGACATTCGCGATCTGCGAATAGTATTTAATCAGATTCTGGTAAAGTGTGTGTCATTAACTGCTTCAAGTTTTATTGAACTCTAATTTTTATGTTTTTAGAATTGTTGCATAATGCAACACTAAACATCTATAATTATTTTAGCTTTGGAACTTCAAGTAGATGTCATTTAATTCACATCTTTAAATTATCCGTTAGCCTTTCAGATGTCATGTGTTCTTTTAAAATGGGTTTTTATTGTGTACAAGGTTATCACAATATTTATGAGATATCAGAACACGGTATACCTTCCGGTTGGTACGCGACTCGACCCCGGTTAACCGAGCAATGCTAGACATACCCAAATCTGACAAGCGAGTAGTCCATTCCACGTAGAATTTCGTTACGAACAATAATCCATGCTCGGTTTCTAGATTCAACCTCGTTTGACCCTTCAGAATCGTTGACCAGCTTGACCAAGGCTATAACCGAGTTGACTCGACACCCGGTTGACTCTTGTTGTCTCGAGTCAAAATTAACCCAAATCTGTCCAGAAATTAATCTGCTAGATTTCTTTAACACATTTGAAAGCATTTCTCGGCCACCAACATTGTCATCATTATCATCCGGCGGCCAGAGGCCATGGCCGCCGCCGGCAACCATGATACCGCCGTGAGTATCAGTCCACAACACATTATATCATCATCCAAACTCAAAACAAAATCAAATCTGTAGTATGCAGCAAGAATCGGAAGTTTTAGAAGGGGAATAAACTGAAATTTTGAAAGAACATAATAGGGGGGGTTTAAAACTCAGCCCTTACCGTCGCCGGAGGAGAAGAGCACGGCGGTGCCGCCGCCGTTGGGTTGCCGAATCGCGGCTGTCGCCGGCTTCTCTGTGCCGGAGCTGGATACCGACAGGAGAGAGAGAAGATTGACATTGCATGGTCGCGGAGCGCTCGGGTGACGCGCCGCCGCCGCCGCCCTACGACATCGAAGGAGGGCAACGGTTGTCGCCGTTCTTGCTCGACCACGGCGGACCAGAAACGAGTAGGAGGGAGAGGGGTGTACGTCCGGAGGTCGCCGTCGCCGGCCATGGTCATAGACCGGCCGGATTTAGTCGCCGGTGTTGAGCTCCGCAAGAGCATTCACGGTCCCTATCCCTCCCTCTCTAATTGTGTGTAATGGTGTCTGGACAAAAGTACAGAAGTACTACATGTACTTATTCAAAGTGTAGTACACTTTTTTTATTTTTATTTTATAAACCAGTATTATACCGCGTTATCCGAACACGTTAAATACTGATGTCAATTAGATGGTCCATAATAAATCTCGGCTTGAATGGAATACTATAAATGTCTTGTAAATATTCTCGGAATGCTTAAAATGTCGGATTATATCAAAACTGTTAAGTATTTAGTCGAACGTACGGTATAAAGCGCGTATCCGATGCGAATCCCATTTATCTCTGTTTTACAAACTGAGTATATCATCACGTCTATAATTCTCTATGAATACTCAGGAAAATACTTATAATCTTCACAGGGTCGGTAAATTAACTTACCCGGACATTGTTTATAGTGATTGGGCTTTTGTTAGGCCACAAATTCCTTAATGGGCCTCTTGGGCCTAACTAGGCGTACCGAATCCAATTTATGTTCGTAAAAATTTCCCTCGGGTTTTGCAAAATTTTTAGAGGTGTTACAACTCTCCCCTCCTTGAAAGAATTTCGTCCCGAAATTCGCAATGGCTAATCGGAGGAGTAACCATACATCTTTGTATTACGTCACATCCAATGTTTTCCTCATGGACTTCTCTGATCTCATAAGTAGACTTACTTTTATATCAATCCTCATTGCTCTTACTTAGATCGATTTTGGTATCTCTTTACTACTTAAAATGTCAGCCACTATTTATAGCTTTTCCCCTGGATGGTATTTAATCTTGCAATCATGATCACCTAATATCTTCATCCAGCGTCCTTGACGCATAATCACTCTGTATGATTTATGAGGTGTTATAAATTCTCAAGAACGGGATACACCACAATTTCTTTTCGCACAACTAATATATTCATATCTTTCAAAACATATACTTCTATGCCTAATTCCAGACCATGTGTGTGATGTAATTCTTTCCGTGTATTGTAAGTTGCTTGATGGCATGCGTAATTACCTTGTCACGTCACATGAGTATACCGCCAAATCCATTAGTTGATGTGTCAAAATTTATTATGAAGTTTTCATATCCATCAAATAATGAGGTAACCGGTTCCTTGTCGTTGGACAGATACTTCGTCGATCCTGTGTAAGGGATATGTACTCTTGATCGTTACACGGTAAAGGTTATGAAAATCAGTGTATATTGGCTTCAATCCACGTAGTTTCTTCTCAATGAGTACAAGCGTTTTCCTTAGATATGTGTTGAGCCTCACAAAATCATTGTCACAATGCTCCCACAGATAAATCTTCAATTCTTGTTTTTCAACTTGCTCGAGATTCGAGAGATGGATGGATAATCGAACACGTTATGATTAAAAATAGAGAATTTTATTGAATCTTGGAATTTGCACAACCATGTGATAGGAAGCTTAGAGCCTCAATCCCTTTAACAGAAGAGTTCAATGTGTTATAGATTTCTAAATAAGTCATGATGACTTTTAAAGTTCGAGGGGTTATGGATTTTTAAACGATATGCGAAGAGTATGACATTAACTCAAAACATGATGACAAGATAGCTAGATTGTAGTTTTATGGCACCAAAACTGAGTAATCAAATATGTTGTGTAGGGTTTGTGAATGAAAATTTTTGAAATTTCAAGGAATATTAATCAACATAATAGGATTCCAGATGCGCACATATGTACCTGCAAATTCACGATTACGTTCTAGAACCGTAGTCGTATATTTGCCTTATAAACATGCCCTATAAGTTGTCCCTTCATGTATCTTAATGATCAGGCCAATTCACCAGAAGAACAAAGAAATATAGATCATTTCATAGACGAATGAGAAATACAAATAGTAGTGAAGAGGCCTTTCAATAGATTGAAACGAACGAAGTTCATAATTTGATGAGAGGAGGGTTAACTAGGAGAAGAATCATAATCTAATATTTGCTTAGAATATAAACTATGTCTATTGTGATCTTCAAAGTCCTCTGCCTTGTTGATCTCACATCCGCTCCAAGTGTTGAATCCATGCCTTAAGTATGTCTCCTAATTTATCTCTTCTCGGCATCCGTCATGTGAAGCACCGAAGTAAGAAACTCATTAAACCACTTGATATTAAAAAATTTCCTCCATTTGAGACGTGGAACACGTCATGCACTCCACTGAATTCTTCCAGCTTCTCAGATTTATTTTTATAGATAGATATCCTCAACAATAAAATTGCGTAAGCCAATTCCATTTCTCTTTCAGAATTCCTTTCTCTTCCTTGGGTATGTGATATCGTTTTCTGTTATGTCATAATAGAGTCCTTTAAAGTTCTGGATACAAATCGGATCTTAACCTCTTCAAGGTGATCGTTGGTGTTCACACTAGTAGATAAAATGATTTCTTTCACTTCTGAATCCTCGGGCTCTTCAATTAGGGCCAATACTTTAAAATTTTAAGGTCATCTCTTCAATTTGCTTTCCATTTGAACTTCCAGTGCATCCATTATCATTTTAAATCGTCAAACTTTTCCCTACTATGATACCTATACTACCTAGTATAGTCATAATATCCATCAATTTCACTCTTTTCATCAATTAATAATGAACTTGTAAATTAACAATTCTAGTTAACTTTAATCTATTTCAACCAATTGAGTGTTTCAGTTGCATCATTACCATCCTATAGACAATCAACTATCTCATCATCCTTGAAAATAATTATTTGATCAAGCTAGACTTGATTGAACTGGGATTCACTCACTCCATCCCTGAAAATACCAGGTATGCAAGCAATGAATGCTTTGTGCGAGCATTCCTTCTTATAGCTCTTTCTTTTCTTTATTCAATCAACTCTTTTCCTTCCAGTCAGAATCCTCAGAACATTGCCGAGAGCCTCAACTTTGATAGAATTTTCTAGTCTTGCTCCTAAAGCTGGTAGTATATTTAGTAGGATGAGAGTAACGCTTTATAGTAACTTTCTTCTAGTGGCTAATACTAATTCTGATTGCACTCATACAACTTGATTTCTCGAAGTCATCACGAGTCTTGCTCTGCTTCTTTCTCCTTGGCCTTAAGTTCAGGAACTGTCGCCGCAGCTAGTACAGCTATTACCAGTCTTATAACTGCCACCAGCCTCCGTCTTCTGACGTAATTGTTCATAATTGAATTCCTATTTGTACTAAATGGGATTTTTTTTAAATCATTATGTTTATTTGTACTAAATGGGTTTTTTATTTATTTAAATCATTATGTTTATTTGTCATAGTTTCTTTCTCCAGTGGAGAGTTAAGCAATTTGCCACAATGGCGAACAATGTTTGGAATATTTATCAGGAATTGTTTTCTTGCATCTCAGATGTAGACCGTAATTTTCCTTATCACTGTTGTAAGGATTATGTGTTCTTTGTGTTATTTGTCAAAATTGACTTGTCGTGCCGGTCTTATGCCGGGTTGCACAAGACAATTATTATGAATATAAACGCACAAGCGTGCGAAATTTTAATTGGATCCTAATTTTAGGCAATCACTTAGGCTCCTAAGGCCACATTCTATGTCTAGACTTCGATCGTATAAATATATAATAAGTGTTTAAATGCATATTTTAACATCTATTTGCAATTTCATAGCTTATGATAACAGAATTAACTTTCGTCATAACCAACTAAGGTTTCAGAGATAATTCACATAATGCAGATATGGGGAGGACAAACATGACCTCTCACAGCACAATTATCAAATAAGATGCAAACATGCAATTTGAAACATGAAACGATTAGTCATAAGCCTATAGCAACTAGTCGTGTAGTAAAATTTTTCCTTTCTCATCATGAATGTATCGCCATATCAAAGCTTCTTGTCTCTTCTTAATTAGAGCCAATTCACCAATGTATATACTGTCTCCTTGCGTGCCTTCGCCATTCTCTTCTCTTCTTCTTGTACTCTATGTCTCTATTACATTACTAGTTAACACGCGGTTTTCCTCTATTTACCACGCTTGCAACATGCGACCTTGTACTAGTTTCTACCGATTCCTTGTAAAGGATGCATGAAATTGGTGGGCTAGGACCAGAGGATGACGAGAGGTAAAGTTCCATTACAGTGAGTATGGTGAAAATATATGTATATATATATATATATATTGTTGTGGTTGAACATGGTGTAATAACTGAGGTTGAAAATGATAAAGTTGCTGAACTGGTATGATTGCTTCTGATGAGACTGATGTGGTTAAGATATTAGACCAATCATATATGATTCAAGTTAAGTAGGGGATTTGATGAAATATGCAAATTGTCGATTCCTTGCAGACGTGGAAAACTGTAACTGTTAGACACTTGTCGTCCATATTCGGCTTAAAGCATCGTGGTGACATGATTATTTACATGGTTGTTGGCTAAAATAGTGATCTAATCGTCGACCATCCCATCCATGAAGTTGCATCTGTGGTAAAGTGACTATTGATTCCAGTTGCATAGGAAATGACTCATTCGATCCTTCTTTAACAGCTGCATAAACTGATGGCACGTAGACGTGATAAGAATGACATTCGGAGGGGTAGTTACCAATGTGTCCAAGCTGACATTACTTCCTTAACGCACTTTGACGATTGTTGTGGTTGTACGACATCCTCCTCCTTTTGAGGCTCTTCCTTGTTGTCTTGTGTTGTATCAATCATTGTCTTCACTATCTCTAGTTCAGCTAAAGATTTTTGAAATATCTAGCACAGATGCGTGGTCAAGACTTTTGACTTCTCCTTTTCAGGTTTCTCCTCTCGGATTGTCAACGTTTGTTATCACATCAATTGCGGCCTTTGCTATTTGCAGAATAAGACTTGCCAGATCCAAATGTTTGTGTTGGATGCATGCTTAAAACAATGTTAGTATATAACTAGGATATCAAATTCCCAATGAAAGCCTAGGTTACAGAACCCTACTTACACAAGAATGGTCACAACTTAGTGCTTTAACACATAATGAGGAAGACTATCAGCTTTAATGTGCCCACTAGGGTTCACCGAACTTTAGCGCACCTGTGGGTAGTAATGGCAGTTGGCCAGGCTGAAACTACTACCGACCTTACACTAAACTTCGATAGTTGCCTAATGCACAAATCTCAGCCTAAGTCAAGACTTAACAACGGGATTTGGTCTTAAAGTCCGATCTAGGTTCGAGCTTAGGGGATCTACAAGAACACCTAATCTGCTGGAACCTGTGGCTCTGATACCAACCTGTCACACCCCGCCTCCTCACCTGTCACCCAGTCAGGTTTGGGGGAGGTGTTGTGGAAAACAGGCTGTCAATATCAGGTGCACGCGGAAGCAACAGATAATATATGTATTAAACAACAGATAATTTAGTTACAAACAGCCTAATATGGTTACATCACTTGATAGTAATAATGATAAGATTTGTTCTAGCATCTAAACAGAGTACTAGGTCACTGGGCCCGAAGGTTCTTGATAACTATTTGAACTTGTTCGCTTTTTCCTGTAAAGTCACCTACTTGGATGCTCTTTACTGATTTCCTGCAAAATTTGTAAACCACTGATATCAACAACAATGAAGTTGTTGGTGAGCCGTACCATACCTGTTACTCATCTTTCAAAGCTACTGGACTACAAACTTGCTTACATGTAATGACTAGAATTCAACCAATAAAATATATATAAGTCATGGGGTACAACACATGCACCAAAGGATTCTAGCATACTAGTTACGTAGTAATTTTTCACATTACATGCAATATATATCTGATGCGTAGCCAGTAAGCAATTAACTGTAGAACCACAACTGTTAGTTGTGTTCTCAAAACTTTCAATAACAAGGATAAGGTAACAGAACTCACATGATTAATCTGGCAAGCTCAACTTGATGGTATATTTGCAGCAATAGCGTTACTAGCAAAGCAACCTAAAACAAATATTTATAATCGTTATTGTTTATGACATTATCTGTCAATTCTGTTCTGATATATTCTGTTTTACTGAAATTTCTGGTTTCATATTTTATAACTCACTGCTTGCTATGGTGCTCTTTTATTTGTATATATATCAATTATTATCTTGGTTCAGAAAATGTCCTAACCTCAAATTTTTTTGAGTTTAAATATTCTGTGTTAAAACTGTTGCATAATGCAATACTAATGTTGCATAATGCAATACTAATGTTGCATAATGCAACACTAAGTATTCTGACATTCGCGATCTGCGAATAGTATTTAATCAGATTCTGGTAAAGTGTGTGTCATTAACTGCTTCAAGTTTTATTGAACTCTAATTTTTATGTTTTTAGAATTGTTGCATAATGCAACACTAAACATCTATAATTATTTTAGCTTTGGAACTTCAAGTAGATGTCATTTAATTCACATCTTTAAATTATCCGTTAGCCTTTCAGATGTCATGTGTTCTTTTAAAATGGGTTTTTATTGTGTACAAGGTTATCACAATATTTATGAGATATCAGAACACGGTATACCTTCCGGTTGGTACGCGACTCGACCCCGGTTAACCGAGCAATGCTAGACATACCCAAATCTGACAAGCGAGTAGTCCATTCCACGTAGAATTTCGTTACGAACAATAATCCATGCTCGGTTTCTAGATTCAACCTCGTTTGACCCTTCAGAATCGTTGACCAGCTTGACCAAGGCTATAACCGAGTTGACTCGACACCCGGTTGACTCTTGTTGTCTCGAGTCAAAATTAACCCAAATCTGTCCAGAAATTAATCTGCTAGATTTCACATTTGAAAGCATTTCTCGGCCACCAACATTGTCATCATTATCATCCGGCGGCCAGAGGCCATGGCCGCCGCCGGCAACCATGATACCGCCGTGAGTATCAGTCCACAACACATTATATCATCATCCAAACTCAAAACAAAATCAAATCTGTAGTATGCAGCAAGAATCGGAAGTTTTAGAAGGGGAATAAACTGAAATTTTGAAAGAACATAATAGGGGGTTTAAAACTCAGCCCTTACCGTCGCTGGAGGAGCAGAGCACGGCGGTGCCGCCGCCGTTGGGTTGCCGAATCGCGGCTGTCGCCGGCTTCTCTGTGCCGGAGCTGGATACCGACAGGAGAGAGAGAAGAGTGACATTGCATGGTCGCGGAGCGCTCGGGTGACGCGCCGCCGCCGCCGCCCTACGACATCGAAGGAGGGCAACGGTTGTCGCCGTTCTTGCTCGACCACGGCGGACCAGAAACGAGTAGGAGGGAGAGGGGTGTACGTCCGGAGGTCGCCGTCGCCGGCCATGGTCATAGACCGGCCGGATTTAGTCGCCGGTGTTGAGCTCCGCAAGAGCATTCACGGTCCCTATCCCTCCCTCTCTAATTGTGTGTAATGGTGTCTGGACAAAAGTACAGAAGTACTACATGTACTTATTCAAAGTGTAGTACACTTTTTTTATTTTTATTTTATAAACCAGTATTATACCGCGTTATCCGAACACGTTAAATACTGATGTCAATTAGATGGTCCATAATAAATCTCGGCTTGAATGGAATACTATAAATGTCTTGTAAATATTCTCGGAATGCTTAAAATGTCGGATTATATCAAAACTGTTAAGTATTTAGTCGAACGTACGGTATAAAGCGCGTATCCGATGCGAATCCCATTTATCTCTGTTTTACAAACCGAGTATATCATCACGTCTATAATTCTCTATGAATACTCACAAAAATACTTATAATCTTCACAGGATCGGTAAATTAACTTACCCGGACATTGTTTATAGTGATTGGGCTTTTGTTAGGCCACAAATTCCTTAATGGGCCTCTTGGGCCTAACTAGGCTTACCGAATCCAATTTATGTTCGTAAAAATTTCCCTCGGGTTTTGCAAAATTTTTAGAGGTGTTACAGAATGTGCTTAAAAGAAATAACTTTCAATGATTCTGCAGGTATACCCAGAACAACAATGGCCTGGGTACTTATGGCTAACTAATCTCTCAATGTATGTAGGAACAGTCAAGGAGGACTTTCATTAACATTTCTTTGTTTCTGATAGTGATTGTTCCAGGCACAGGAAGGAGGCATCTCTTCACTACATGACATGCATATTTTCAATGGAGAGTTGTCCTTCTTGTGAGAGGTAAAAGTGTTTATATCAGCAAGGTACTATCTGGATTGATTGTTTCTTGACTAGGTATGGTTGTGCATAAAACAAAACCCTATTCTAGAAAATTGTCAAAAGAAAAACTTTGCAGGTTAGCGTGGCCAATTTTTTCTTATAGTGTGTTAGCGTACTGTGTTAGTGTGCCTATTAAAAAAATGTGTGTGTGATTATTAAAAATCAAAAAGCAAGGGGAAGAATAGAAAAGATGAAAATGTTGGCCCCTAAAAAAAATATTGTGCTTTTTATTTTTTAATCTTTTGTTTGTGTGTTTGAGAAGGTGGGAAATGAAATAAATTTCCAGGCGTTTGGTGGCTGACACGCGTAAAGTGGATGCAAAAAGCAGCGATTTGTGGTTGATGTGCTTGGTAGGCTCAGCTGTAATCAATAAAAAGGTATGTATTGTCACTACACTTAAAGATAACGTATGAGGCCTGATCGGAAGCACAAACTTAGGTTAGTACAATTTCCATTTGACTGTGTGTTAGGGTTCCTGAGACACACGCCCGATTCTGAGTTCTGATGCTA
Source organism: Deinandra increscens subsp. villosa (assembly GCA_039602395.1). Classification (NCBI taxonomy): domain Eukaryota; kingdom Viridiplantae; phylum Streptophyta; class Magnoliopsida; order Asterales; family Asteraceae; genus Deinandra; species Deinandra increscens. The sequence goes on along the minus strand of JBCNJP010000012.1, from coordinate 28,304,571 downwards.
TGCTTAAAAATCCCATCCCCTCTGCTTTGTGTGAGCAATGACCTGGGGATGTTGTACGTGAGTTAGGCCTCCTCTGTTCTGCGATGGCAGAGACCTGGAGCCTCCCTGATCCACGTACCAAATAAAGATCACATTGTACATTACATTATAAAACCAAAAAGATGCCAATGTGCACAAATCAAAAGAGGCCCTCAAGCGTCCAAAACCCTTAAGCCCTGTCACTGATGAGCGCATTATTAAAAATATTTCAAAAAATTCAGTTGACGCTGTATATTATCCCAAAAATCCCCGTGATCTATTCTTTCTCTTCTCAACCCAATCTGGAGCATGGTGTTAGGCTTAAGGAAAGGTGTCGTGAAAAATTGTGGTAGGGAAAACTGCTACACTTGATGGAATGTACAATTTATACCTAGGACTTATGTGTGTGGAATTGATGGTCATCATAATTAATACACCTAAAAGATAAAATAAAGTGACAAACTGTCCAAGTAAGAGAAAGTAGCTTGAGTTTAAAATGGATAAAAATACCGGCAATCACCAGAACGTGTGAAGTAGCTGAAGCTGAAAAGGGTTCCTCAGCCTCAGACAGTCTGGTATCATCCCTAATTTACCTTCTCTTGTGTGAGTTGTTAGATAGTTATTTAATCTTATTTTTTCTGGAGTGAGTGTTTTAATTTTCTTTCTTGAGTTTATGATTTGGATAGGTTGATTTATCAAGTTTTAAATAAGTTGTTATGGGTTTGAGCAAGAACTTATGCCCCCCCCCCCCCACCCCTCAAAAGTGACCCCTTTTTTAGGTGGAGAAGGAAGGAAATGGTGAGATATGGGAGATATGTAATGTCTTAGGGGGAGTGAGAAGTGTCCTAGGATTCAAGGAAGTATTTAGAGGAAACCCGTAATCAATGTTAGGGTTTATATTAAATGATGATGTTTCTCCTGTTAATACGATAACCAGTTATCATGTATCTGGTTAGTGTTTGTTCCATGATTGTGTGTACAGGTTAAGTTGAAGGACCAGGACTCGGATGAACAAAGCATTGTTGTTACTGCTGATCTAGTTGAATAACCAGTCGGAAAAGGACTTACCCTGTGCTTAGGAGAAGTTTGTTGGCTGTTCAAATGAAGCTTCCAAAGATTCAAAAGACACCATTCATATATTTAGGGGAAGCTACATTAAGAAAGTCAAGAATGCCAAGACAGGGGTTTTCAAAATTTTTACCCTCTGAAGACACAAGCAAGTCAAGACAGATTCTAATGATTCAGCAAGGACTGAAAATTTTCTCAAGAAGAAGCAAGTATTTAGGAATCCTCCTCTCATTATTTGTTCATCATTTGCAGTTCAAGCTGTTGCTGATAAAGAGAAAAGCCATTAATCATTCCCGTTGTTGTCCAATGAAGATTATTCATGATAAAGAATCTTCATCAACCCATGTTGAAGCCAAGGTGAAGAGTGAAAGTCGAAAACATTTAATATCACAAGCCAAGGAGAAGATTGTAAGGGACTAAATTGTGGCTTGTGTATTAAATCATCCTTTGGCGGACTAGTTTGAAGGCCTATGTGATAAAATAGGTGAGAAATAGTTAGGTTATGGGTATAATAGGTCATTGGGTCATTTTAGACATGTTTGGGCTTAATTTAAAAGAGTTTAGATGGGTTTTAGTGGGCCTTTGTGTGCATATACGGGAATTTTAGGGTTTAGGAGATTAGCTTGTTTTCCAAGCTAATCATCTCCTATAAATAGAATACCCATTTGTCTAGAATAAGTTGTTGATGTTTTTTCTCTTTGAAGGTGAAGAATTCGTAACCTACCCTAGGGTTTACGAAACTCAAGTGTATTGCAACCGAATTAATCAAGCATTGAGTATTCTATAATCGGTTTGTATTTTAGTGTTTTCTGTGTTTCATTCAATTAATTATTTGTTTCGTTTTATTAATCTTGAATCACCTATAAACACCGAATTCCGCACGGTTGTTTATGGTCTTTGGTATCGCGTGAGGGTTATTATGAACCTTACAAAGTTACCGCATGCGCCGAGTTCTTGTTGACACAGAAAGCTCAGCTGACATCATCAATGATGAATGTTGCCGCTAACTAGCCCCAGAAGGCCAGTCTCGTTTGGAGCCGGTTTACGAACCTCTAAGCGGGTTCTCCGGTGAAACTTGCATGCCACTAGGTCAGATCGATTTCCCAGTAACCATGGGAGATGGTGCGAGGGACATAACTGTCATGACAAACTTTCTAGTGGTACCCGCAAGGAGTGAATACAATGAAATAATTGGAAGACCGACTCTTGGAAACCTGGTGGCTGTAGTTTCTACCGCCCACGGTTTATTAATGCTCCTAACTCCGCGGGGCGTCGCCAAGGTTTGGGCAGAAAAGCCAATGATGATTGCGGAAGTAGCAACCCAACAGAGCGTACCGCCTACTAATGAAACGGAAAAATGGGTCATTAAGACATGTTTTCCTGACCAAACAATCATGCTAGGTGCCTCCCTAACACAAAAAATAAGATATCACCTGAAGCAACTCCTACGGGAGAACATGGATGTCTTTGCATTCACTCATAGTGACATGACGAGGGTCCCGCACGATGTCGCCGAACATCACCTAAGGGTATTCAAAGATGACAAGCCTTACGTACAGAAGTAGAGGCATATGGGAGAGAAGCGAAAGAAATTCATAACCTCTGAGCTAGAGAAATTGGAAACGGCGGGCATAGTCCGTCAAATGAAGGCACAAACTTGGCTTACAGACCCGGTTATCGTACCCAAGGTGGATGGTTCGTGGCGTATGTGCGTCGATTACACAAACCTTAAAAAGGCCTGCCCAAAGGATGCGTATTCTCTTCCAGTCATGGATGTGAAGGTGGATTCTTTGGTCCCATTCCGCCTCAAATGCTTTCTAGACGCCTACAAGGGCTATCACCAGGTCAAGATGGCGAGAGAGGATGAAGCAAAAACCACATTTTACACTGAAAATGGCATATACTGCTACACCAAAATGCCTTTTGGGTTAAAATATGCGGGGGCCAAATACCAAAAAATGATGGAAAAAATCTTCAAGGGCCAAATAGGAAAAACGTGGAAGTTTACGTAGACGACCTGGTGATCAAAAGTCTGGAGGAAAACCGTTTACTCCCCGATATTGTTGAAACCTTTTCAACCCTACGCAAAAATAACATAAAGCTCAACACGGGGAAATGCTCTTTTGGAATGGAGGAGGGCAAGTTTCTGGGCGTTATTGTCACGACGGAGTGTTTCCGTTTACATCCTGAAAAGGTAGCTGCAGTCACTAATATGCCATCTCCAGGTACGCTCAAAGAGGTGCAAGCGCTTAACGAAAGGTTGGTTGCCATCAATTGTTTTCTCTCCAAACATGCAGAAAGGTCACTCCCATTCATAACCGTTCTGAAAAAATGTTTGGCGGATAACCACTTCGAGTGGACATTGGAGGCGGAACAAGCATTTCAGGATTTAAAGGCATATCTGGTTAATCTTCCCGCCTTAACGGCCCTGCGCATCGATGGACTTTTGAAAATGTATCTTTCCACATCAGAGCGGGCAGTCAGTTCAGTTCTGCTGGTAGAACGGGGAGATGTACAAACACCCATTTACTACATAAGCAGGGTTTCTTACGGACGCAGAGTCTAATTATTCGATACTAGAAAAATTGGTGCTCGCGCTGGTGCACGCCTCCCGCCAACAACGAAGATACTTCCAGGCGCACGACACAGAAGTACTAACGAGTTACCCGTTGCAACGCATACTCAGAAAACCCGATCTCTCAGGACGCCTATGTAAATGGGCTATTGAGCTAGGGGTGTACAGTTTGTCATTTAAACCCCACACTACTATCAAAGGGCAAGTAATAGTAGACTTTATCTCAGAAATTCCCGCGGGAACACAACTTCCGTCAGAAGAGTTATGCCTTCCAAAAGCCAAAGAACTCCCAGCCAACCAGGTTTGGGAATTGCACTCAGATGGCATATCCAGCACAGAGGGCGCCAGTGCGGGGGTCATTCTTATAAGTCCAGCCAGAAAGGAATATGCGCGTGCATACAAGCTTAATTTTCGCGCAAGTAATAATGAGGCGGAGTATGAAGCGCTAATCGCGGGATTCAAACTCGTATTAAAACACAAGGCAAAACATATCCACGCGCACATTGACTCTCTCCTGGCTGCAAACCAGATCAACGCAGAATATGAGGCGAAAGATGAATCCATGGAAAAGTACCTCCGTGTATGCCGGGCGCTCATAAAGATTTTTGAAACCTGCAAAGTGATCCACGTACCTAGAAGCAAAAACAAAAAAGCTGACGCGCTGAGTAAACTAGCTTCCTGCTTCGCGGAGCCGCTGCAAAATGTACATGTGGAAGAATAGAAGGATCCGACTATATAAATACACCGAGTAAACATTGCGTAGCAATCCGCGGATAGCTGGACGACTCCGACCGTGAAGTATCTGATTGATGGAGACCTCCCGCATGATAAGGCCGAAGCTTGCAAGCTGCGTAGTAAGTGTGAACATTACTAGATGGTCAACGAAATCCTATATAGGCGGACATTTATGGGTCCCCTACTCAGGTGCGTTGATCCGGAAGAAGCTAACTACCTTATTCGAGAAGTGCATATGGGTATTTGCGGAATACATGCGGGGCCCAAAGCCGTGGTGGCCAAGTTAAAAAGCATAGGGTTTTATTGGCCAGGAATGCATTCTATGGCAGTGGAAGAATTGCGTAAATGTATTGTCAGAAGTACACACCAATGATCTCTAGACCCAAGATTGATTTGATCCCTGTGACGCCCGCATGGCCATTTCAAAAATGGGCCATGGACATAGTGGGCCCTTTTCCCGAAGCTGTGGGGAGGGTAAAGTTTTTAATAGTAGCGGTTGACTATTTCACCAAATGGGTGGAAGCTAAGCCCCTTGCCACTATCACGGCTACTAATGTCAAGAAATTCCTATGGGAATTCATTATATGCCGCTTCGGCATCCCTCTCTTCTTAGTATCCGACAATGGCACCTAGTTTACCGAAAAGGAACTCAAAAACTGGTGCGCGGAGTTATAGATACAACAAATCTTTACCTCGATAGCTCATCCTTAGGGAAACAACCAAATGGAAAGAATTAACAGAAGCCTTTTAGATGTCATTAAAACAAGGCTTGATTTTGAAGGCACATCTTGGGTGGATAAAGTCCCGCATGTCCTATGGGTTCATCGTACTATGAAAAAAGTCAAGGAATGGGGAAACACCTTTCAGCCTGATGTATGGTTCAGAGGCCATGATCCCAGCAGAATTCGGTATCCCCTCTCCCCGTCATCTCAATAATCGCCTTTCTAACAAAAATGAGGAGTTCCGCCATAACCTCGATCTCCTGGAAGAACGATGCGAATTGGCCGCGACTATAGAACAAAAGTACAAGGAACAATTAAAAAAGTTCTACAACAAACATGTGCGTAAGATGGAGTTTTAAGAGGGAGAATACGTGTTGCGCAACAATGAAGCCAGCAGAGCACTCCCAAGAGGAAGCTCAGTCCAAATTGGGAAGGACCATACGTGATACAGAAATATCTGGAAAAAGGGGCATATGAAAATGTTACATGTAATCCAAGTTTATTAATGACAGATCCAAGGATTTTGTAACAAATTTTCCATTCCATCGCCTTTTTTATATACGTTGTTATCCTTCAAATTCAGATTATGCTAACAAAGCTAAAATCTAAATTACCCGAGTAATGAATGGTAATCTAATTAGATGCGGATACCAATACAAAACACTTGAAAAATGAGCAAAGCAAGACTTAGTAAAAATACACGTTTGCTTTGCGGTACGCCCTGAATACAGGCGCGTAGGTCCGAGATACGCCGTCTGCAGCGGACATTCCCTTTAGCGCAAAAAAGTTAAAGTTAATGCTTGTGCAGCAACAAGCGCTTGGGTGGTTTGGAAAAAAGGGGCATATGAAAATGTTACATGTAATCCAAGGTGTTCCCATGTCGCCTTTCCTATTTGCCTTAGTCATGGAAGAGCTCCATGTCCTTTTGTCTCGAACCCTTGACGTTGGTACATTCCGGAGTATTAAATTACCCCGCTAAGGTCTTGTTCTCTCATACATTTCTTTTTTGCTGATGACGTTGTTATTATGGGTGAGGCATCCACTTCCAACATGTATAACCTTGCCTGTGTCCTTTGGTGTTTCAACCTCATATCTGGTTTGAAAGTTAGTCTTAAAAAAGCAGATTATTTAGGGTGAACATTGGTCATGAGGTGACTCATAGATTGGCTTCTTTGTTGAGATGTTATATTGATATCATTCCTTCGGTTTACCTTGGCATCCCTCTCGGGTTGAACTTGAATCTTATAAAGATATGGAAAAAAGACAAGATTTCTAACAGATTGTCTAGATGGAAGAGGAAAAATCTGACTTTTGGTGGTAGAGTTATCCTTGCAAAATCGGTGCTTGGGGCCATCCCTCTTATTACATCTCTTTTTTTAAAGCTCCCTTGAAAGTTGTGAAAGATATTGAATCGGTTAAAAGACGCTTTCTTTGAGGTGGTGATGGTTCGCAAAAAAAAAAGATTTCATGGGTTTCTTGGGATCGTGTGATGGCGGACAAGAAAGGGGGGGGGGGGGGGTTGGGCATTAGCTCCATTCGTGCTTCCAATCTGGGGTTACTCATTAAATGGATCCATAGACTCAAAGCGAAACATGGTGATTTATGGGTTCGTGTGATTAAGGTTTTTCACTACGTCAAAAAGTGGCTTTGGCCACGGTTCATTTTAACACATAGCCACTGTTTTGTAAAAAAAACGTGGCCAAAGGTAAGAAATACTAGTTTTAGCCACACATATTTTGTACCCGTGGCCAAATATATAGCCTTTGGACCCTTTTAGCCACATATTTTTTTATTTATGTGACAACAACAATCAGGTGCAGTGGCTTTAGTCACTGTTTTACAAAAACATGTGGCCCTTATTTGTCACACTTAATAAAGAGTGGCGAAATGCACCAAACGGCCACGGAATTTTTATGATTTTTAATTCGTGTGACCAAAAAGGAATGTATGGCCACGTTTAAATAATGTTGTGTGACGGAAGAGTAGATTTTATTACTTAGTAAATTAAAAAAACAAAACTATTAATTACATATTATGCGTGGCTAAATGTGAGCAATGGCCACGCTTTTTACTTAGTTATGTGGCTAAAAACTAGTACATATGGTCACTATTATTAGGTTGTGTGAATAAATAGTAGGTTGTGAGTGACAAAAATCTATTACATCTGGCCACATATATTAACCATGACTAAATAGTAGCCAACTCTAATTAGTTAATTATCTATGGCGACGGCGGATATACATCATTACTAGAGGTCAAATCTTTATCTACCACCTCGAGTTTCGGATATAAATCATATCATTAATTAATTAATTGTCGATCATCACCATATACGCCGTTAGCTCTCTCAGCTCTCTGTTTTTTGGTTTATCATGCCACTCTCTGAAAATGTGGCATTTGCGTCATCTGAATGTGGAAGATAGCCCCAAATACGGTGAGTAATCATCTAAATGACTGAAATTCAAATGCTTTAATGTGGAATTCGCGTCTCTGATATGGTTATTTTTCTTGAACAGGGGAAGAAGATTTTAGTCTGTTTACTTTGGTGATTTATCACCTAGGGTATTTTGCGAGCCTCAATGGTTGGATACAATACATCGATGGGAGGGTTCGCTACTTCGACGAGGTGGACATTAACTCCTTCTCGTTCGATGACCTAGGTCAAATGGTGTCTGACCTAGGTTATGACTTGGATGATTTCGACCCCTACTTGAGGATCCAAGGGTTGTCTCTGGATTTTGGACTGGTTCCATTCACTGATGATCCGAGGGATGTTAGGGCCTTGGCCCTGCACGTCATGGACAAGGAGGTCATATCCATCTACCTCGATGGTAGATGTGAAGGTGTCTTCCTCCTCCTCCTCCTCCCCCATCTGAAGGTATGACGATTCAGACAATTTCTCTAGTGGGAGCATGTTTTAAGTTTATGTTGTTTTTTTATTATATATATTTGTAATTAATTAACTGATATCACATCTTTTGGATTATATATGTAATTAATTGTTTATGTGTTATGCATCCGATGTGTCTTTTGACTCTTCTTCCTGAAGAATTCTAGTTCATCCGGTTGTCTTCTACATATATTAGGTTGTGTGACTAAATATTAGTGTATAAGGAATTGTATTCAACCACAATGATTTTAATTCACTAGATAATGGGCTTAAATACATGGGAACATCCTATAGATTACGAACAGAAATAACAAATTTGGTTATTTATAGTATATATAGTTCATACTGAAGAACTCTAGTTTATCCGGTTCATCCTGAAGAACTCTAGTTCATCCTGTTCTATTACTGAATAATTAGTCTTGATCCTGAAGAACTCTAGTTCATCCGGTTCTATTCTTCTTCTTCTCTAATGAATAACTAAAATTGATCCTGTTTATTATAAATCATCTCAGTCTGCCAAGGCAGTGAAACAGTTGTCTAAAAATGTCATCCGGTTCTGTTCATCTGCTCTCATTCCAGATGAACTCTTCTTTTTGATGAATTCTAGTTCATATGGTTTTGTTCTTGTTAGTTCATACGGTTTTGTTCTTGTTCCAATTTACTGAAGAATTAAAATCTATCCAGTTTATAAATCCTGTCATCCACTATTAGACAATCAAAAAATTATAAATTGTAGCAAACAAGGCTTGAACCTGGGTCAGTTAAAATAAAGGAACAAACTACAAGATTAAGAAGAACCATTGAGACAAAAGTGTTAATTGGTTATATTTTAGCCAGAACTTATTTAATTACTCCCATCACATAAGAAATAATTGATAAACAAAATTTGCGTTGCTAAAGGTAATAAATAGACACGGTAAAAACAGGATTTGCGTGGTAAAGGTAACAAAATATACACGGTTATCTTGGCCTGACCTTTCCACTTATTCCCACCATAGCTGGTAGCGTGTCCTGTCTGCCTTTAAAGTTCCACTTTTTCGCCAACAAAATCTTCTGTACAAACGCATTTCCTGATCATCAAGAAAAAAACTTCGATCGATCAATGGTTGCCTTTGGTAAACACTGGAGGATTAGGGGTGTTAATGAACCAGCACCCTACTACGGCAAGACTCCCCGTAAGTGTATTTTCACTCAACAATGGTTGTACGTTTTTATTTTTAGGGTTTTATGTTTGTTAGTTACTTACTCTCTACTATGAATTTGGGTTTTTTACAGGTGGTCGGAGGTTCACCCTCAAGGTCCATCACTGTGGCGATTTCCACCGGAATGCCGCCGGCCAGGATGTGTGGAAGGGAAAGGTAGATTATGTCGACTATGTCGAAATTCGCACATTTGATTGTCATGATCTGGATCAAATGGTGCAATACCTAAGCCACACATCGATTGGCTATTACCTCATTTACTGGAGGATCCCACCTCTGTCCATCAAATACGGGCTTGAGTACGCTGATTTCATCACTGCCGAAGTTGTAGGGGATATGAAACTTCATCTCCAGGGACCAGAGGGGGAGAGAGAGTTGGATGTGTATTTAATCCGGAACAGGGATTCCACCTACACCTCCGAGTTGGGACCGAGATTGCCGCCAGGTCAAAAGCTGTTTCTTGATGATAACAGCTTATTTGATGATGAAGACTATATGTCGGATGCTAGGTCTTAGCTAGTTAGATTTTTGTATAGGATATGATGAAAATCTTTGTATAAAGATCAATATATATATATATATATATATATATATATATATATATATATATATAAGGATCCTGCGAAAACTCTTTTTTTTGCGAAAACCTAAAAACTAACACTAAAACCTTCATAACTTTTACATACGTTAATATTTTTCTTTAAAACTTGCACCAAAAATCTTAAAATTCTATTGTCTTTGATTCTGGAAAAGAAATTGATATTTCAAAAAAAAAAAAAATTAGTGCACATGTGTATTATTAGTACACATGTGCACCATTTTCATTAGTACTACACAAATGAGAATTGTCATGCGAAAACATATTGTTTAGGTTAAAAACATTTAAAAAAACTATAATATTCATAGAACTAATGATATGCACATGTGTAGCATAAAATTTAAAAAAATTTAAAACGTTAAATATATTTTCAGAGTTAAAGATAACACTATTATAAGATTTATGGTGCAGTTTCTCTTTCAAAATATTAATGTATACGACACGTATAAAGTGCTTTATTATTAGTGCACATGTGCACTAATAAAAAACCACGAAAAACTAACAAAATTATAACGTATTTGATGCGATTTTTCTAAAAAAAAATATTAACGCATACTATATGTATGAGTTTTATTATTAGTGCACATGTGCACTAATAAAAAAACGACGAGACGTTAAAGTTTTTTTAAATTTTTTTCCAGAATTAAAGAACTCATAATTCTAAGGTTTTTGGTGCAAATTTTTTTAAAAAATATGATCGTATGAAAAAGTTATGAAGGTTTTAGTATTAGTTTTTAGGTTTTCACAAAAAGATGTGGTTTTTACATGATCCTTACCCTATATATATATATATATATATATATATATATATATATATATATATATATATATATATATAGGGTAAGGATCAATGGAAAACCTGGAAAACCCATCTTACACCATTGATTAGTTAATCTATGGTTGAAAATGAATATGTCATTTTTGGAAATAATTTGAAACTTATTTAATGCACCAAGGGCATAATAGACATATTATATTTTTATTAATAAATGTTCAAATCAATTTTCTCTCTCCTATCATTTATTTCCTAAACTCTCTCTCTCTCCTTTAATTTTAAATTTTCAGACCAAATTTTATAAAAATAAAAAACCTATTTTACAAAAGAAAAAAAATCGTTGATCATCAGCTCAACACCATCGTAACGATTGTTATATCATTGTAACAATAGTTTTATTTTTTTTCAAGAAAATAAACGATGGTTACATAGGTGTAACCATTCAGAAAAGTTTGTAAATTGTATTCGTCGTTCTATTGTTTCTAGATCTGATTACGCGTACGTAACACTTTTATTTCACATGTTTTTAATTGATGTTACACGAACGTAACACCATGTATTTTCTTTCTAGAACGTTATGAAATTGTTTCACGTGATTACGCATATGATAGTATTACATGAATGTAAGTAGTAATCTCTTATCGACTTCTTTCTTTCTAGGTAACTTTTCTGAATGGTTACACCTATGTAACTATCGTTTATTTTCTTGAAAAAATACCTAAAATTATTGTTACAACGATGAACAATCGTTGTGCTGGTGATGAACGATTTTTTTCTTTTGTAAATTAGGTTTGTTTTTTTTTTAAATTTAGACTGGAAATTTAAAATTAAAGTAGAGAGAGGGAGATTTTAGAAAAGAGTATATAAGAGAGAGGAAATTGGTTTAATCAATTTATTAAAAATAGTTTACAAAAATAGATTATGACAAGTTATCATATTGCCCTTTAAATAAAATAAAAATTATAAACAAAAGAAATAATGTGATTGGTTGAAAAATGTTTTCCAGGTTTTCCAATATTTAGAGCGTTTTCCAATGATCCTATTCCTATATATATATATATATATATATATGTATATATATATATATATAGAAAGAGGATCATTGAAAAACCCTCTAATTATTGGAAAACCTGGAAAACCTTTTTCAACCAATCACATTATTTTTTTTTTTAATTTTTTCTTTAATTTAAAGGGCAATATGGTAACTTGACATAATCTATTTTTGTAAACTATTTTTAATAAATGGTTAAACAAATTTTCTCTCTCCCATCTACTCTTTCCTAAAATCTCCCTCACTCTCTATCTCCTTTACTTTCAAATTTCCAGCTCAAATTAAAAAAAAAACACAAACCTAATTTACAAAAAAAATAAAAGAAAATTATTGATCAGCAGTTCATCATCAGCACAACGATTGTTACATCGTTGTAACAATAATTTTAGATACTTTTTCAAGAAAATAAACTATGGTTACATAGGTGTAACCATTCAGAAAAGTTACCTAGAAAGAAAGAAGTTGATAGGATATTACTACTTACATTTATGTAATAACTATTATATGCGTAATCACGTGAAACAATTTCATAACGTTCTAGAAAGAAAATACATGGTGTTACATTCGTGTAACATCAATTAAAATCATGTGAAATAAAAGTGTTACATCCGTGTAATAACTACGTACATCTATGTAATAACTATCATATGCGTAATCACGTGAAACAATTTCATAACGTTCTAGAAAGAAAATACATGGTGTTACATTCGTGTAACATCAATAAAAAACATGTGAAATAAAATGTTACATACGTGTAATCAGATCTAGAAACAATAGAACAACGAATACAATTTACAAACCTTTTTGAATGGTTACACTTATGTAACCATTGTTTATTTTCTTGAAAAAAAACCTAAAATTATTGTTACATCGATGTAACAACGTTACGCTAGTGATGAACTAATGATCAACGATTTTTTTCTTTTATAAATTAAGTTTATTTTTTTTTTTTGCTAAAATTTGGCATGAATATTTGAAATTAAAGGATAAAGAGAGAGAGAGTTTCGGAATATTGAGATGAGAGAGAGAAAATTGATTTGAACATTTATTATTAAAAATATGGTGTGTCTATTATGCCCTTGGTGCATTAAATTGTGACGCCCGCTCCCAGACTTGGCGCTAGGAGGGGTCACGAATCGGATTTACTCATGAACACAAGGTATCAACAGAGATATTAAGCAGCGGAAATTTAAAACTTTTATTTATATAAGCTAAGTACTACAGTAAGAGAGATATTGTACATAATTATAACTAATTATAAATACGAAATCTATAACTAAGCCAGCTTGCCAGAAATCCTTCCTTGATAGCTTTCCCGATTATCCCGTCCTCACAAGATCCGTGCCTTTACTTCTAAACGTCTCTGCAGAACCTAGCATACATACTTTTAAAAAGTCAGCTTACGCTGGTGAGTTCTACCGTTTAGTTTAAAACCGTTAAAGTGTTTACCTGGTTTTCACAACACACATTTATAAATCACATATAAATTCTAGCACGTATTTATTATGATAATATATCTTATTATCTTAACCATGACCCTAGGCTAAACTTCTAGGTCACTATATTTATCTGACTCTTTTATTATGAGCAGACCTGCCACTGCATTCTCTAGGGCACCCCCATTGGAGAAGCAGCGCCGTCCGTACACGGTACTCTAGGGCACCCCCATTGGAGCAGCAGCGACTCCTCATTCTTACCAGTAACCCTAGGCTTATCATCTGGGTTACCGACTCTTCCTATGAGAAAACCTGACACTACATTCTCTAGGGCACCCCCATTGGAGAAGCAGCGCCGTTCGTACACGGTACTCTAGGGCACCCCCATTGGAGCAACAACGATTCCTCAACTTTATCTACCAACTTTATACTTAACTATATTAGGTCATTTTCTCGTCTTAATGACTTAATTTCCGATCACGTATACTACCCACCCCTAGTTAAATAACCAGATGCTTTAGGTTTGTTATTAAACAGTGATAATGCATTCATATACTGCAACAAATGGACATCCCCCAATTTACCGTTAGTGTATGTATACAGGATGTACCAGCGGCGTATCCTCCACACTTCCAATATACCGGGTAACTTATACTACTATGTATATATATAGGATGTACCAGCGGCGTATCCACCACATATTAATATAAGCAAATGCACCACTTGTTCTCATATAATCATACATATTCACTAAACGTTTACTAACAACTCCCTAGTCACTTGGCCATCTAATTTCAAAACAAGTATATACACATCACATTATAGTCAACATAATTGCATAACACATATAAGCAATTCAACAACAATTTCATCATACAACATGTATATATCAAGTCACAATTATCTTGAATATATTTTCACAAATACTGTATGTATACTAGCCCGAAAACATTTAAAAACATTTAAAACATCTAAAACATTTACAAGTGGGCTTGTAGAAACTCACCTGATATCTTTAATCAGTTATTCAGACAGAACCTCCGTTATGGTCCACAATTAACCTAATCGCGTATCGGATTGCGTTAATGCAAAGTCATTATAAATAATACCTATATCCTATTATCCTAATAATACTTTATTAGGGTTCATCTCTTTTAAGGTCAAAATGACCAAAATGCCCTTATAGGCATAATAACCTTTTTTATTGATAATTATGAAGACGCGCATTCCTATAAGTAGACACTCACTCCGGGATCGCCCAGTGTTGGGATGCCATTGCCCAGATGGGATGGCGACACCCCCGCTATTGCCAGAAACCCCAGTGTACATGTGCCTACCCTTCCGGTCCGCGCGAACCTCTAATATCCGATTAGCTCGATATTTTAAATACTTGATTATATAGCCAATTTACTTTCATATATTCTTATTATATATATAAACATGTTAAAAGACCAAAAATCAAGTACCCATACCCTCCGGATTATTTTATAATAATTATCTTTATTTAGAAACCCTAATTTCATGAATTTCTCGTTTTATAATCAAAACTCATTTTTAATTCAAACCAACTTAGGGTTTTATCAATTATAACATTTTATAATATCCTTTAAAAGATCTAAGCTTAGTTCAACATCGTTTAGTCAATTTGGGCAGAGTAACGTTATGAAAACCCTAATTTTGACCCGTTAATAAAACCTTTACCAAACCTTTTCCAATTATGAAATAAACTTAGGGCTTTCTTAAAATACATCATTTTATGATTACCTACAAAAATTCAGACCTTAATTCCCAACCGATCACCCGATTTCATCAAAACAAGCTCAAGAACCCTAATTTTAACATATTTTTAGAAACCATACTTAGAAGTCGAATTAGCCAAAACTGAAAGAGGTTATTTTAGACCTTACCTAATAGTGTTTGACTGCAGAAGATGGCATCTTAACTCCTCGTCGTTTGCTCGCAATCGTTGGATGAAGATTCTGGGGTTTTTAGGGTTTTTAGAGGAAGAAATCAGTGAATTGGTGAAGGATTTGGACGAATTGAAGCTGGTATTTATAGCCTAAGGTGCGCCCAGAGGTAACAACACGTGTGGGGGTGACTAAGGGTTCAAGTTCGACGCGTTTCATGGCCAAACGTGAGCTGCAAGCTCGTTGTCGTGGCCAAAAACGAACCAGGTAGGTTTTCTGCGAAGATGAGATCCTCGCGTATCGCGCAGGACCTCTATACATGGCTCGCGATACGCGAGCTAGTGGTGTTCCGGCCAGATTTTGGATTTTAACACTTTTGGTCCCTGTGGTTTGGTTTGGTGCACTCTTACCCCCTATACTTCTATCCTTTCATCATTTTATGTACCAAAACATTAAGGGACATATTTCTAACATTTTCTAGGGTTTCTAAGGCTCGGGATTCGTACGATAACAAATACATACATTTATATATATTTTCTTTATTATTTGCTAATTTACGTTCTAGCCCCTCAACTTTACAATACTTATCATTTTATGTTACGAATCATATTAGTATATATTTTTACTAATTTCTAAGTCTGAAAATACTTATAATGAATATAAACACGTATAATACTTGTATATGTTTATATCTTTACAATAATTACGCTTTTAGCCCTTTTACTTTTCTGTTAGCTATTAGCACACGTATTTACATGTATATATCCATCAAATGATTCATGTATCAACATGTTATACATATTCATCTCATATTCTACTTTATTTAACGTTTAACACATTCGTTTATGCGCAATTCATCATATTGGCTATCAAACGAATAATTCTAACGCATGCAACCTATCCAATGTATAGTCTTACCATATTTATCAATCAAGCTTGCGTATTTATAATATAAACACGTATTTACTATATATATTATGTATCTATGAATTTTGGGATGTTACATAAATAGATTTCAAATTATTTCCAAAAATGACATATTCATTTTCAACCATAGATTAACTAATCAATGGTGTAAGATGGGTTTTCCAGGTTTTCCAAAAAGGTGAGGTTTTCCATTGATCCTTAATATATATATATATATATATATATATATATATATATATATATATATATATATATATATATATAGGGTAGGGATCCATGGAAAACCTTTCATTTTTGAAAAAACCTGGAAAACCATTTTCTAACCATTGATTTAAAATTGATGGTTGAGATTAAACGAGGGCAAGATTGTAAAATGTATAGGTTTAATGAAGGTCATAATAGACAAATCATAATTATATTAATTAATGTTTTAATTAATTTTCTCTTTCCAATCTTTCATTTCCTAAAATCTATCATTCTTTCTCTCTCTATCTCTCTCTCCTTTAATTTCAAATTTTCAGACCAAGTTATAGAAAAAATTCGAATATCTTTTAAGAAAAAACAAAAAAAAACGTTTATTATAAATTCATCACTCTCGTCAGTGTTGTTACATAGGTGTAACAACAATTTCATGTATATTTTTAAAGAAGAAAAAATGTCACTGTTATAATGAGAAGTTGAGATGAAACAATGTTTGTTACACCGGTGTATCACTAGTTCATTACTATCATTACTATCGTCAACGTTGTTATGAGAAGTTGAGATGAAACAAATTTGTTACACGAGTGTAATTACTTGTTGAAGGCTAAAGTTAGACTTATGTAACCATTTTTTTAAATTGAGATGTAGATGAGATACAAACCACGTTACATGTGTGTAATCACAATTTACATGATAAATCAAATTAAATAGTGGCAATCTAACAAACCCCAATTACATTTGTGTAATCAATTCATAACTTCATAATTAGAACGTGAAAACTTATGAATACCTAAGTGTAAGTAACAGAATATAATATAATAAATGGAGACTTGGATTATCATGGTTACACAAATTTAACATGTCTTCTTCATGTGCGTCATCATTATCTTCAATGACGTCTTCATGTACATCATCTTCTTTCATCCTCTTTGTTCTTCAAAATCGTTGTTACACCGTTGTAACAACTACGAACAATATATAAAAAAACACCAAATTAGACAAAATTATAAATCAAATAAACATCTCTAATCCTCAAATTTGTACATAATGATCAAAACTGAGACAATCAAAAAATAGATAGTTATGATGATTTATGGAGTGTAAATGTGGAGTGTAGTTATGATGATTTAAAGAAACAAATGGTTTCCTTAAAATAGTTTATGTGAAATTTACCTTATTACCCTTTTAATAAAAGAAATAATGGAAAATAGGAGGAATTATTTGATTGGTTGAAAATGGTTTTCCAGGTTTTCCAAAAACTAAAGGGTTTTCTAATGATCACTTTTCTATATATATATATATATATATATATATATATATATATATATATATATATATATATATATATATAGGGTGAGGTTCATTGTAGACACCCCCATAAGTGTAGACATGTAGACACCCTATTTCACATGTGAAATTACTTTATTTCACATGTGTTTTCACATGTGAAATTTTCTGAACAATGAGAAAAATGAAAAAAAGAAAAAAGAAATTAATCATAACCATTAGATCAAGAGATCTAATGGTGAAAAAAGGTGTCTACCTGTCTACACTTATGGGGGTGTCTACAATGAACTTTTCACTATATATATAGGGAAGGGAACAATTATTAACCATTTCTTAGAGGATTAACCAAATAACCAACATCTAATGGTTAAAAAATTCAGATCTCACTAGATCATAAGTTGACCAAAAAGCCTGCACCTTCAATCCCCAAGGTGCAGAAGTCTGTACCCTTGCAACCAAAGGTATAGAAAGTTGACAAAAAGCCTAAGTCACCTCAACAACCAACCAAAACTGATTTCAAAGGTCATAAATTGAATAATTCTGTTAACAAATCTGCTGTTGCTTTAAAACCTATTTGGGTTCCCAAACATGATGGTCTTTCAGAAAATAATCAAGAGAGGTGGAATGTGAAAAAGGTGGTAAATCAGTGTTACCTACCTAAAGGGGTGTATAAAGAACACTCCAAACAATTTGATGAAGTTACAGATAATAAATCAAACGTCTACCAAATTCCACCAAAAAGGGTTCAGGGTAAAGGGAAAGAGAACCATCAGCCCATGAATGTCATTTCCAATGATGGTCGTGTGAATTCTAATGAACTCACAAAGCCCACTCCAATGCCCAACAAAAGCAAGAAACCCAAAACAAAGGTTCCCACAACCCCAATTCCCAATCTTTCAAAGAGAATGTGCTTAAAAGAAATAACTTTCAATG
>JBCNJP010000012.1:28236228-28285746 GCA_039602395.1 Deinandra increscens subsp. villosa | reverse complement strand
CTTCTTTGATGATGAAGACTATATGTCGGATGCTAGGTCTTAGCTAGTAAGATTTTTGTATAGGATATGATGAAAATCTTTGTATAAAGATCAATATATATATATATATATATATATATATATATATATATATATATATATATAGATTTGGGGTAAAATACATCAAGCAAAAACGCTACATCAATGCGGATTGATCTGGGGCGTCCATCAAGATCATCCAACAGCCAGGATCTATGGTGTTTTCCGCCTATGGTGTTTTTTTTTCCCCGAAAACGCCATAGGCGAAAACACCATAGATCTTGGCTGTTGGATGATCTTGATGGACGCCCCAGATCAATCCGCATTGATGTAGCGTTTTTGCTTGATGTAGCGTAACTCGACTCTATATATATATATATATATATATATATATATAGGGTAAGGATTAATGGAAAAACTCACCTTTTTGGAAAACGTGGAAAACCCATCTTACACCATTGATTAGTTAATCTATGGTTGAAAATGAATATGTCATTTTTGGAAATAATTTGAAACTTATTTAATGCACCAAGGGCATAATAGACATATTATATTTTTAATAATAAATGTTCAAATCAATTTTCTCTCTCCTATCATTTTTTTCCTAAACTCTCTCTCTCTCCTTTAATTTTAAATTTTCAGACCAAATTTTATAAAAATAAAAAACCTATTTTACAAAAGAAAAAAAATCGTTGATCATCAGCTCAACACCAGCGTAATGATTGTTACATCATTGTAACAATAGTTTTATTTTTTTTTCAAGAAAATAAACGATGGTTACATAGGTGTAACCATTCAGAAAAGTTTGTAAATTGTATTCGTCGTTCTATTGTTTCTAGATCTGATTACACATACGTAACACTTTTATTTCACATGTTTTTAATTGATGTTACACGAACGTAACACCATGTATTATCTTTCTAGAACGTTGTGAAATTGTTTCACGTGATTACGCTAATGATAGTATTACATAAATGTAAGTAGTAATCTCTTATCGACTTCTTTCTTTCTAGGTAACTTTTCTGAATGGTTACACCTATGTAACTATCATTTATTTTCTTGAAAAAATACCTAAAATTATTGTTACAACGATGTAACAATCGTTGTGCTGGTGATGAACGATTTTTTTTCTTTTGTAAATTAGGTTTGTTTTTTTTTTCTTTTGTAAATTAGGTTTGTTTTTTTTAAATTTAGACTGGAAATTTAAAATTAGACCATGAACATACGTAATCACTACAATTAAATCAACAGCGAGTCCTCGAGTCACTTTTGTCGTGAAATTTAATTATTTAATTGTTATTTATTTATTCTTCCATCTCATTTAGTCGTCGAGGTTGTCTTCGGGTCTAACCGTTCCGATTTTGTGGTGTCATTGTCTATTCATGTCTCCTTCACCAGGTGAGTATTCATAGCCCCACTTTGTTTTAAATGTTTTGGGGTGCAACATGTATCGTATCAAATCCATACTCGATTTACTTTACTCAAAAACTACATGCAAACTCTATGTTGTTATGTGTACTTTTGTATGTGAACTTGTGTGGATTATTTGATGCTATGTTGTGAACGACCTCTAGAATGACCTCGCGTAACATTAACTGTAGAAATCGGAATTACGGTAATAGATATGTTGGCTTCACAAGCCCACTTGGTCATTGGAAACCTTATTGTCAGGGTTGGATCATGCATATTTATGTTCTCTATCTCATATCTATTTTATCATACTTGATTGCACTTAACTCATGGATCACATGCTTTAATCTATGGCAGTACATTAAACCTATGTTTACTCACCAACTATTCGTAGTTGACCTTTATATTGTACATGTTGCATGTTTTGTTGTTTGATGATGTTGATATTGTTGATGACACTATAAGATACATGCAGTGACCTAATTTAATTAATTTAATTTGTTATTCGTTATTTTTGTATTTGAATTATTATGTATTCATTGAATTGTATAAAATTGGTTGATTAAGAATATCGCAACATTAAATTAGTGTTGTGTGCATCTGGACAATCATCACACCCCAACATATTTTGTCGTCGGTTGGGGTGTGACAGATTGGTATCAGAGTCACGACTGTAGGGATCTAGGTTATTAGAACTGGCTTGACCTAGACTTATGCCTTAAGTGTCCTGCATAAGTGTCTCATGCATAGCATACCTATATGATTTATATGTCCATAAATTACATCTTAATCATGTATATTTCCATCGTTGCCCTTGCTGGTATCGGTCAGCACACACTTG
This sequence comes from Deinandra increscens subsp. villosa, assembly GCA_039602395.1. Classification (NCBI taxonomy): domain Eukaryota; kingdom Viridiplantae; phylum Streptophyta; class Magnoliopsida; order Asterales; family Asteraceae; genus Deinandra; species Deinandra increscens. The sequence goes on along the minus strand of JBCNJP010000012.1, from coordinate 28,283,477 downwards.
TACACTAATCACTTGAGGCTTCCTATCCTCCTTCCCTTATTATGGTGTCTTACGTACCATTTAGGAAATTGATTTCTCGATTTTTTGATCTCGTCAGAGTTAGGGTTTTAGCGGTAGACATTTAGTAACTAGAAGAGTAGAAGCACCGGTAGTCGGGGTCTCTATCAAGAAAAGCGTTACGCATAAATCCGAATTTCCGGACTCGGACGCTCACTTGGGACACCCCGACGAGAGTGTCGAAACCTATTAAGCCAAAGCACGTCAACTATCGTTAGGACCGTACGGTTGTAGTTTCCCTATCAGGAATGACGACCATTTCATTATGTTTTTACTAAAATCACTAGATTTTGTGTTTTACGTGTTATTATGTTTACTATGGGTCTCGATGATTCATAATGATCTATGTTACACTACCTCATGGTTCACTAATACACGTGTCTTGCATTTAATTCCTCGTGTCCTAAATTATTATCGACTTGAATTATTATTTTATGTATCGGTGATTTCACTATTTCCTCGATATCTTACGACTTATTTTGTTTTGTCGTTACGTGATGATTCGATTCGGTTATTATATGAAGCCTTACTCTCTTTTGATTCCCAATTGATCATCCACCATGTCTTACCTCTCGTCTAATGATTGTTTCCCTCTTTTTCAAAGCATGGGTCGCAATAACCGTAGCTGCAACCACAAAATAGTCTGGAGAATTGCATGGAAAGTGGTGGCTATAGTCCCTAACCTGATCCAGCAAGCCCTCAATGTTAAGTCCATTAGTAATGACACCGCTGCAAACCACGTTTGCCTCTCCGAACGCCGTAAGACACGCGATCCTCCGGAATGCAATGGCTTTGGAAACCCTACCGGTCTACCCCAAGGAAATTCTGGTATTGGGTCCTCCTCTATGAGGGTCAGCAAGAAGAAAAGAAGGGCTAAGCTTACTGTTGGGGTGACAACTCCTGTCACCCCAACTGATGCTGCCAATTCCGCACCTCCCGTTGCTCGAAGGAATCCTGTGACACCACAAGCCAAGAAGCCTTACAGTGGGCATCATCCTTCTTGCAATCGGTGCAACCGTCACCACCCTACCCACCTTCTTTGCTGGTAATGCAAAAATTATGGCCTCCACGATCATCGTGTGGGCAACTGTCACCGATCCATCCATCCCATGAACACATGTGACCAGCCAGCTCGAGCTCAGCCTCAAATGGTTCAACCAACGGTACCAATGCCTGTCCAGGTCCCTACTGCTCACTAGACTGCCTTTGTCTCCACTTTTGCTTACTCTCATATGGGACTATTGGTCACATTCCTCATACTCATCCCCTGTTGGCCACCATTAGCAACCCCATCTACCACTATGCTGATCTTGGGACCCATGCTGGAGCTTTCAACTCTAATGTCGTTTTTTGAACCTTGTGTCGATGTTTTATGATCATTTGAAATTATTGGCACTTTATGTAATCGTTTACCTTAAATGTGATGATGTTTGACACTTTATCATTTATCTCAATCATGCATTTATGGTCCATGTTATATTTTGTTCTTTTATTTCTGATCCGTTTACCTCTCATACCCTCTTTAGTGTTGTGTGTGTTGGGTGAATTCTTGTTGATGGGTTCACGAGTTTATATGTTGCATCATTACGGGATTACATGCATACATGGGAACAGATGGGCACGTTAGCAAGTTTACGAACCTACGTACACATGACTATCCATTTTACCAAAACCTTCAAGTTGTCCGTTTTAAATATCTCATTTTAAGCTCGCATGCATATCTTCTAGGTATGTGTGTCTGGGAGTCTACCCGTTTGGAAATTTATGAATTTACAAGTCCACATGTTTACAGGATTGCATGTGTATCGTGTATGAGTTTATGACTTTACTACCTCTCGAGTAGATAACTTAACACACGTACCGATCTCAAAGTTAAACACTCAAAGCTAAATCTTCATAATCATCAAGTTATGTCTACCCTGCGACCTAACTTATTGGCTTTCATGCCTTGGCATTGTTCACCATTGGATTCTCCAAACCTCTTCCCTCTTGTCTCAGCGTACCTTTGAAGTTTTATTTCTTATATCATTAAAATCAGGGCACCCTAAGAAAATCATTTGTAACTCGCCCGAACACTCAGGTCCCGACAATCCTTGACGATAAACCAGTCTGTGGGCTCAAGCCCACAATTACTTGCATATGGAGCTCGTGCATCTAGGACCTAATGGTGAAAGTTCAAGAATAGGGGAACCGAAGACACATCGGGTCTTCCTCGCATTCGCCAAATCGACTTTCACATCGTGCCTTGTGCGACTCCAGTTACAAGTCACCTTATCGTCTCTGACCTTGAGGGCCATTTGGCTCTGTGCGATCGTCTCTCCCTTCTGGGTTTTATTAGGTCCATTGGGGTTATGCTTCTTCGTTTATGCCCTTCATGTGTCACGACCTTCACTCGTGTCGAGAGCTTTCATATAATTGCGCAGTGTGTATGATTCTGGACTCCATGATTCGGTTGTCTCTTGCGGCACCTTCCCAAAATTCGTGATCGCCCTCATGTGCGACATATGAATTTGCTCATAGCTCGTATATGATTTTATCACATGGGACTTGCTTATACTCCATCATTAGACTCTGGGATACTTCGGCTAGTTAGATTCATGAATCCGACTCTTGTTAACTCAAGAGCCAATATGTAGAATCGATTCTCGCCATTTCATTCCCATATTTGCCTTGTGTTGTTCCACTATTGATTCATGGCTTTGATTTCAGATTTAGTATCCATCCTTCGGATCATGGATTTACCCTCAGGTTTGACTCCTTTTCGTTGAGTGACCTCGATGTTATTCCAATTGCGGATTAGTCATTCCTTATCCTATCCTTATTTGACAACTTGTAGATTCATTAATCTATATCCTTGCCTATGTCGTTCAGTTCTAAAACTTTGGTCTCATTTGTATGGTTCTATTGGTGGATGTGATCGGGAATCTCTGTCATTCGAGCTATTTCATATCATGTTATTTGATTTATCGAGTTCACATATTTCAAGTTATGATATTCGATGCATTTATCAGGTTCATGTATTTCGAATCATGTATGCAGTTCATGCTATCGGACTCATGTATTTCAAGTCATGCTATTCGATTCATATTATCGGGCTCATGTATTTCGGGTCATGCTATTCGTTTCATTTTATTGAGCTCATGTATTTCGGGTCATTATATTCACCTCATGTCATCAGACTCATGTATTTTGAGTCACGCTATTCGATTTATATCATCGGATATGTAAATTTCAAGTCATGTTGTTCGGTTCATGTCATCGGATACATGTAGTCCAAGTTAAGATGTTAGGTTCATGTTATCGTATACATGTATTTCGAGTCATGTTGTTTGGTTTGTATTATCGGATACATGTATTTCGATTCATATTGTTGGGCTCATGTTATCGGATACGTGTATTTCGAATCATGATGTTCGATTCGCCTTACCATATTCATGCATTTCAAATCGTGTTGCCTTATTTATGCTATCAGATTTTTATATCACGAATCACGGGGTTCATTCCATGTCAATGGAGTCAGGTGATCGAAAATGTACCATTTTATTCACGTTGGTCGTGACAAGCGAACAAGTACTAATCGACGCATGGCATCCAATGCGTGGTGTTCCGTTCAACTCATGGTACTTGATTTTTTTTATATCGATTGCTTCATTGATTGAGCCTTTTTGTGCTCGACGCTTGAAAATTCGGTTGCGCATCGTTAATTCAAGCGTTGATCATTATTCGACTCTTGCCAAACCAAGGAATCATATGTACTACTACCAGCGATTCAGTGTGATGCTAGCTTGGCATACGATCGATATTTGTCATGGGTATAGGTCTTGGGTTTCAGAGAGGGCTGATTCGGAATATGTCCAGGTATCGTGTCTTGTAAGGTAAACCGGATGTGGGTCGCTACCCATCAAGTTCACCAGAGCTTGACGCTTTGCCTTGATAAGAGTTCCAAACTCCATATTTTTGTTATCATTGTTTATCACTATTTATGTTTGCTTGTTTGTTTGGCTATGGTGATCTATGTGTATCTTATTTGTGATCATTGGTGATGAGCAAAGGTATATATGTTTTACCCAATACTCACTCATGTCTCTGAACCCCTCAGTCGTGCTCCTAAAGTAGGGGAGACTGTGGTCCTCTATTCTGGTGGGACTTTTGTTTGGTCATAGTGTGATTCTCAGATCTAATTGCTCACCTTCTACTGTAAACCCATAAGTTTTGTTGTGTCAAGCTACCCGATGACTATGTCTCGCTGTCGAAATCTCAAGCACTTGTACCAAAAAAGTTTAAAAGTCTGTTGTTAGTCTGTAGAGTATGTTTTTCTCCATAGGCAAACAATACTCACTAAAGGTATTACAGAGGTGGTGGGTTAGTTGCGGTACACCATATATATAGGCATCAGTAATGTCTTAAGGGTGCACTAGGAGTCTCATCGAGGACTGTGTTTGTCTTTGCGCGTATGTCTCCAGTTGTTGGTTGTATCCCAAATCCCTGTTAAATTTTTGTGACCATTCCTAGCCTGGCCCAAACGGCCAGGTGAAGATCGGCTTTGACGTAATTGAGTCGGTAATTGGGAACATATTCTAGTCTTGATGAAAGTCTGTTATGTCACTTCTATATTTTGTCTCTAAGGTCGAAAATATTTTTGGAACTATTTCAAACTCTTAGACTACTTTTCTCTAAATTGCTAAGTCACTACTAATCTGGGGACGAAATTCCCTAAAGTAGGGGAGACTGTAACATTTGCAAACTATTCGATTGTGAAACTGGACCCATTTTAAAATTTCACGTTTTTTCCGATTTGCAATTTAATAAGTACCGGGAAATTTCTCGGATGTTTAATCTTCAACACAATGTTTTAAATGACTCATAATCATTTTTTAAAGCCAAATACTTATTTAAGATCAATTGGATCCGAATTGGGCTCCTCGAATTGAAAATAAAGCAATTCGCGATTTTTACATGATTTCGGTACGCGATTCGTTGTTAACCGGTAAGTCGTGTTTTTGTGTATTGTATGTCAAAATTGATTTATTTATGATTCTATTAGTCCAAAATCACATCATAAGTCATCACGCGCAAGTTGAGTCTCGAAACGTTGGTGATTAACCTAATCACATCAAATTGACCGAAAACGCATTATATTTGATCATAATTCAATGAATACCATGCTACATTCAATTTTATAAACTTGAATGTTTTTCATATGATTAGGAATGTAAAATGGGTAAAATGGTAAAAACGGGACTCGAAAACGATACAGAACGAAGAAACTAGAGCGAAATCGGTAAAACTGACCAAAAACATATTAATTAATTTTAATTGATATTTGAGAATTGTTATATGTCATGTTGGTACTATATTTTAGTGGAAATGATGAAATGAATCCAATAGTGATAAAATGGGGACCAAAAACCTCGATTTTCATAGCCAAAACATCGAAATTACGTGCTAGTCAACAAAGGTCAAACGGGAGTCGTGTCCGGGCCTGCTCGCGGTACGCAACCCCCTCCCCCGTGTTCCTTCGCGATACGTTGTATCCCCATTCTTCGATCTGGTCTAAAATCCACACGATTTACGCGTTTTTACCACCTCCAACTTCTTTTATATGAACCCTAATCACCCTAGAAACCCCACGACGACTGCCCATCTCAAAACCTCCTTTTTTGAAGATTCAAGGCTCATTTTGGGTTATTCCAAGCTTAGGAAAGTGTCGCTCTTTATCTATTTGGTGCGTTTTCTCACATTCCACTTCTATCTTCTCGTTTCTTTGCTATCTCATGTTAAAAATCTGATTTTTATGTCTAGATCTTGACTATACATGTTCATAAATGTTAGATCTTGTGATAAAATGATTAAAGTTTAGATTTATATTACTTTTTTATTGATTTTCGTGATTAATTGTTCATGAATCTTGATGGATCTTAGATAATCTTATTAAAGATTATATTTTTATGCTTGATTCATCATGAAATCGTGATATTGCAGATAGATCTAGGGTATTGTTGATGAAAGAGGCCATCTTGGTGATTTTTTATGGAAAATAGATAAATGTATATATATATATATATATATATATATATATATATATATTAGGATCCTGCGAAAACACATTTTTTTGTGAAATCTGCGAAAACACATATTAAAACCAACGTAACTTTTTCATACGTTAACGATTTTTCATAAAATTTGCGCCAAAAGTCTTAAAATTACGTTATCTTTAATTCTGGAACAAAAAAATTTAAAAAAAACTGTGATGCACATGTATCATATAATTAAAAAAAAGTTATAAAATGTTATTTTTTTTCTTTAAATCTAAATATAACACAACTATAAGATTTATGGTGTAATTTCTTTTTAAACCTATTAGTGTATATCACATGTATGAGGTTTTTTTTTTGGTATGATGCGCATGTGCATCATTCAATAAAAACGTAAAAAATGATGAAAATATATGACATATAGCGCAACTAAGAAAAAAATATATTAACTCATACTAAAAATATGAGTTTTTTTTTGTGATGCACATGTGCACCACACAAAAAAATAATTAAAAAGAATAAAAAAAGCGTTAAGTTTTTTAAAACTTTTATAGGATTAGAAATAACATAATTTTAAGACTTTTGGTGCGAATTTTTTTAAAAATATTAACGTATGAAAACGTTATATAGGTTTTAAGATTTGTTTACGCAGTTCTCATAAAAAAATTGTGTTTTCGCAAGATCTTTCCCCTATATATATATATATATATATATATATATATATATATATATATATATAGAGTCGAGTTAGCCTACATCCAGCAAAAACGCTACATCCATTGCGGATTCATCTGGGGCGTCCATCAAGATCATCCAACAGCCAGGATCTATGGTGTTTCCGCCTATGGTGTTTTCGGTGGGGGAAAAAACACCATAGGCGGAAAACACCACAGATCCTGGCTGTTGGATGATCTTGATGGACGCCCCAGATGAATCCGCAATGGATGTAGCGTTTTTGCTGGATGTATTTTACCCCAAACCTATATATATATATATATATATATATATATATATATATATATATATATATATTATATGTTATATATATATATATATAGAGTCGAGTTATCCTACATCCAGCAAAAACGCTACATCCATTGCGGATTGATCTGGGGCGTCCATCAAGATCATCCAACAGCCAGGATCTTTGGTGTTTTCCGCCTATGGCGTTTTCGGGGAAAAAAAAACACCATAGGCGGAAAACACCATAGATCCTGGCTGTTGGATGATCTTGATGGACGCCCCAGATCAATCTGCAATGGATGTAGCGTTTTTGCTGGATGTATTTTACCCTAAACCTATATATATATATATATATATATATATATATATATATATATATATATATATTGTTCATGCATGCTTAGATCCATATTAAAATTATGTTATATATATATATATATATTGTTATATATATGTTATATATATATATATATATATGTTATATATATATATTGCTCATGCATGCTTAGATCCATATTAAAATTATAACTTGATTATGATAAATGATAAATCTAGGATATATGACCATGATTTAACCATACATAAATTTTGTTTGGATGTTTTCCATGCAAAAGATTTGATCTTGAATAATTATGTTTTCTAGAAATAATTAAATTAGAGTTTAGGTTGAAAATGAATAATTTTTATGAAAATATATATATATATATATATATATATATATATATATATATATATATAGGGTTAGGTTCAAATGAGAACTTTTTCTTTTGAGAACTTTTGAGAACCAATTTAGGCCACTAATTTTCAAGGGGGGACCATTCAAATTCATGGGGGGGTTTTCCATATATATAAACTAGTGGCTAAGATTAGTTCTTTTTAGTTCTCAAACCCAATTAGTTCTCAAATGATCCTCTCCCTATATATATATATATATATATATATATATATATATATATATATATATAGGTTTAGGGTAAAATACATCAAGAAAAAACGCTACATCCATTGCGGATTGATCTGGGGCGTCCATCAAGATCATCCAACAGCCATGATCTATGGTGTTTCCGCCTATGGTGTTTTTTTCCCACCGAAAATGCCATAGGCGGAAACACCGTAGATCTTGGCTGTTGGATGATCTTGATGGACGCCCCAGATCAATCCGCAATGAATGTAGCGTTTTTGCTTGATGTAGGATAACTCAACTCTCTCCCTCTCTCTCTCTCTCTCTCTCTCTATATATATATATATATATATATATATATATATTTATTGGTGGATTCATGTTTGATTATGTATAAACGATATTTTTATGTTTAGATTAGTGTTATATTAATTTTTGAAGGATATTTGTGGCCGCCTATGTGCTGCAATGAAAAATAAATATATAATTGAGGCTTCGTAAAAATAATTGTTTATCGATAATTGTTCGTCATCGCATACTTTGCCTTAGGAATAACATGTCTCATGGCCATCAACGTACATTATCACTACAATTAAATCCCCGACGAGTTATCACTATGTGATGAAATTTATTTATTTAATTGTTAATTATTTATATATTTATTTATTTATTTATTTATTTATTTATTTATTTATTTATTTATTTATTTATTTATTTATTTATTTATTTATTTATTTATTCCTCCATCTCATTTAGTCGTTGAGGTTGTCGTTGGGTCTAACTGTTCGGATTTCGTGGTGTCATTGTCTATTCGTGTCTTCTTCACCAGGTGAGTGTTTGGTGTGTGCTGAGGTATATATAAAATATGGCAATATATTTTTCGTACTTTTTTAGCAGTTTTGAAGCTTTTAAGTTTATAAAACACAATTTACTAGACAACTACTATTTCACCACAGTACACGGGCAAGTGCACCCATCATGGAGCAGTATAGTAGTGGTAAGTTGAAACAGGACTGTTCAAGGACACAATGGAAATGAGAACCGTGGATACTTAGTCCGTTGTCAGCATCCAACCAGGTTTGAATTTAGATAAGGTTATAAAGTTTTAAAGAAAGAAAAAGTTAATTAAAACTAAAATCTAATATGATGGTGTTTTAAGTGATGTAAATCGAAGTTAATATTACTTGGGAGAACTTACTAGTGATCGGGGAGAGTCAAATGGACATTTATAATCTTGCTTAAGATTGCACACTGGCTGAAGACCAACCACCTTTTGGAATCTTAGGCTGATTCACCATCTCCACGGTCAATCGTCTACGAGGAGTACGAATGCCATAGGAAGGTGCTACTAGTGAACAAACGAAGCGGTGTAATGCCGCTTAGTTGTAGGGTTCCTTGGTCGGGCAATCGTTACACTCAACACACCGTCATGAACCATCAGGGGAACAACCCTACGTGCCAGATTATTTTATTATAAAAATGACCCTTTAAAGGGACCTCGTCCCGTGTCTTTCATACCTACCTCTTCGCATGTGTCTGTCCGACGTAGCCAAAGCCAAGTTCACAAACACGTACCTTTCAACTTCCGTGAAGTGACAAAATATTACCACACGCGTGGTCAGCGGGGTTTGCTTACATGGACATAAGGAACCCAAACGTATCATGTAGCATGGGACGCGAGTCACCAGAAGGATCATGCATCGTCCCCCGACCGGGTGTCACAAGTTCGGTCGATGAGATTTCGACTCCTCAAATGGTCTGTGATACGTTGAGAACGATTGTTCAAAGGAATCCATGATAAACTTTCAATTAAAAATGGTGTTTATAAAGTCATTAGACGCACCTTAAACAAGTTTATAAAGTCATTGACCGACCCACCGAAGGTTTGTTACATCCCAAGTAAGTATAAGAGTTTAGCCACTCATGACTTTAAAGATTTTCTTAAGGGAAGGAGAAGATTTCATAGACAAAGGCTTACAAATTCTTACTTAAGTTAAAGTTCTTATAATCTTGATTACAAAACGTTAAAAACGCCAAATGGCTCAACTATACTACAAGAGAGGAGGAAAGAATTGAGCAATTTGAAATGGGGAAGAAGAGCTCCTTTTATAGGCAGAAACCGAGTTAGGCACGGGTCGTGCCTCTGTTTGGCACGAGCCGTGCTATGTCAGGGGCGAATCAGAGAGATCTTGAGGATGGCACGGGGCGTGTCATAGTTTGGCACGGGGCGTGGCAAACTACCTGAATTTGGAATCTTGCATTTTTTGATATTTTTCTTGTCCATAATTTGTTACTTTTTTATTCAAGCCTTTTATTCCTGAAAAACTAAAAAGAGAACAAAATACCTTTGTTTTGATGTTAGTGATTCAGAATCGTGCCAAGATATGGAGGATATTTAATATAAAACATATACATTTTGATGCATATCAGTATTCATAGTCCCACTTTTTTTTAAAATTATTTAGGGTGCAACATGTACCGTATCAAATCCATACTCGATATACTTTACTCGAAAACTACATGCTAATTTTATGTTGCTATGTGAACTTGTGTGGATTATTTTATGTTAAGTTGTGAATGACCTCTAGAACGAACTCGCGTGACATTAAATGTAAAAAGTTGGGGTTACGGTAATAGATCTATTGGCTTGACAAGCCTACTTGGCATGTCTTGGCTTGGGCGCCGGGTGATTGGAAACATTATTGTCAGGGTTGGATCATGCATATTTATGTGCTCTATCTCATATCTAGTTTGATGATGTTGATATTGTTGATGACATTATAGGATGCATGCGGACCTAGTGTGATCTAATTTAATTAATTTAATATGTTATTCATTATTATTGTATTTGAATTATTATGTATTCATTGGATTGTATGAAATGGGTTGATTAAAAAATATCGCAACATTAAATTAGTGTTGTGTGCATCTGGACAATCATCGCGCCCCGACATATTTCATCATCGGTTAGGGCGTGACATTTAACACTAATCCTTATCTCTTTAATTTAAAGTCTCTCAATCTATCCTTTTAAATAATGTTATTTAGAATAAATCATATTTATCCACTTTAACATTATCTAAAAAATATTAGTTTAAATAAATCCCATTTATCCAACTAATAATTATTTTACTAAATAATAATAACAAATAAAATATTATTTGTATTATTATCCAACCAAGAATAATTATTAACTAACTTAATAATTACTTTATACTAATTATCATTAACTAATTTAGTAATAATATATAATGATTAACTATTATTGTATTTATAAAACAGTATAAATAATAATGCTTAATCATTTTGTTTCCATAGAATAACGGGTAACAACTTTAGCGTGTTTGGTTCTCATTGCCCTTTGTGTAACTTTTACAGGTCATGACCGGGTAGGGTTCTTGGTATTGTCTGGTCTGGACATACAATATCCAACAACTGATCCTTACCCGACTCGAGTGATGTACTGGGCAGAAGTTGTTGTCACTCCGAGACCGCTTGAAGCCTACTGGAATCCACAATCGTATAATTTTAACACCAATTAAAACTGTTTGGAAGGTAACCTAAACAAGATGGCATGACATACATTTTATTCTTCTCCAAGCGAAAAAGGTTTGGGAACCGATCCATCAGAGACCCACCTGGAGCCCAGTTATCAACCCAAAATTTTGCGTCGAGTCCATTTCCCACCTTACACTTGAGAAGAGAATCGATGTCGATCCCCAAATGAAGGCAATCATCAACAGATTTTATAATACTCTTCCAAGGACCTTTAATTAACTTGTTGTAAGGGAAGATTTCCACGATCCTACTTTTATGATAAAACACTACGTCAAAATTCACCTTTGGCCACGGAAAAAAACCGTGACCAAAGGTGTTTGGTCACATTTTTTTTTCCATTCCAATCGACACCAAAGGTCCCGTCACCTTATGTACCCTACGGCCACGTTACAATATCAGTGGCTGAAGCCACCTAGAACCGTGGCTAAAGGATACCAATATTTGTTGTTGTAATCAAACAATTCTTCCAAAAAGCGTGGCCAAAGGGTCCCAACGGCCACATGTGTTTGTTTAACGTGGCCTTTGGTATTATATGGTCACGTATATTTATGTTTTAGCCACATTATAAAAAAAACGTGGCCAAATGGGTTGCTGAAATTATAATTTTTGTCCTAATACGCGTGGCCAAATGGTGGCAACCGCCACGTTAAAATATGAATAGCGTGGCCTTTGGTATTATATGGTCACGTATATTTGTGTTTTAGCCACATATGATATGAAAAAACGTGGCCAAATGGGTTGCTGAAATCATACATTTTGTCCCAATACGCGTGACCAAAGGGTGGCAATGGCCACACATTAAAATATAAAAAGCGTGGCCTTTGGTATTATATGGTCACATATATTTGTGTTTTAGCCACATATATTTGGAAAAAAAAAAGTGGCCAAAGGGTAGTTGAAATCAGATATTTTGTCCCAATATGCGTGGCCAAAGGGTGGCAACCGTCACGTTAAAATATAAAAAGTGTGGCCTTTGGTATTATATGGTCACGTATATTTGTCTTTTAGCCACATATATTTGGAAAAAAAGTGGCCAAAGGGTAGTTGAAATCAGATATTTTGTCCCAATACGCGTGGCCAAAGGGTGGCAATGGCCATGATAAAATATAAAAAGTGTGGCCTATGGTATTATATGGTCACGTATATTTGTGTTTTAGCCACATATATTTGGGAAGAAGAAAAAGTAACCAAAATGTTGTTGAAATCAGATGGGTCCTTGCTATACGTGTGGCCAATTTAAAAGCTATTACAAATTATTAATTACAAATCAAATAAAATTCAATTACAAGTCAAATACAAATGAAATACAAATAAAAAATTAAAGAAAATTACACTGCATACAAGCATTATTATCAATCTAATTTTCAATCCGGGAGGCAACAACACTACCACGTGGTCTTCATCTTCAGCTGTCAAGATTTGAGCTTAATTAGGACCACTTTTTCTTGTATTCCTTCCTATACCAAAAGATATAATTGATAATTAGGTTATGGAAATCGATCATAATATATATAGCAATTTTGAAATACTTACCACCATGATAGATATGGACTGAGGAGTGTCATTTTATTGCAAGTAGTATGGGTCATCAGGTCCTACAATTCAATTGATTTCCAGATGAACATTAGATATCCAGATGAACTTAATACATCCGGATGAACATCACATAAAGTTCCGGATCAAATTCAAAGTCAGTTGAACTTTGTTTGGTACACATCTCACAATTTGTTCCAACAATCCCTAGCTGGCCCAAGTGTTTGAGGTACCAAATAACATTTAAAATGGGACTACATGACATTACCAAACAGATTACTGTGAAACTATCGAACGGAATGAAACTTGACTGGTAAATATCTACCTTTTTCTTTTCAATCGCTTCAGAAGAGGTTGATCGACCATCGATTTCACGCCCTATAGTTCAATTAATTACTTTATGTAAATGAGCAATCAAACCGATAATGAGTTTGACAAATACTAACCGTTGTGTGTATGTCAGCATGATTAGTGTTGTGGCTATATCCAACAAAAATCTCCTTAGAATTTACCTAGAACAATGTTTTTGAATTGGTAAAACGTTAGAGCAGAATAATGACACGGACCTATCATGAAAGTATTTATTCTGTTTTTTTAATCTAACATAAGTTGTTCCAGTTTTAATCATACAGATTATGTATATACTCTATTTTTTCATATTAACATACATTTTCAATTGTCACACCCCCAATTTCCACTAACGGAGTATAACCGTGTGGGGTGTGATCCAGACCAGGATCCAAGTCTTTAGTTACAACCAAGCCATAGTTAAAGGGGTAAACCAGTCATGTATTTCATTTAATAAATCAGAGTTTACATTTCACAAAATCAGCGGAAGCATTAAAAGTTTACAAGGTTGTTGTTTAGTAAAAGTGATTACTACAGTATCTGAAATACAATTTCCAAAAGGGTTTTACAAAAGGTAAGTATTGAGAAAGTTATGCGTGTCGGAAGTTGGAAATTTTAGCTTTTTGCAAAATAGTCAAAGTAGGTTTAAAATTTGCATAACTCATTCAAAACTTAGAGTTTGAACATGAAACATTCCAGATCTTACTTTTATTATATAAAACTCATTTTCATTCAACAAACCCCTCATTAAAACAAGGTTATCATGCCTGACCAAAATGTAAAGTATACTTTTCACAGAAAAATACAGCACTGCACACCTAACTTGCAGCAGTGTTTTGGATGACCAAACGGAGGTTTTAGGAAGTGTACGAGTAGCCGTTGTAAAGCTAAGACATGGAACTTTACTACGGAAAATATATCAACTGATTTCGATAAAAATTGAGAAAGTTATGACCTGCACAAGATGACCCAAAAACTGGACAGAATCTGTCAAAAAACGGGATTTTGCAAAAATGTTGGTTTGAAAGTTTTGAGTAATAATTTGGTCATCACTCTCCTTGTACAGATTTGTAACATCATAAACAACCATTTAACATGCCTTTTCAGTTCTAAACATAATCTCATCAATATCATAGCAAGAATTGAGCATAGCATTTGCACATAGCAACTTTCACCTAAAATTCATGTTCAACAACCCAAGCTTTAACAAGAACATTCTATGACAGATTTTTGCTTCATATTTCCAGCCCTTAAACCAACATAAAATCAGCTCCAAGTCATAAATTATCATATCCTAACCTAAAACACGTTTCATGAGCATACATACACACCAAATTGCACAAAAACATAAGATTAACACTTGCATTCACTCAATTTCGTGTTAGAGATTTCTAGGGCTTACACGTTGAGAAGAAAATGGTGATGAATGATGAAGATGAGATGGAAATGGAGCTTCTACTAGTTTCCTTGAAGCTTGAATAAGCTTCAAACCTCAAAATCTTGCTTGATTTATGGTGGAATCAAAAAATTTGAAGAGTTTGTGTGTGTGGTGTTGAAACCGTGAAGAAGGAAGAAGAAGAGGAGAGAGGCGTGAATGAGGGAGAAGGCAAGGAGGGCTGCACTTTTGTGTTATAACAAATTACACATTTGGTCCCTCTTGATCCATTTCACACACAAATGACCCAAAACAAGTAAAAAGTGGGGTTTTAACCCAAAACTTGTAAAGTAAAGCACTAGAAATATTTCTACATGTTTTTAACTCATTTAACGTGCAATGTTTAGTCGGGATAAGTATAAATATCATTTACACACAAAAATTTCAATTTACACACGAAGTCCGGTTTCACCCGAAAACGTAAATTTTGCAAGTAATACATAAAGTCACGAAATGATTTCACGAATCAAGTCATTAAAATTAAATAGCAAATAAATATGAACCACATACAATTATTCGAATAACGGGCCACGGGTTTGCTAACGGAACTAACGGAACTAACGTAAAAACTTAACAGAGAAACTGACGGTTGTCACAGGATCTCCAAGTTGAAAGAATTTTCGTCCCGAAAATTGTCGTAGTGCTCAAGGTGCGATGGTCAATTGAATTGGATGAAGGAGAATGGAAACAAGAAAATTTTTGGTTGTCACATCATCCCCAAGTTGAAAGGATTTTAGTCCCGATTACCGATCGTTATGAGAGAGTCCAAGTTCTCTGTTCTAAGGGAAATTGATGGTCGGTATATGATTAAAAGCATCGAAGGAACATTTCGCATAATCGTATGAAGAGTGATTTTCTATAACAAACATTTCCATGAGTGAGTTGAATCGCATCGCATGGTTAGGTTTAACAAGTGTCACGATGACACCATATCCGAAATCGAAGTATTTAATATGACGAAGTGACCATATGTCCGAGTAGCTTTCAGCTGTAGTATTCCAATAAGATAACAGAAAGTATTGTGTCAAATGACGCGGTAGAGGCAAGAAGTGCCGCAAGAGGTTCGAATGTTACGTATCTGGAGGGTGGTTATGAATCCTTGAATTTGGCTAAGATCGGGTGGTTCTTACAGGTCGCAGAAAAGGTATAGGCAGATGATGCTGCAAGGTATCGTTGTACCAATAGCATAGCGGGTAAGCGTAGTAATCTCATAAAGAAGTGCTCTACTTCTCCAAGCCGATGACAATTTAGGCGTATGTGAGATCAACAAGTCGTGGTATGTCAGAAATGCAATAACTAGAAGACTAATTGGAATACTTCACCAATTTCCATGGTGAACCAAGACGAGTACGGATCTGGGACGAGTAAACGTTGATAAAGGTCCTGGAAATGTCACGGGGTTGCTCCAAAGAACATGTGATTTGCCCTTTTGTTAATACAAAACTTGAGTTGTTAAAACGTTGTTGTTCATCCTGGTCGAAATCTACATTTGACCCTTAATGGTTCCTCTCGATTGAGAGGGTTGGGAAAAATAAGTTTTTATTTTACTAAACTGGGTATGTCCCTTCTAGTGAAAAATATATATATATAAGGGACATGCAAAATTATAAAGGGAGTAACATTAATTTGTTTTACTATGGGCATAGTCCCATTAGACGAAGTTCTCAAAATAAGCTTTTTGTGCATAATTCTGAAGTAAATCAGTGGTTCAGTACTTGTCTCACCTTGCATATGCCGATAGTGCTTATGTATAGGGTGTACCGCAGCTAACCCACCACACTACTAGCATATTGAGGGTGTACCAGTTACCTTGTCATTTCTAGCTATTAGCCCAAAACTCATTAAATAATGTTTATGAAAATAGGGCATCTTAAGTTTTCCCAAATACACTTGAGTTGAATAGAAGTGAGAGCTTAGAAATCACAATGCAACGTATGCAAAATTTGAATTTATGACAAAGAGACTTTTCTAGTGGTTTTAGTCGGCGGGGTTTTTATCCGCGGTGAGGTTTGTCGAGAGTTTAGTAAGTGTAATGTGAATACCAATACGATTTGAATTTCCGGAGTGGATTCAAGAGATAAAGTAGTCTATGATGTTCAAGTCTAAGCTAGGGTTCATTCTAGGATATATCATCATGCATATTAACCTTCGGTAAAGATTCAAAATAAGGGTGACGTTCCAATGATCGAAGGGTTCCTTACAAAAGCACGAATAACATCAGGTTGTATCGGTTCTCAAAAGTATGTAAGGGTGTAAACCTGAAATAAGAGTGGGTTTCCGAAACACCGAGCGCTGACGAATGAAAAGTAATACCTGGGTTTACATGAGTGTAAATAATGAGATGTAGTTAAGGTTTCACGAGGCCTACTGCGTATCTAAAGGCCGCGTTGTATGTTAGGGATAAAAAAATCGGGTATCTGGGTCACTTTTAGTGATCCTCAGGTAGCTTGTCGCATAAATGATTGATTCAAACGTGTTACCATTTAATCGGTAATCAAACTACTTCCTTATACAGGTCTTTCAAAAGTTTGGGTCGATAATTCAACGGTCAACATTTGCTATGAAAGAGGGGTTACCCAATGAAAGCTTTCTGGAGAAGAAGGGACGAAAACAATGGATATCCATGAAATTGTAGTTTATTTGCCGTCCTGTAGTTAATGTGGCGAAAATTATTCCAGGCATATCGCTGCCTATTGTTCGTTGTCGATGCTTGTCGTGCAGGAGCGCACTGCGGTAAGGTACAAGATAGTGTCATCAGGCTTAAAGACAATCCAGTCACGAAAGATAATAAAAGAATGAGTGTACTGGTAGTTAAGTTCATAGATGAATCGTGTGTCGAAGATAAAACAGTTCGTACGGGTTCAAGAAGTCATTCCGCCTACATTGATCCATTAGGCGAAATTGTAATCGTAACGAGGTATAAGCTTGGTGAAATCATACCGAGACTGTTGGTAACAAATTTTGACTCGTAAAGACGTAACAGGGGTTACAAGCCAAGAGAGAAAAACTTCACAAGATTTTCCTGCCGAGAGGTTGGTTCCAGTGATTGAGGTGTAATTGTCCATTCATAATGTCTGGGTTTTCATCAGGCCAGCGTTTATTGAATTGCTGCATAGTTGTGAGAGCTCGAAGGGCGGACCGGGGTTATCATTTACAGAAGCATTTTTAAAGGATTTGGATAGGTTGGAAACCATATAAGGGAGAAATGAGAATAGGTGTGATAGCGTAATGAATATGGTTGAGGACCGTAAGCTTGAAAATTGATGTCATGAGGGTTTTGAAATGAAAGGTCGTATTCCTTATAACTGATGGTTTGCCGAGTAGGATTTCCCCAGGGCTTCCATACACTGCAAATTACATTTACGTGTGCACCCGTAACGGTAATTTAACTTGTATGGTCACGCTGGTTCCTCTTACTTAAGCTACCAGGTTTAGTGAAGTAGTATATGATTTCCATGGGGTAAGTATCAAGAATATGGTTATTAGACCCAAAGTTAACTGACCGAAATTCACTAGAGAGACGGGTTGAGAATAAAATACTCATTCAGTGTAGAATTTACCACTTAGTACAATTTAGTAAGCAAGTGGCTCAGTAGGAGTTTGGGTAGGGCATGCCATACTACCCCCAGTTTAGCTCCGAGACGTAGAATGGTTATCGCCCACTTTGACTCAATCACGAATCCGTTGTATACATATATATCGAGAGAGAGAGATTAACATATTATTCTTAGTCATCACATGTTCAATTACATGCAGGTTATAAAAGTCACATCCACGTTGGATTATCACACAACAACTATGTGTTTAAAATGCAAGGTCTAAAACGACCAAGGAAAAAGGGTGTCAACAATTTTAGGGTAAACAATGCGGTTACAAGTATCCTATGAGATGATTAAATCATCTGATTCTATACACTGCTGCGCTATACGATGCTAAACAACGTTCTTTACTAGCGCACTTCGGTAAAGGTACTCTCGGTGTGTGTTAATAGGTGACTTACTCAAATAGGGTTTACAACAGTTCCTATTTATGCTATAACAGAGTATGAGCAGTCAAGCTTAAGATACGTTGGATCATTGTCTTAGAGTCTAGGATGCCATGAACTAGACCGTAAGGAATAAACTTACCGAGGCCGTTAAACAAGGCCATAAAGCGCATTACCCTACATGGCCGTTAGACGTGACCATTAGGTATAAACAAGATCGTTAAGAATAACCAGTGTCGTTAAGGGTGGAACAAGTCCATAAAGACGTCAGGATCCTAAACAATGTATCTTACCTTGTTTATAAAGCTAGTGCGATACTACAAGCACTGATGATCAGACATTCAAGTTTTGCTGAAGAAATCCAGTAGAAAGAGAAAACCCTCTTTCTGATCGTGTTTTGGGTGAGACTTATCTCAAATAAAGTTTTCAGGGTCCCTTATACAATATACAGGAGCATGTGAATTTAAACACATGGTACGATCAATCAAACAATCATTATACTAAAATCAGGAAATTCTTCCAGGTGTTAGCTAATATCCGTCAAGAACAACTAAAGTGCAATAAGACACGTTACGGGTGTGCTAAGTGTTGGAACATCCAAGATATCCCTATGAAATATTTCACACAGGCACGATTCACATACGGACACAACTTACATGAGATTTTACATTTAGACGAATAAAACATTCAAGCCAATATTTATTAAGTTAGTGGCCATAATAATCGACCCACCAAATCGCTAAGTGTATCAACCAAACTACTAAAAGCATGGCGAAGTCACCAAGAAGAAACCCCAGACCTTGGTGAGGTCGCCAAGGGAGGGAGTGGTGGCGAGGTCGCCAAGAACCAGCCTCGAAATCGCGAAGGCTAAGCCCGAGATCGCCAAGCACATGGTCTGATCGCCAAGGGCAAATTTCCAGATCTCCTAGAACACCGCGAGATCTCCAAGAATAAAACAAGATCTCCAAGAACAAAACGAGATCTCCAAGAATGATTTCAAATAACCAAATGTGAAAACATAAAGGAAGACTATCTATGGATCCATTCATCCATAAAACTGTAAATCTAAGGTTTACATCATGTATGCATACTCCTACACAAACATAAAACGAATGAATTAAGTGAGGATCGTCTTCGGCACGCGTAGCAATACTTTTGGGAAAAAGTTGTAACCAAAGCTTTCAAAAACAGCTACAGTTCAGAAAACACTTTTTGAAATGTTCTGGTTCGCTGTAACCAAGGGCTCTGATACCAATCTGTCACACCCCCAATTTCCACTAACGGAATATAACCGTGTGGGGTGTGATCCAGACCAGGACCCAAGTCTTTAGTTACAACTAAGCCATAGTTAAAGGGGTAAACCAGTCATGTATTTCATTTAATAAATCAGAGTTTACATTTCACAAAATCAGCGGAAGCATTAAAAGTTTACAAGGTTGTTGTTTAGTAAAAGTGATTACTAAAGTATCTGAAATACAATTTCCAAAAGGGTTTTACAAAAGGTAAGTATTGAGAAAGTTATGCGTGTCGGAAGTTGGAAATTTTAGCTTTTTGCAAAATAGTCAAAGTAGGTTTAAAATTTGCATAACTCATTCAAAACTTAGAGTTTGAACATGAAACATTCCAGATCTTACTTTTATTATATAAAACTCATTTTCATTCAACAAACCCCTCATTAAAACAAGGGTATCATGCCTGACCAAAATGTAAAGTATACTTTTCACAGAAAAATATAGCACTGCACACCTAACTTGCAGCAATGTTTTGGATGACCAAACGGAGGTTTTAGGAAGTGTGCGAGTAGCCGTTGTAAATCTAAGACATGGAACTTTACTATGGAAAATATATCAACTGATTTCGATATAAATTGAGAAAGTTATGACATGCGCAAGATAACCCAAAAACTGGACAGAATCTGTCAAAAAACGGGATTTTGCAAAAATGTTGGTTTGAAAGTTTTGAGTAATAATTTGGTCATCACTCTCCTTGTACAGATTTGTAACATCATAAACAACCATTTAACATGCCTTTTCAGTTCTAAACATAATCTCATCAATATCATAGCAAGAATTGAGCATAGCATTTGCACATAGCAACTTTCACCTAAAATTCATGTTCAACAACCCAAGCTATAACAAGAACATTCCATGATAGATTTTTACTTCATATTTCCAGCCCTTACACCAACATAAAATCAGCTTCAAGTCATAAATTATCATATCCTAACCTAAAACACGTTTCATGAGCATACATACACACAAAATTGCACACAAACAGAAGATTAACACTTGCATTCAATCAATTTCAAGTTAGAGATTTCTAGGGCTTACAAGTTGAGAAGAAAATGGTGATGAATGATGAAGATGAGATGGAAATGGAGCTTCTACTAGTTTCCTTGAAGCTTGAATAAGCTTCAAACCTCAAAATCTTGCTTGATTTATGGTGGAATCCAAAATTTTAAAGAGTTTGTGTGTGTGGTGTTGAAACCGTGAAGAAGGAAGAAGAAGAGGAGAGAGGCGTGAATGAGGGAGAAAGCAAGGAGGGCTGCACTTTTGTGTTATAACAAATTACACATTTGGTCCCTCTTGATCCATTTCACACACAAATGACCCAGAACAAGTAAAAAGTGGGGTTTTAACCCAAAACTTGTAAAGTAAAGCACTAGAAATGTTTTCTACATGTTTTAACTCATTTAACGTGCAATGTTTAGTCGGGACAAGTATAAATATTATTTACACACAAAAATTTCAATTTACACACGAAGTCCGGGTTCACCCGAAAACGTAAATTTTGCAAGTACTACATAAAGTCACGAAATGATTTCACGAATCAAGTCATTAAAATTAAATAGCAAATAAATATGAACCACATACAATTATTCGAATAACGGGCCACGGGATTGCTAACGGAACTAACGGAAAAACTTAACGTTGAAACTGACGGTTGTCACATCAATGAATCATAGCAGGGCCCCATTTAACTCATAACTTTGTTCTTACATGAAGTATATATTCTTATGTACCAGGATAAACCGGTTAAACTAAAGTTCCAAAGTTTTTTAGGATGGTTAACCAGTTTTCTTCTATTATAATAACATACACATTTTCAATGAATCATAGCAGACCTCCATTTCACTCATACTTGTGATCTTACATGAAGTATATATTCATATGTTATGTTAGTATATGTTGGCATTTTGATATGGTGGGATGAGATGATATATAAAATAAAAATCACATCAGTTCACAATAAAATCTATTTGCAACAATCAAATTTAGAATAAAATCAACTTTAATGATTGAGATAAAATCTATCTATATAATTAATGGGGTTAACCAAAACAAAACATGAGGAAGAGTTAACAAAAACTTTAATATATATATATATATATATATATATATATATATATATATATATATATATATATATATATAGGGTAAGGATCAATGGAAAACCTCACCTTTTTGGAAAACCTAGAAAACCCATCTTACACCATTGATTAGTTAATCTATGGTTGAAAATGAATATGTCATTTTTGGAAATAATTTGAAATCTATTTAATGCACCAAGGGCATAATAGACACACCATATTTTCAATAATAAATGTTCAAATCAATTTTCTCCCTCTCATCTCAATATTCCGAAACTCTCTCTCTTTATCCTTTAATTTCAAGTATTCATGCCAAATTTTAGAAAGAAAAAAAACAAACTTAATTTACAAAAGAAAAAAAATCGTTAATCATTAGTTCATTACTAGCGTAACGTTGTTACATCGATGTAACAATAATTTTAGGTTTTTTTTCAAGAAAATAAACAATAGTTACATAAGTGTAACCATTCAAAAAAGTTTGTAAATTGTATTCGTTGTTCTATTGTTTCTAGATCTGATTACACGTATGTAACATTTTATTTCACATGTTTTTTATTGATGTTACACGAATGTAACACCATGTATTTTCTTTCTAGAACGTTATGAAATTGTTTCACGTGATTACGCATATGATAGTTATTACATAAATGTACGTAGTTATTACACGGATGTAACACTTTTATTTCACATGATTTAATTGATGTTACACGAATGTAACACCATGTATTTTCTTTCTAGAACGTTATGAAATTGTTTCACGTGATTACGCATATAATAGTTATTACATAAATGTAAGTAGTAATATCCTATCAACTTCTTTCTTTCTAGGTAACTTTTCTGAATGGTTACACCTATGTAACCATAGTTTATTTTCTTGAAAAAGTATCTAAAATTATTGTTACAACGATGTAACAATCGTTGTGCTGATGATGAACTGCTGATCAATGATTTTTTTTTTTTTTGTAAATTAGGTTTGTGTTTTTTTTTTAATTTGAGCTGGAAATTTGAAAGTAAAGGAGATAGAGAGTGAGGGAGATTTTAGGAAATAGTAGATGGGAGAGAGAAAATTTGTTTAACCATTTATTAAAAATAGTTTACAAAAATAGATTATGTCAAGTTACCATATTGCCCTTTAAATTAAAGAAAAAATTAAAAAAAAATGATGTGATTGGTTGAAAAATGTTTTCCAGGTTTTCCAATATTTAGAGCGTTTTCCAATGATCATATTCCTGTATATATATATATATATATATATATATATAGGGTAAGGATCCTGCGAAAACTCTTTTTTTTTGCGAAAACCTAAAAACTAACACTAAAACCTTCATAACTTTTACATACGTTAATATTTTTCTATGAAACTTGCACCAAAAATCTTAAAATTCTATTGTCTTTGATTCTGGAAAAGAAATTGATATTTCGAAGAAAAAAAATATTAGTGCACATGTGTATTATTAGTGCACATGTGCACCATTTTTATTAGTACTACACAAATGAGAATTGTCATGCGAAAACATATTGTTTAGGTTAAAAACATTTAAAAAAACTAAAATATTCATAGAACTAATGATAATCCTACATATGCACTATAACTATTAGTTATAGTGCACATGTGTAGCATAAAATTTAAAAAATTTTAAAACGTTAAATATATTTTCAGAGTTAAAGATAACACAATTATAAGATTTATGGTGCAATTTATCTTTTAAAATATTAATGTATACGACACATATAAAGTGCTTTATTATTAGTGCACATGTGCACTAATAAAAAACCACAAAAAACTAACAAAATTTAACGTATTTGATGCGATTTTTCTAAAAAAAACATTAACGCATACTATATGTATGAGTTTTATTATTAGTGCACATGTGCACTAATAAAAAAATGACGAGACGTTAAAGTTTTTTTTTAATTTTTTCCAGAATTAAAGAACTCATAATTATAAGGTTTTTGGTGCAAATTTTTTTAAAAAATATGATCGTATGAAAAAGTTATGAAGGTTTTAGTATTAGTTTTTAGGTTTTCGCAAAAAGATGTGGTTTTTACATGATCCTTACCCTATATATATATATATATATATATATATATATATATATAGGGAAGGGAACAATTATTAACCATTTCTTAGAGGATTAACCAAATAACCAACATCTGATGGTTAAAAAATTCAGATCTCACTAGATCATGACACTTGTTATTTCTTTTTTTTTAATTCAAAAGGGCAAAACTGTCAATGAACATAATCATATAATAACCCCCCTTTGATTTTAAAAAGTCCATAACTTTTTTATAATTCGTCGGTTTTTTATAAAAGTTGCACCGTTAAACTCGTCGCATTTTTATCTTTAATTCAAGTATAGTCTCGACGATTTTTTTACCGTTTTCTCATACGTGCGATGTAGCACTAGTGTTACAACTACTAACATTACTGTCATAACTATTAACATACATTCATAACCAGTAGCACTAGTGTTACAACTACTAACATTACTGTCATAACTATTAACATACATTCATAACCTACCAATGCATCAATATGCTTATGAAATGCATCAATATGCGTATAACACTAATGCTATAAACATTAACAGTTGTGTGATGCATCGGTAACACCGGTGCTATCAAGATTCAACACCGGTGTGGATTAGATATTTCCAAAAAAAAAATACAAATGTACATGTTCTGATTCATAAAAAAACAAGTCGGTAATGCTCTTTAACATTGATGTTATGCCTATTAACATCACTGTCCTAACTAAAACATACAGCAAAATATGCCAAGATTTTGCAAACCAGTGTAATAAAAATCATTAGAAATCTAGCATCTCAATATACCTCAAACTCAAACCTGCGATTAACTCCAAATTTCATTAATTTACTTTGACTTTATAAGTAATCTAAAAACAAACTTCTAAAAAAACACAAATGAAATTAGAAGCACATGTGAATCGTCAAGACAAACCCCACAAACAATTATCACTAAAAGATCTTAAAAAAACCCACAAACTGAGATAAACTTTTAGTTATGATATTAACTGAGACAAAACAATTATCAATAAGCATATTAAAACTATATCGATAAACTTTTAGTTATGATATTAACTTCTGAAAAACATATACAATATAAACAAAGTTTGAAAAATAAAATAATAAAATTAGGGTTAGGAACTTAATGCCTTATCTATACACGTAAAAACAATAAACCGCACAGCTTCTGAGTGGGAGCTCGCTAATTGGATCTGGTTGCAAGAACATAACGGTTTTCCAGTTTTCCGATGGAGTCGAAGCTTTTGAACGAACAGACGGTTTTCCGTTTTTTCCAGTGATGGAAGCTTCTGAATGGAGCTTGCTAAAGATCCGGTTTTCCGGCAATGGCGTCGAAGCTCGTTGGGTTGTTTCCCGTACACGATGGTGATCGAAATCCTCAACCAGTGGCTTAGAGCTCGTTAATTAGGAGAGGAGACTGAGATTAAAAAAAACCCAGCTGGAGATTTGTTTCTTGTTCTCGAGAGAAGAGAGATATGTTTTTAAAGAGGGAGAGAGAGTTTGTCAGGGAAAAGAGAAGAGAGTTTTTACCTAAATACCCTTTCTCTTGTTACAACCACAAAAATCCAATCTACTTTTTAAAATCATTCATAACCGTGGGATCAAAATTTAGAAGCATAAGATTAAGTTATTTAGTTAATGCTTTAAGAGTAGGTTAATAATTGTTCTCTTCTCCCTCTCTCTCTCTCTCTCTCTCTCTCTATATATATATATATATATATGGAGATGATCATTTGAGAACTAATTGGCTTTGAGAACTTTTGTGAACTATTCTAAGCCACTAGTTTATATATATGGAAAACCCCCCATGAATTATAGTGGTTCCTACCTGAAATTAGTGATTGAGATTTGGTTCTCAAAATAAAAAGTTCTCATTTGAACCTAACCTTATATATATATGGGGAGGATAATTTGAGAACTAAATCGTTTTAAGAACTTTTGAAAACCATTATGAGCCACAAGTTATATATAAGAAAATCCCCCACCCCCCTCCCCCATGAATTTGAATGCTTCCCCCTGAAAATTAGTTGCTCAGAATGGTTATTAAAAGTTCTCAAAAAAAATAAAATAGTTCTCATTTGAACCTAACCATATATATATAATTCATGAAAATTATTTATTTTCAACGTAAACTCTAATTTAATTATTTGTAGACAACATAATTATTCAAGATCAAATCTTGCATGGTAAACATCCAAACTAAATTTATGTATGGCTAAATCATGTTCATATATCCTAGATTTATCATTTATCATAATCGAGTTATTATTTTTATATGGATCTAAGCATGCATGAACAATATATATGTTTATTTTCTATAAAAATTCACCAAGATGGCCTCTTTCATTAACAAAACTCTAGTTCTATAAACAATATCACAATCTCATAATGAATCAAGCATAAAAATATAGTCTTATATAAGATTAACTAAGATCCATCACGATTCATGAACAATTAATCATGAAAATCAAGAAAAACTAATAAAAATCTAAACTTTAATCATTTTATCACAAGATCTAACATCCATGAACATGTATAATCAAGATCTAGACATAAAATTCAGATTTTTATCATGAGATAGCAAAGAAACGAGAAGATAGAAGTGAAATGTGAGAAAGCAAACCAAATAGGTTAAAGACGACACTTCTCTAAGCTTGGAATCACCCAAAACCAGCCTTGAATCTTCAAAAATGGAGGTTTTGAGATGCGGCAGCCATCATGGGGTTTCTAGGGTGACTAGGGTTTATAAAAATGAAGCGCGATGTGTTAAAAATGCTTAAATCGTGTGAATTTGTGACAACCGGCAATTTCCCAGGTTAACCCCGTTAATAACTTGTGTTATATTTTGATAACGTCTGTTACTTCAGTTAACTAGAATAGTTAAACATTGCACGTGAGTCTAGACGTCGGTTGACCAATTTGAATGCGTATAATTTATAATTTTATATAAATTATATTTAATGATTTCATGAAAACGCTTTGTCATTTTATCTGACAATTGTATTTATTATTTTTACGTGGTATATATGTATAAATATATATACACGTCGTTTTATGATTTTATGTGACAGTGTGTCGTGTAATCGTACGAGATATTTCTATGATTTTATAGAAACTTAAAAACAGATATTTAGTTATGGGGTTATAACTATAATTTTATGCGAAATATATATAAGTTGTATTTTTATAAAACTT
The DNA here is from genome assembly GCA_039602395.1 of Deinandra increscens subsp. villosa. Taxonomy (NCBI): domain Eukaryota; kingdom Viridiplantae; phylum Streptophyta; class Magnoliopsida; order Asterales; family Asteraceae; genus Deinandra; species Deinandra increscens. The sequence goes on along the minus strand of JBCNJP010000012.1, from coordinate 28,256,049 downwards.
CGTTCCTTAAATACGTTTTGACATACACTCGAATAATCATCTTCAAGTTACCTCCGTTAACTCCGTAAGAGAGTTCCTTAAATGTTTTAAACGTTGAGGGACTCAACTTGTACTTTCTAAACTTGCATTTTATTTAATAAACCTGGAGGGAATTGTTATGTAATTCTCTAAACCTCATAACCTAGTATGCTTAAATAATGAGGGACCATTCTTGTCAATTCGTGAAAGTTGAGTAAATGTCATTCATGAACCCCGACGGTTCTTCTGGTAGGGCGTCGAGGATTTCGATCGGTTACGGGACCTCATTACAACCGCATCACTCTCAATTACTCACACAATCAAACTATCCATCTCACCCTCTCACTCGTTCTCTCTCAAACTCTTCCCCTAGTACGTTTTTTTTTGCTCCGGCGACACCAAGAACCACCACTGGCCGCCACTGATACACCGCTATTCAAGCAAAACTGAGATCATAGATCACCACTGAGCAACACCGAGGCATTGGATTCGGGAATGGAGCGACGTCAAGCGGTAGAGTCGAGATTTTTTGGGCTCGTTTCGGTTTAAAAAACGCATCAAACTCATCCTTGGTTCGAGGTAACCACTTCTTTTTTTCCAGTCACACGTTACCCTCCCGTTTGGTTCTAGTTTCGCGATTTTCCGGTGACCGGAATAAAATTCCAGCCACCGGAGTTTTGGGGAAGAAAGGGATGACGGGTCAGATAAATATATATATCTCTAGAACTGGTTCACATCACGAATGAATATGTAGCGCAGTCGGTTAGGGATTGCGCTGGTGACCTATGCAGTTAATACGGTAAAAATTCGAAATACGGTCAAGGACCGATATACGATATATCGGTTATCTCGGTGAAATATCGGTGAGATATCGGTCATTTTAATATATACATTAAATATATATATATATAATATTAATAGTAATAGGAAATGTAAATATCCAAAATTATATAATATAACACAAAGTTATATATATATATATATATCTATTACTATATATAATACATATTGGTCTCGAGGGTATTTTCGTCATGAAAAATGCTGAATCCTTAAGACGCGTACAAAGGTTAATGCAATGAGTACAAGTGTTTTAAGCATCAAAATTAAAGTACCATTCATACCCAAATAACCCCCCATTCAAAAAAAGTGAGGTTAAAATCGGAATTAACCACGTGAACAACCAGAAGCCACCTTCGTGAACCGTGAACCACGCTTCTCCTCCCTGCACACGCTAAGCTACATTTACTACTCCTCTCGATAGCCGCAATCTCCAGCGGTATCTCTCCTCGATTGGGCATCTTCGTCTTCTTCAGCCGTATTAGTCCTCTCGATTACCACATTCCAATGGGGTTTTTGAAATTTGAATACATTACATAAGCTCCTCATCTATCCAGACATCAGAATCACTATTCATCTCTCCCTTCTCGCGCATCAGAAGCACGCGGTTGTCCACCGCCTCCCCCTTTTACGGCCAAACGTCGTTTAATCGAGGTCGATTAGTGGTGATTCTCGCTCGAAGTCTCTGATCGGGATGCCAAATCTCACCCACTTACTTTTTCAAGTTTTGACTCCATCACAAATAGCGTTAGATTTCATGTGAGTTTTTTCCTCTTTATGTGCTTTTGCCATTTTATATTTTCTTTTCGACCTGAGCAGCAAAGGATTTCAATCTTTCAATTTTGTATTTGCTTTTTGGTTACATCAGGTGTACGATTGTTTCGCATCGACCTTAGCAGCAAAGGATTATCGATGTTATTTGCAGGTTAGATTTCTCAAACCTATTTTCTATTTTTCTTCGAATTTGGGTTTAGATGTGTACTCTTTTTGTTTGGAGATTTATGTAATTTGGAAATCTTTTGAACTTACTCTATTTGTCATACAATCACACGTTAGTTATGATCATAAGGGGGTAATATGATTTGCATTTGGGACTGATTATTGATAGACAAACAGATTTTCTTGATTGTCTGATTGTATATTATGATTATGCTTTAGGGTTCACAATCTGCTGCCTCTCATTATAAGCCTCTTGCTAACTAGCCAAACCCCAAGTAAGAAATTGGTAACCCTGCCTTTTTGTTCATGTAAAAGAAGGCTATGAATGCATATAGTGGTTGTGTGAGTGTACTAAAGGTGTTCCTGAGTAGGTTTAGTGGTTGTGTGAATTAGCCTGGTTAAAGAGCATTGTTAATTATTATTGATGTTCTTGGTGCATTATATGCTTTATTGCAACTTATTTATCTGATTTTGTTATTTTTTAAAGGTTTTTGTCAAAGTCCAGAAGTAAAGATCCTACTCAAGAGATTTCACGTAAAGTTCAAGAGAATTTCTTATAAGGCAAATTTCTTATAGCATGTGACCACCCTCTGTTGTTACAGATCAGTACCTCAACATTTGTTTGTTGATGCAGGTAGTTCATGATGTTGATAAGTAAAAGCTTCAAGTGAGATTCGCTCCCATGTTTGCTGAGCTTGTTGACTAAATGTACTTTGCATAATATATTATATTTGTGTTGTTTTTTATTTTAATTTGTTTCATTTGATAACATGAATCAAAGTAAAAGACTTTCAAGAACAATATTTCCCCGGGTTCAACCTTTACGACGGACAAACTACTGTTGGTAGGTAACAAATTTTCGTTTTAACCATTACGACGAACACACTAAAGGAAAATGTTTTTAACTTTGGTATACATATTTTCCTCAATTTATTCTTTGTTTTTTCCAAGAGTTTATGCCAAGTACAGTTATTGACATCTCATGATTTCTTTGTTTCGGGTTTTCAGGTTGGATGAAATAGAAGGAATGGTTCAGGTGCTGTAATACGTTTTGAGTTGTTGATATGATTTATAAAAAAGGAATTGGTTATTTGTTGGATGAAATAGAAGGAATGATTCAGCTTTATATGGAGTGGCATGACTTTTTCAATTGGAAATTGTTGGTCATGGTATATAAGTTCTTTATTTTTTGTTGAACTTTAATATTTCCAAGTATATTATGTTGGTTGATTCTTTCTTGAGACGATTGAATCTCATATGCAGTAACATCTTCAGGATTACCAACATCTTTGTCAGGGGTGGGCTTCCTGCAATTTCTTAGTAATGATGAATCAAGTTTTGAGTGGTGTATCAAGGATTCAAGGAAGATTGTTGAGTATGTCTGAAAGAAAGTAACGGGGTGCGCTTCCTGCAATTTCTTATGTATTGATGGTATTACAAAAAAAATCACATGCAACTCATTGGTAGACCGATAATGGGGTATAAGTTTTTTACAGGTTTGATGGCATGACTGTTTTTAATTTTAATATTTGCAGAAAGCAATCAGGAGATTATGTCTGAAGGCGGTGTTAGTGTGTGCTAGCATTGACAACACAGAAATTTGTTGATCCTTAAACTCTCAGAAACGTGACTGGAGCCATAGCTAATCTTTGTGGCAATGGTGATTACAAACATGTTACTTCTTTCTGGTAGGTAAGTGTCTTGATTAAATCCTACAATTTGGCTGGTAGTTAACGGGTCAAAACATGTACTTTTGGTAATGATAATATTATAAAAACATGTCAAGGCAAGCTTAAAGTCATTGTTTTTATATATTATATAAGTATATATAAAGGAATCATAGGTAAACATATTCTTAGAAATTACAAACCAACAATATGACATTTTGTTACGGCCAAAGCTATTTGCAATATTATGAACGAAATTTGTAAACTTTTTGAAGGAAAAAGATACTTAAGACCGATTTCTAATTACTTATAGGGGTTTAGATGATGTTTGAATGGATTCTCAAGTTGTCTAGCTTTGCGCAACGGTTCTTTTATTGGTAATTTCCCTTAATACATCCTTTTTTATTGTCATTGTGTATCTGCCTTTAACAAGGGCATTCTTAAATTTTCTGTATTGATGTCAAAATGCAGGTACAAAATCCAGTTTTGGAGCATGATTAAGATAGTCATGCTGATTATACATCCATCAACTATTGCATTTGACATCCAATCGTAGAGTAAGCTACTGATTAAACATTTTGGGCTGATTTTTTTTTGTCTCATAGTCTGATATCATATTATGTCTACAAAATACAAATGTTGATGGTGCTAAAGAGTTGCTGAAACAGCTGCATCAAATGATTCCACAGATGCAAGCTTCGGTGCCATTTGGTGGATCTGAAAAAATTCATCATGATCTTACTCAGGTACTTTTATATTCTTTTAGTTCTCATTGCATTTGACTGTTGTAGTTAATTAGTAGTTGGTCCTCTAATTAAGAGTGAAGATTTTGTGAGGTAACTAAAAAAAATTGGTAAATATTTCAGCTAGATTACTGAAGTTTATAATAACGCGTATCTAATCATATTTCATTTGAATTTGTTAACCTTTAGATTACTTATTCTTTTTTAAAAATTGATAATAATTGTTGAACTTGCGATATTGTTTACCTTTAAATTACTTATTATTTTTTAAAAGATTATAATAACGACTATCTAATCATATTTCTTGTGAATTTGTTAAGAGAACACTAAAGTTTGCTTGAATTGCCATTTAAAAGCTTATAATAATGAGTATCTAATCATATTTCTTGTAAATTGTTAACAGAACACTAAAGTTTGCTTGAATGGTGGACAAAATATGTAAATGCACATACAAAAAAGTACCATTATGCTTGACCCTTTATGTACAAAATTGCTGTATATTTTCACAAGATCAGTGAGAGGCCAAGTATGATGGATTAAATTAGTAATCACTCTCATTATTTTAGAAATGTCTTTTATACGATCTGAACTTCAAGGTAGGAGGGACGAGTGCACATACAAAAAAGTACCATTATGCTTGACCCTTTATATATGAGTTCAAATAGTTTTATCTTATGCTTTGATATTTTGTTTTATAGTTGTTACTCAATTGAACACTTTTTTATTGTTTACAAAGCATACACATGTTTGATTGTTTCAAACAATGTTGGCTCCATTTATTATTTGTTGTGCAGCATGCTATACATATAGAACCTGCCCAGAAGTATGATGATCCTAAGAGAAGTGAGGTTGGCATGTGAAGGACACATGAATACTGATTGGTAAGAAACTTCTCATTTGGTTTTGAATAAGTGCCTTCGATTAATTCTTGATTTGAGTAATGAACTTATGAGACTCTATAAGTGGGACATTCCTATGTTTTAAGCCAAAATCATATAACCTTTACCTATTTCTTTTGGTTATGTATATCTAAAATTAATTAATTGGTATCATATTTTTGTTTTCTCAGATCTCAAGGCCAAAGGTTAGAGGATGTTAATCATCCTATTTTGCAAATAAAGGGGTCAATCGTCCACTTCACAATGGTGTACAAGAAAACCACTTCGTGAACCTCCTAAAAACTTTAATCGAAACCAGCTAAAACTGTTTTGGTAAGATCCAAACTGGTTTGAACCTAAACTGATCAGGTGGTGAGAAATTATGTGTAAATTGTATATATGGCATTATGTCTGATTAGTTTGTTTGAATGAGAAAAGTGAACATGTTTAGACCATAATATATAAAGGGAGAAAACGGGTTTGTTTCTTTTTACAAATTTAGTCATCTCAACTATACTAACGTATGGGACTATGGGTTTTATTTGGGAGCTCATGTATAAAATTAGGTGAGGTGAGATCTGAGTTTTCTAAACCACTAATATGAACTCAATTTGAGTTATATTTTTAGTGTTCTATCTCACTTTGAGTTGTATTTTCAACATTGCAGCTGAACATGAGAAAACTGGTTTGTTTCTTTTTACAATATTGCCACTGTTTTTGGACATTGATATTTAGTTATATAAAGAATAATTTTGCCCATCGGAATTGATTTTTTCTCTCTGATTTTATGTGAAGAGGCACTTTAGATGGTGGGCACATCGGATTACATCGCTCCTGAAGTATAGTTGAAGAAAGGATATGGGATAGAGTGTAAATGGTTAGCGTTGACACTGTTGTAGGTAACTGTTGAAGTTTATACATCAGTTAAAGCTGAAATACAACTTCAAGTGAAACCAAGTGAGAGGAGGTAACTGCTGAAGTTTATACATCAGTTAACAGCTGAACTACATCTACAATCGTACATAGATAATGGTACATCCTATAGAATTTTATGTTTATGTTCAACTTTATAAATACTGGAGTTCCTTGCCACAATGCCTTTGCTTTCAATGCAATACAGGGGTTGCTAGAGGTTTTCCAATAGAAAGTGCTACTCAAACCCATTTTCACCCTTTACCTAAAATATTTCTGTAATCGTATTCTTAAAAATTAGTTTTGGTGCCGATTGCTTTTAGTATTAAACTAACAATCATTAATCATGATACAATCAGTTTGTCACATTATCATACAGTTTTTTGAACAGGAACTATGATATTGAGAAGACCAAAATAGACTCATATGATCCATTGGAGGGAGAGTTATGGTTCAGACACCATCTTGGAAGTCACAAGAATCAGAATATTTGTGGGTTTGCTACAAATCAGAAGGTTAAGGTTAGTGATCATCAGCATATAGTTTTCAAGCTTTGAGTTCATCATTTAGGCGGGTCAGCCATTCTAACCCAAGAATGTCATTGTTCATTTGATTTCCTTGGTAAAACAGGGCATAATTAAAAGAATCAATATGTATAACATGTTGAATCAAAAGTGTAAGAATTTTAAGGAAATCCTACAGGAGAAATCAACATTAAACCTACATGGTAAGCCATTACTACTAAAGGTTCCAGGTTTGATTGAAATAATGAATGCGAAGTGGAAGCCGCCTAAATTTGTTTCATTATGAGCAACCTCTCAGGTTCTACTTTCAGCTCTTTTTTCATCAATTGAATTAAAGGAATCATATACTTTCTGATATGCAAAAGTTACACGTGAAAAATTGTCTGCACAAGGTTTACGTATTTGTTTTCTGACTTAAAGTATAAAATTGACTAAAATCTGAAGTTACTTATATGCCACTTTTTAGGACTCTCATTTCTCTTGTGAAGATGGTGTCTTGAGGTATGTGTATATAATTTTTTGTATATAGTTTTATATTGTTTAAACATTCATATATTTATTTAACTTCTTTCATATCAATTATTTTTTGGTTTATGATGGGTGTACTTTGTGTATACTAAGGATTCTGATAATGGGTGTATTTAGTGAGCTTATCTAATTGAAAAAGTCCATCATCAGCCATATATAGGTTATGTGGGTTTAATACATTGTCTAAAATTTTGTTCCAACTTAATTCTTTGCTCAAAGTTCACGCTCTTGAAATCTTTGTGTGGTGTTCCCAATTAAATCACAAACCTTACCTTCATGCAATCTTATAATCAGCTCCTTTCTTTTATTCTATGATGTTTGGCTCTTTCTTAAATTGCTCATGTATATGTAATTTAGATGCACACATAGATATCTGATTTTATAATTATTATTCCTCATTTGCTCGATAGGTATTTGAGTTTAATTCTGTATTTAGGTTGAATGTTACAAACGTGTCCGCGTGTTGTGTTAATCTTAGTTATTTGTTAATGATGTTTGAAAAGTATGTAATTGATTGAATGCATTTTTTATTTATTTGCAGGTGTGGTTTTCTGTTCTTGCTGTTTTCAGCTCCTCAAGGTATCTTGAGTTTTTATTTAGTTCTGTTCCTAGAGTTTTTGGTATCATTCTTTTGTAAGAATATAGTCCTAAATTTGATGACTTTTGATTCTTAATTGCAATACTCTTTTAACTGCTGTTATGGTGGCCTAGATGTGGATCAATTTTTATTGTTTTTGGTTTATAATTGCCTATTATAAACTGTATGGTTGACTTTTGTATAGTCAAACTATTGATTGCAAACATATAACTACAAGTTGCTTGTTTAAACATCTTGTTTGGATTTAATACTGTTGGTTGACTTTTACATAGTCAAACTGCCGATTGTAAACATTTGAGTTCAAGTTGGTGATTTAAACATTTGGTTTGGTTCAAACTGTTGGTTGGCTTTTATATAGTAAAATTATTTAAACCAAGCCATCCTTTGTAGAAAGAAATTACGAAATTACTTTATTACAACTTGTTATAAAAAAGAATATCGCCCACCGATTAAGGACCTATCTTTAAGATTCTATAAATGCCCATTATAATGTTATGTTAATAGTAACAAAATTGATGTATATTAAGTTGCTATTTTTTACGTCAAAATATTTAAAGCATGTTGTCACCACAAGGTGCGATGGGTTAAAAATCTTTTGTTAATTTAAATAGTTAAGTTTTTCTTTATCATAAAAACTATGTCTAATGAGAAATTTATCAGATGTATAATACAATATATCACGAGATAGCTGATAGACTGACAAAAAGCAAGTATTGCGGTGGTTGATTGTTGTCTTCGCGAGAAAAGAAAACCGCGATGTATATGGTCAACCGAAGTAAATTATTCTTTTGAACAGAAACAAAAGTAATTGTAGTTCTTTATTTGTAATTTTAATATATTTGTGCTTATATGATATTAGATTATTAGTCATTACAAGAAAATACGGCATTCTCGCACCGCATCGTACTAGCATAAACAAATACCGCGTTGTAGTTTGTTGTGTCGCTGCAACGCGCGAACAGAAGCCGAATAACACGCTATACACTGTCGCCGCCGCAACGCGCGGGCACATGGCTAGTATATATATATATATATATAAGTATATAAGACACAAACTATATTATAATTTATACAGCACAAAGTCCTATTTGTCTTTACATATTAGATATGTAAAGAGTTTGGGCTGATTTTTAATTAAATGTCCATTCTTTTTATTGATTAAAAAAAAGCACACTCATAAATTATATTAAATATACCTCTGAGATTCCTTTAGTATGAACACAATCACCCACACACAAATTTATTTTTGGGTGACGAGACTTCAATCTGAGGTCGGCGAGCCTTCAATCGGAGGTCGGCGACGGCAAGGCTTCAGTCCGAGATCTGCGACGGTGAGGTAAGGGCTGATTTCAGTGACTTATTTTTGTTTAGGAAGACCGTTGAAAAAGGGAGAAGCGCCGTTCACGCAGGAAGCCAGGAAGAAGCGCCGGTGTATGAATTAGGGCTTTTGCAACACTGAGCGCCGGTGAAAAAGGGGGTAGCGCCGTTCAGTAGGAAACCAGGAAGAAGCGTCGGTGTAGGAATTAGGGCTTTTGCAACACTAAGCGCCGGTGAAAAAGGGGAAGCGCCGTCCACGCAGGAAGCCAGGAAGAAGCGCAGGTGTAGGAATTTGGGCTTCACCGAATTTTTTATATATATCACCGAATTTTGATTTTAAAAATACGCCGATATATCGGCAGATTCGGCCGATTTTATCGGTTCCGAATTTTCTGACCGTATTTTCCACCGTATTTTTGTGCCATGTCCGATAACCGATATCCCACCGATATCCCGGTGGGATATCGGCCGTATTAACTGCATAGCTGGTGACCCAGAGGTCTCGAGTTTGACCCCTGGCAACCCCCATTCTTTTTATTTATTTTCCTGTGAACTGATTTCCCACCAGACTGATACACAAAGGGTTTCCTGGTCGAGGATATTAACAAGACAGCAACCTGCCCCGATGGTTAAGGCACTGTGTTTCAAACTTGAGGTCACGGGTTCGAGTCCCGTGACCATGATTTTGCTGTTTTATTTTTCTGTGATATTTTTAAAACATTTCTTGGTTCGAAACCCGTCACCACTCATTCCCCATGTTATTTTGGACTCCTAGAAACCCATGTAAACATCGTTACTTTTGTTTTCTCTCGTCACTTTACATAATTTGGTTGTTATATATAAAAATGTTGATTATTTGATAATAGAATCATAACGAGTACCTATTCGAGAATATATATATATATATATATATATATATATATATATATATAGGAGAAGGATAAAATGAAAACCTCTCCGAGTTGGAAAAACCGTGAAAACTAAGCTAAAAAATTCATTTTTTGTTCCGATTTTTTTATGGTGACTCTCTAACTTAATAAAACACCCTTTATGAAAAAAAAAACGCCAACTACATTTAAAAAAAAAATATTTAAGAACCGATTTTTTTGCAAAAAGAAGTTAACCGGCCAAAAAAGACGTTCAAAATTTGTTATTTTTTTTAGATGTATTTTTTTATAGATTCTACATTCATTTTTGATGGTTTTGGTGAAAAAAAAAATAAAAAAGCGCCTAGAGATTTTTTTTATAAATTATTTACAGATTTTGTTACATATGTAAGAAGGCATTTTACATATGTAACAGGCAAATGTTACATATGTAGTATGACGTAACATCAGATTTCGGAAATTTTTTTTAAAAAAAACTACTAGGCGTTTTTTTGATTTTTTTTCACCACAGAGCTTGTATTAATGCATATAATCACTACAAAAATTTTAAAGGAAAAAAAAATCGTTTTGTGGTAGTTTCCACGGTTTTTCCAACTCAAAGTGGTTTTCATTATATCCATCCCCTATATATATATATATATATATATATATATATATATATATATATATATATATAAACGTATTTGGAAATATAAAACGAACGTTTTTATCAACCCTTATAATTATGAAAAATATACGTATAAGAATATTATTTGGGTTTATTTGGCGACATAAACGTTTCTTATGTTTGGATTTATTTACATATCTTCCTACTCTAATAAACAATTACAATTGTTGACACATGTCAACACTAGATTCATTCTCACAAAAGTTTTTCCCTCCCAAATCTACTTCATAATAAATTATATTTGATTGGAATTATATCTTATTTTATAATCATAATATATTTTTTTTATTAATATTTATGGAATATGACAATCATATATTAATTGAAATCGTACTTTTATTTAAAATTATTTTTTAAACAATTATTATTTTCATTTTTATTAATATTTAAAAACTTCACATTTATTTAATGTGTTTTCAGATATAATTGAGCAAATCGTATTTAATATTTTAGTTAATAAATAATACTTAATATTATTTTACAAATTCAATCATCAACATTGTGGTTGATACTATTTATAGAGAAATTCATAAACAAAAATCATGTTCATAATATCCAATATTAAATAGTCTTTCTACCATATCAAATGATTCTGTTCATCCAATATGGAAATTTTAAACATCATGACTAAAAGAATTGTAAGTTTTCTAATGTATACCAAGATAACATTTTTTGAATTGAAATAACATTTTAATATTAGATTATAATTTAGATTTTATACTTAACTATCAAAATGTGTTCATTATAACTTTAATAAAACTTTATACCCACCTAACTTTCTATGAATTAATGATTATATATATATATATATATATAAATATACGAAAGGGATCATTGAAAAACCATTATATATTTTTATTGATTCAACCCGTATAACATACGGGTTCTATCCTAGTATATATATATATGTATACATATTCATATATCTATAAATATATCTACCTATACACATAAACATGCAGTTCAACTATTCGGGTTGTAAAAGATGATATTTATCGTTTATCCGCATTTTTGATTGTCTTTTGTGATTTCGGTTAAACGTCGTCACCAACTCGATTTGCATAAACGATTTTTTTATCACAAATGGATATTTATCACCTACGTCACATATGAACTTACTTGTCAAATGAATTGTCGTCTAGGCTATGGTACTCATGTGCGGACACACACTTACGTATATAAATTCTATAGGTGTTCGGTAGTTACGCAAGACACGATGTCTTACTAAATTGTAGCAGCGCACCCTAAGGTGAGTTACACAACATTTTACGTTACGTCCGGGTTTGGACGATAACACACGCAAACACGTTACACCCGGGTTAGGGTGATAACACGACAACTTTGATGTATGACTAAAGTAGAAATCCAGTATATATCACATGTTCACGTAAAATGCTTTATCTTTCAAGTCCTTAATTTATCGAACCGTTAATAGCAAATAGAGAGGGGATATTGGGTAGTACTACTGGGGTCTGACAAACCCCACTCAGCGGGCATGAGATGCACCACCCGACTGGCGGTCGGACTGGGGACAATGTCAGCCTAACTTACCATGATCGAGAAGACACGGGGGAGGCAAACCACGTAAGGAATTATTTCTACAACTAATTGGTCAGCTTCGGTTGCGCACGTTTTAGTGACATGAACTTAGGCTCGCTACCTACAATATGGATTGTACTTGTAATATACATACTTATATACGAATAAAGACTGTTGTATTCGTACTGCATATTTATACTAGTTATACTTATGTGCTTATGTGAACTCACCAACATTAGTTGACACATGCTTCTTGTGCATGCTTTGCAGGACGCTAGGAGTATCGGATTTTTGGGCACGTACGTTGGTTAAAACCTCTATTTTTGGGAACTTGCTTTTAAATTCAACTTGAACTAATATTTACTTATCGGGCGCTTGTTTTGCGCAACATAACTTTATGAGCTTCCGCTAAACTTTAATTCTGGTTTTGATATTCCCCGTTTGGAAATATATTTACATTTTGAACCCTTAACTTATGTTTGATGTAACTAATGACTCGGGCCTGGTCTGGTTCACACCCCACACAGTTTTACTCCGTTAGTGGAAATTAGGGGTGTGACATAATTTCAGACCAGATCGACGGCTGGGGCTACGGCGTATCGCGAAGGCACATGGGGAGGGGGCCGCGTATCGTGAGCCGATCCGGGCTCAGCTCCCCTTTGACCATTGTTGACCAGCGTGTAAATTCGATGTTTTGGGCTTGTAAATCAAGGTTTTTGGTCCCCATTTTATCACCATTGGATTCATTTCATCATTTCCACAAAAATAGAGTACCAACATGACATATAACAATTCTCAAATATCAACTAAAATTAAATAATACTGTTTTTGGTAGGTTTTACCGGTTTTTCCGATTTTGCTCTAATTTCTTCGTTTTTTATCGTTTTCGAGTCCCGTTTTCATCATTTTTCACCATTTTACATTTCCAATCATATGAAACACATTCAAGTTTATAAAATTGAATATAGCATGGCATTCATTGAATTATGATCAAATATAACGCGTTTTCGGTCAATTTTATGTACATATCACCATTAAGAATCACCAATGTTTCGAGACTCAACTTGTGCGTTATGAATTGTTATGTGATTTAGGACTAATAGACTCATAAAAAATCAATTTTGACATACGATACATAAAAACGCGACTTACCGGTTAACGACGAATCGCGTACCGAAATCGCGTAAAAATCACGAATTGCTTTATTTTCAATTCGAGGAGCCCAATTTGGATCCAATTGATCTTAATTAAGTATTTGGATTTGAAAAAAGATTATGATTCATTTAAAACATTGTTTTGAAGATTAAACATCCGAGAATTCTCCCGGTACTTATGAAATTGCAAATCGGAAAAACTCGAAATTTCAAAATGGGTCGGGTTTCACAATCGGATAATTTGCAAATGTTACATAAAACCAATTGTAGATATTAATCACTTGTGGCAAAAAATATTTTAAACCTCTCTCGATCTCTCTCAAACTCAGTGAAGCATTCTTGGCCGAAAACCCCTTCTCGATCGAAAAGCCTTCATCGCGGCGGGAAACCTTCGCCGTGAGATGCCTCCTTCGTCGTTGCATCACCAATCGATCACCCAATATTGATCGCCTCGTCCTTCCAACCGATTGAGAACCCCAAGCCGACGGTCACACACTACTAATCTCCGCCGATCACACACTACTGATCACCGCTGACCACCGCCTAGTGCCGCCTACCACCGACATTGCACCGCCATTCTCTTTTCTGCTATTTCAAGTTCGCGGTACACGAACTTCCAGAGGAACGAAGTGTCCGTCCCCGTTTTCGTTAACTAGCACGATTCTCGTTGTCACCTTGGTGTGTCATACTGTTGTTTGACAACCACAAAGATATATCTAAACTCTTCTAGTTAATATCTAATTTAATTTTATGCAATCATAAGAGTATATATTTGTCATATTTTTTTTATTGCAACTATATCTGATTTGATTGTATCTGTGTTTACGTGTTTTGGTGATTGGATCCTGTTATGTTGCTACTGGTATTTCGTGTTTATTTTTGTCAAATATTTTCGTTGCGTTTATGTTACTGAATATTAATAAGATTAATATGGCATAAGGATTATTAGATTAATCAATAAATTACGTTCTGTATAAAATGCAATATATTCGGTTCACTAAATTTTAAATTATAATCGGAGACTCGAATACCACTGGCACAATCCCAACATCATTAGGGTTGGGGTTTGATTTGGTGCAAGATTTTTTGATGTCAAAACTGTTCGAAAATCTATTCAGGAGGCGATGCTCCAGGCTTATAATCTTCCTTTTAAGTGGTTGAGATGAGTGCCTCTAAAGGTATGTGCTTTTGTTTGGCGGGATATCCAAGCTAAAATTCCGGTTAATTCTTGCTTGAGTCATCATGGAGTTGAGCTTGATCCTAGGTGCTTGGCTTGTCATTCGGCTGTTGAATCCCCAAACCACGCTCTCGCAAACTATTATCTCCCTGGGTCTGTTTGGGCTCTTGTTTTGGATTGGATTAAGTCTCCTATGTTGATCCCTACATCTATCCAAAGGTATTATTGATTCGCCTTCGGAATGTCCGTTTACGACGACGTTAAGATTGATTATCCTTGGAGTGTTTCATATTACATGTTGGTGTGTTTGGAAAGCTAAGAATGAGAGGACCTTCAACAACCGGGTCAAGGAAGCTTCTTTGATTCTTGGCGAGGTCAAAAGTCTTTTTTTTTCTTAATCAAGAATAGGAGTACAAAAAAGGTTTAGCTTGATGTAATTGGTGCAATTCTTATTTCCTATTTTTTATGTAATCCTAGCTCCTTGGTAGTTTAATTTTTAATACATTTTGGCCGTTTAAAAAAATACACATGTATATTTAACCCATGCACAAAGAAGTAGAACAAAGTGAAAAAAATAATAGCATGTATAGATATATAACTAAAGAACACATGTATAATTAACCCATACAAAACAAGTAGTACCAAGTATAAAAAATGATATACACCCTATATTAAAAAATTGTACTAAATGCATAAAAACGATGCAAAAGTTGTGTTTTGATATATAGAAAAAATGAATCGGAAATCATCAAATTTGACAATCAAAGTCATGATTTTCATGATTCTTTGAAGAAGAAGTGAAAAACAATACGTCTATGAGGTGAACGTTCTAATAACTAACATATTCTTTCAATATACAGGAATTGCGTTAATGCTAATAAATTGCGTTAATGCTAATAAAATAGGCATATGCCAGAATAAACTTTTTTATGGATAAAAGTTCAATATGAATTGTATGCATATAAATCAAATTACCACATATTATCTTTTAGGGCACTAAGCATGAGTAGTCTTCTATTATCAGCTATTTTGGCTCAAATAGATATACCAATTGATAAAGACCTTCAAAAAATTCAACAAGGAATATCATAAGGTTGTATGTAGTGAGCGTGATGCCCACCAAAATTACCAATATAACACCCCTATAGCGCCCCCTCCTCACCCCCAAGGGCATCATGTTGGCAAAAATGGTTTATGGCGTTAAGATTATCACGCCCCACATCTTTCTCCTTCATTGGCTTCCATTTTTTTTCTGATTGACTTCACTATAAATATATTAATGATATATTAATGATTGGGTAATAAATTAGAGGGGGTTATGTGGGTTATGACTTATGACTACACCACTTTGCTTATAACCCTCTTGATGAGTTGGATTCCACATGAAACCCAAATAGATGATACATAAAAAGCTTAAATTACAACTAAAAAAGTCAACAATCTATGAGCGTTAAACTTAAGATTTAGCATTTGGCCTCCTGCTGTCCCGATTTGCACTTGACCAATTATTACTTTTGGTCTAGAGAGATCATATGGCATGGATGTATTTAAATCTTATAAAAAATATTAAATTTATGAACTCATAAATGATAGTTAGAATTAGAAATTTGTAATTTTATAATATGAGAAATAGAACAATTAGAGGAGACAAAGGTCACTAAAGAACATAATCTAAGCTAAAATACACGAGGAATTACAATTAAACAAAGACGTATGAAAAAACAACAAAAATGTGAAAGGACATTTAATCAGAATCACAAATAGGACTGGAGCAACCTTCTTTCATACCAGGAAAGCTAAAAGACATAAACCCAGGATCAACAACTATTTCTATGAGGATGTATGGATGTGTAATCTCAAAGTACTTGTATGGTAGAAGAAGTTGTAAAATAAACTAATTGTATAAAATAAAATAAAATTACTATATACCCTTGATTACCCACTGTATTGTAAAAAGTTGGAATTTGCTAACCACTCAATAGAGTGATTATTACTAAGAACAACAAAACACATCAAAAACTATTTTCTACATCCTATTTTATTACATAAACATTGGTTACTGAATATTATAAAATAATTAGGGGAACACGCATCTATATACCCCATATGAGTAAAATAAAATAATTTGTAACTAATAAGAAACAAATGAAAGTAAGAACCACGTCTATAAAACATTTAGAAGATCTCATGAGATGGTTGTAACTCAAATGTTATTTCTAAACAAAATAATCAATAGAACCACATTAGTACCTTTAAGCTCTCTAATTAAATAAGAAAACAAATCGGATGCAAGAGAAGATTACAGATGAATCGATTGTCATCGATTCAGTGAACGAAAAGATTAAAACATTGAATCGATTGTCATGAGAAATCGGATGCCAGAGAAGGAGAAGTCATTGAATTGATTGTCATTGAAACGATTACAGACATTGACATTGAATTGATTGTCATTGAATTGATTACATACAAACCACTTAGAAAAAACTTAAAATAATAAATCGATTGTCATCGATTCAGTGAAGAAAAGATTACAAACGAATACTTGCCTCGAGAAATCGGATGCGTGAGAAGAAGTCGAATGAGCAATCCCCTACAGATGAGGAGAAGACTGCCAGAGAGAAAACTTCAAAAACCCTAGCTTTGAAATGAATGTGCGTCTAAAATTGGGTGTTTTATTTACTGATTATTATCCATGGATACAAATTTAGGTTGAAAGAGATCCGTGAGATTTACCTCGTTTAATCTCATTTTTTTAGTTAAAAATTGACAAAGTGAATTATACATAGGACTAATCCCATTTGGCATTCGTGAGAATATGACACGTATATTTGTGAAATTTTATTTAATATATAGTATAAATATGAGGTTTTGACTTTATATTGTAAGGTTATTATTTTTTTTATCTCGTTAATACCCAGAAAATTTTTAAAGTTTTTAAAGCCGCGCTCCATATGCTGATATGAACATAAGATGTATCACAATGTTTTAAATTCAAGATATCATGAATGTCGTATTTAATTAAAAAAAGTAATATTACGAATTTACAAAAACCTTAATAATTTACGAGTAAGGAAAGTAGAATGGTGTGCACGATGAAATAAGTAAATATTATTTAACAACAAAATAAAATAAAAAAGTTGAAAAATAATAAAATTGGAAGGTGATGCACAAGAGGCTGAACGACTCTTTCTCCCCTCTTATAATCTCTCGTTTCCCTTCAACAGAAATATTAGTTTCATTTGTTTTTCCAGATTTCAAGGATCTCTCCCCTAATCTTTCTTCTTTCTGACTTTAATTACACAACCAATCATGGTATGTATTCTCAATAATCTCATCATTTCATGTTTTTTCTTCATTGATTTGCTGTTATCTCATCACTCGACGAAATAATTAGATAATTTTCTCTGATTTTGTTAGTTTGTTCGTTCATCGTTTACGATACCTAAAACCGCACTTTGCAATCTACATTTTTGGTTAATCAGTCGTCTTAATTAGCAATGACATTTAATCACATCACGATCACATGATGGATTCTGTTTACGACGATTTATTGGTCCTTCCAGAGGAATTTGGCTTCTATAATCACTGGTAGCGTAAATTTTCTATGAATTCTGTTCATCAAATTCTCTGAAGCAGCAATACATGATGGATTGCACATTTATTTCAAGTTTTTGGCTACAATTTTCTCATTTTCTTTAGGCGAATATGGATTCTGGATAATGCTCATGATAAGCTTATGATTTCGGCTTAAATAGATGATCTTATGTTAATTATTATGATTCAGTAACATGTTTTGGCATGGTTTAATTAGGCGAACGCCGCTTCTGGAATGGCTGTGAATGATGAATGCAAGCTTAAGTTTCTGGAGTTAAAATCGAAAAGGAACTATCGATTCATCACCTACAAAATCGAAGATCAGCAGGTGATGCTTGATAAGATTGGTGGACCTGATGAAACCTACGAGGATTTCACAAATTCTCTTCCTCCTAATGAATGCCGCTATGCTGTCTTTGATTTTGACTTCACCACTGACGAAAATTGCCAGAAAAGCAAGATTTTCTTCATTGCTTGGTAATGATATATATGCCACAACATTGATCCCAACTTTATCATGTTTAAACCTGTCTTGCATATCCAAATAAATCAGTTGCATATAAGGGTATGCGGTGAATACTGTGAGCGTGATCCGTGTCACCTCACTAAAGGAATACCCTCCCACCCCACCTAGTGCGAGAGGGTTGTGAGTGTGAGGGCATGAGCACACTCAACGCGTAAAAATGTTGTTTATTGGTTTTTTATATGATTAACATGAGAAACGTGCATATGAGGTTGTTAGTCATCTAACTTAGATGTGAAACTCATTAAAACGACACGGTTTTGATAAAAAAAAAATCATTAAAAATATTAAATTATTCCTTATTACGTTATGTAAATCCATCAATTTCAAATATTAAATAATTTCAAATTTTAAATTGTTTTTAATCAAAACTACGTCGTTTTGATTAGTTTCACATCTAAGTTAGATTCTCAACAACTCGATATTCACTTTCTCTAATTAATATATTTGTTATCACTCACTCACACTAGTATAGTCCTCGTGTGAGTAAGTTGTGAGTCTGATGTGACTTCTACATGATAACACTCATACCTATATCTTACATCGATATACCTCATATCCTAAGCATACATCTTAATTTAGGATGACAATCTAGACATGAATCTCTGAAATAGGTCACCAGATACATCTAAAGTGAGAATGAAGATGGTGTATGCAAGCTCGAAGGATCGGTTCAAGAGAGAACTGGATGGAATCCAAGTTGAGTTGCAAGCTACGGATCCTAGTGAGATGAGCTTCGACATCATAAAATCACGGGCAATCTGAATAATGTTTCGCTATGAGGGAACTTGGTTTGACGAGTTAAATTATTTTATATGCATCAATGACATTGTCGTTTCTCTTTTCTTTTTGATTTTGGCTATTTTCGTTCTAACGAAAAAGAATCTAAACATTGTAGTTAATGTAATGTTACTATCCACTCGATCATATTGTTCGTGTTTGAAGACATTTGATTTGGTTACTTCAAAGGATATTTATTGGCTGGCTAATGTTCTTTGAAGGCAATTTGGTGTATACCCAACCCAAGATATTGAATTTTCTTATCGTTGCTTTAGCTTTGTATCGTAATTTTCTTCTGGTTTGTGCTTTTAATTTAGGGATCATTTTTCTAATTGCCCATCTGGTCCTTTTCAAATTACCCATTCTAATAAAAAAAAAATATATATACTCTTTTAGATAAAAAAAATCCGGATTATTTTATGGATGAAAGTCTAAAGCTCTAACGTGCTAATCTAAAAATCAATTCACATAATCTTAAGATTGTGCCTTAGTGCCTTACTGCCTTATTGATAAGTTTTTTTTTTTTTTTTTAACAGCCA
>JBCNJP010000012.1:28137465-28235728 GCA_039602395.1 Deinandra increscens subsp. villosa | reverse complement strand
GTTTCCACAAATGATGCTTTATTATCAAATTGTGCACCTAGTAGGTACTATCATGCAATTACTAAGGTCATCCACTTTGAGTAAGTTAGGGGTTGCTGCCCCTCGGACCCCCCCCCCCCTCTCGGAAGCGATGCCTTTGAATTCTTGTCAAAAAAAATGTGCTACCCCTACAAATGGTTTCTAGTTCCGCCCCTACTCCCATCTCATGAAATCCTCATAGTATTTCCTCTAGTTATTATAATAGGGTTTCCAAATTTGCATCGAGGGGTTTCCCTGCATATACAGGGCCGGCTTTGGGCATGGGCCAGATGGGCTACAGTCCTGAGTATCAAATTGGAAGGGGGCATCAATTGCGAACAGCGATCTTATTATTTTTTGAAGAGAACACAACATCACATCAGTCATCACTCATCAGGTGATATTGTTTCATTTATTCTACTTTTAAATATATTTTTGTCATTTATATCATGCCACTCGTGTACAATCATCTGATACCCAAAATAGAAAAAGGAAAAAACAACAAGAAAACTTACTCAATCTTTACAAAAAATATTTTAGACATGAAGGTAATACTAGTGGAGAAAATGTTTATGAAAAGAATGTGGAAGACATTAATATTAGTGAAAATAATGTTGATGAAAGTAATGGTAATGAGAATAATGTTGATGATAATAATGTTGAAGACAATAATGTTGAGGAAAATAATGTTGATGAAAATGAAAACGAATTTGATAGAATGTTTGAAGATAATGAAAATCATTTTAGTTAATAAAATCGGCGTGGGGATGAGCCGCTTAGCTTGACTAGGTTTCAAACCTTTAAAACTTTTTGTTGTCTTATTTAAAGTTTTAACAGAGGGCAAATTTTTGACTAGCGCACTGATCATCCAAATTCTCAGGACCGGCCCTATGCATATATTAACTTCAAATGGCACTCAAGAAAATAAAACATCCCAATTCCGTTTGAAGTTAATTCGAAAATTTAATTTGTGGACTCGAGTGCAATTGAAGGCAAAGATAATTCCTTTATACCATTTGGTGAATTTCCTATGTTTTGGTATGCATGTGGATTATATTCAAATTGGTAGTGGATATGTTTTTTGAATGGGGTCGAGTTAGTAATGGTAATGCTGTGATGATTAGAGATGGTGTTCGTTTTAACATTAGCATTGATCTCAACGTTATCAAGACTCGAGAACGAGTCTTTTTCAAAGAGGAGGAGATGGATGCGGAAGGACGAGGCAATTCAATAGACCCGGGACCCGCTTGTCCGAATGGTATTCGCTTAAAATCGACCGCAATGACCCATGAAAACAAACTTGGAAAATGGGTCGTGACGGTATTGGTTGTGACAACGTTAAGGAAACGACTCAAGGATGTCCCATTCGATCCAGGTGGTTCCCGCGGGTCTTATCAAGTGTTAAAACTCGAGGACGAGTTTTCCAAAGGATGGGAGAATGATACGGTTATGAGCGAGCCCGCACCCGATTGACCCATCAACTATCGTTTTATTTTAACCTAGTTCTTTCTTGTTTTGCAAGTTTGTGTTTTTCTATTTAAACCTTTGGTATGTTTCATTATTGTATGTTAAATTTTAATTAAATAATAAAGATCCTAGAGGTTTTATCTTAGAACCTTAGTCGTCTTGTTTTAGGTTGATGAATTCGGTATCAAGAACTCATACTATTTATTTTATTAAATCATATACAAATATCACTATTTAATATTTATAAGCCTAAGATATAAATATAACATAATCATAAAGGGGGTTAAAAATATAGATAGTCATTATACTAATTATTAATAATAATTATTATTATAAAACTATTTTAGTGGTATAACAACTCTATAACTCGTTTAGCGGGGTGAAATTCTCCGAGCACTTAATTAGGTTGTTCGTTAGTTTTATCTTTTTGAATTATTTATTTATTGTTATTGAGAGCTATCATGTAACCGACCTACGAGTTTTGTTCAATATAATAAGATGATTCAACCCCACAGAAACTCGTAATTGAACACCAAAACTCTTCCATCGAACCGGCCATCAAGTTTAATTCTATCTAAACTTTGACCATCATCATCATCATGGCTGATCAGGTTGTTATGCAAGTTCAGGGTCCACCTGTTCAGCGGCATCAAAATAGGTATCATGAAACTTAATTACCAGCTTCTTCTTTTCTTTTCTTTCTTTGTTGAAAGCTAGCTAGGCGTCATTAAATTACCAGCTACGTACTTTTTCTACTGCATGTTCTTATATAATATCATGCTAATTAACTAGTTTTTCTTATAGGTTTATGAAAACAAGAAAAACGATCATTCAGCACTTTATGATTCCACTGCAGATCTTTACCATCTTCGGAATCATATGTTTGTATGAAATATCCCTATGGAAGAAAAATGAAGTGGTTATATACTCGGCTATTGGATTAATGATCTATTGTTTAGTTATCTGCGAGGTTCTATACGAAATCCATGAAAGACGATCCGCAGAAGAAGAAGACCCCGGCAGAAGTGGTGTTGTTAGATTTTTACAAAATACATTCGACGTTTCGATGTTATTACCGTGGTACTTGATATTGGCAACCGTATGTTTCCCGGATATGGTGTGCGTTGTGGCGAATTGGTTGTTTTTGGCTTTTGCTCTTGTCTATTTAGTGGTAGATGCAGTATGTGACTACTTCAACTATACAATTATATCGATATCTTGATTATGATATCCACTTGTATATATTTTTGTTTATGTCCATCCATGTTGTTAATTATCCAAATTATACACAAACATAAAAAATTATATTTGTAAGTCACCATGATTGTATATAAGTCGCGGATATGAATCAGAAAGAAACACGTAGTAGTATAATTGTATAAATCTGTATGGAAATCAAAGTGATAATGATGATAAAAACTACGTTTTGATAAAAATAAGCATTTTCAAAACAACTAGATAGTTCATTTAAAAGTAAAAACAAATGATCGCAATATAATTTGTAAATGTGTTAGTGTTTGTAAAATTTAAAAGAAATTAAAGTAAAATTAAAATAACTTAAAATGAGAATTTTAAATAACATAAACAGATTTTAAAAAATTGTAATTATAAATTTTTATTTATGTACGAGATTGGTTCAATAATATTATATTTATCTTTTTACGATTGAAACATATTTTTAAAAGTTGTAATTATTAAAAGTTATAAAATTATTTATTTAATATATATATATATCTTCTAACCTTCTCATATCATGTATCATATGTATTTACAGGCGAAGCTTAGTGGAGACCGGGGGAGGGGGAGGGGGGGGGGTGGTTTTTTTTCGGTCGTAGTATTAATTTTTCCGGTTTTTGAATTTTTGTTATATATATATTAAGAACCGCGCCCCCCCTCCACCGAGATTAGGATCCATGACTTTTCGCCCCCTCCCCTTCGGCTCAAACTTTTCATCGAAGCTTCGCCAATGTATGTATTACAGACGAAAAGAGCGTCATTACACTATGTTATTTTTTTCTTTTTATTTTTTCTTTTTTTCTCATATGGACACATGATTCATGATTGTTCCTTTGTCAAGTATGTTTTCCTTTTTTTTTTAATTTATTTTCTATATCCATATCTTCAAAGCAATCACCATCCACCACTATTGTAGTTGTTGGTGAAGCTTGGGCCGAAAGTAATGGGACCAAAAAGGATGGGGTCGAACTAAGCAAATAAAAAAAATCGAACTGGACGGGTATAAAATTACACTACGCAGCGAAAAATCGGATGGGACTCGGGCCCGTCTAGCCTGGGCTAAGCTTCACTCCTGATTGTGGTTATCATATCATGAATTTTTATGATCACGTTTCCATCATATTCATTCATGAGAGAATTGTTTTACCATCACAGAGCACAAACTCATAGAAGAGCTTAACAAGCAAATACCAAAAACCATGGAAGAAGCTATGGAACGAGTGAAAGCCTTCCTCTTAGGAAAGGAAGCTAAGCAAGTTATTGAAACCATTGTAGGGAGGAAGGAACCACTATCATTTCCAACCCTTCCAAGAAAAAAGAAGTACTTACCATGTTCATGACTCTCGAAGTTCTTATGACTGAAACCCTTATTCAAGGGGGCACGTCTAGTTCATCACCCTTACCAAGATTCCTTAGGAGATCTTGCAAATAGAAGAGGCAAAATTCGGGTTCAAACCCCCAAAGCGTCTCACTAGGACTCCATATGAACAAGAGGCGCGCAAGTAAGTTCTGTGATTTTCATAAGGGTGCCACCAACAAATTATTTCAACTAAAAAAGAGGATTGAAGCTACGGTCTCACCTTATGAAAGACATCAAAGTAAAGAAAAATGCTGATAAAAGGACAGCGGTCCCAATAAAAAGAAAGAGATCCTAATGATTACCTCGAATTACCAAGGGGAAAAGAAGAGTATGTCATATGAACGGCCAAAACCTTGGATGAGTGCAAAAATAGACTTCCCTCCACTGGACTGTCACACCCTGGTCAAGGAGGGTTGCGAACGGATAAAATCATAGGCGTGGATACAAGGAACAACATCTACTTCATTTAAACATATTAATAAAACCACATATCGATTGTTTGCAGCGGAAAAGTAGTGGCGATATGCATAAGTTTACAATAAAAGTAATCAAAGTCACAATATTTAAATTACTCAATATTAATTTAGAAGGGTGGGGACTACGACTCCGGGATCTGCAAGCCCGTTTATTTAAGCTCTGCCCTATTTACATGCCTAGTTGAATTCATTTACCTGAGAAATACATGATTCAAAAGAAAGGTCAACATATTGTTGGTGAATTCACAGGTTTTTAAGACTCTACAAAGAATTTGTAAACAGTTTTGCATACAAGATATTGAAAAGGAATACCGTTGTTGTTGCATGATCTCACATGAACTTTCATTTCAAAAACTAACAGTTTTACCCACTCATGGTATTTTGCTCAAGAAATACCGAATGTAACAGAATAACTGGCATATACTTACTAACTATCCATGGTGTCATGATTGGAGCGACCAGCCGTAGACAGGGTTGTCAACCCAAATAGATCTATTCACTAAATATCGTTTCGTACAGAACAAATTGAAATCAATTAATAGGGGGTTTGGTTTGCATGACGTTATTTAACGAAACACACAAGTTGAGCAGTAATAGAACATGTAACCACACGTCTAACAATTAATCCATAATATTATGTAAAAGTGTTTGTTTGATAATGATTTCTCTGTTAGATTTAGGTGTCCAGACCCGACTAAATCAAGTACCCGACCCGTTCAAGACCCATAAGAGTTACACCGAAGGCAATGGGTTTAAAGTCCGCTTACCTAATTAACCGGAAAATTCGCAGAAGAATTAATTATTTGTTTATTAACTGGTTTAATGAATAAATTAATTCATTATTCGTAATCAATCATTACGATTAATTTAGCGACAAATACGTTAAATAATGTTTACGTCTTGGATGACAATTAACGAATTAATTTACTGTTATTCGTTAAGTCTTGGCTTGTGACTAAATAGTTAATACGATTGAAGATTAGTCACAAAAGATTAAAAGGTTCGATCATGGATTAACTTAAATCAAGGGACCTAACGGAAAAAATAATCATATATATATATATTACCCTATATATACAAATGACAACGTATGGCACCACCTCCCCAAGCTCATAGTATAAGCCCCTAATGCGCCTGCACTGTTCATCAACAGTGGTCATGGCACTTTTGTAAATTGTTGTGAACATTGAGGCTATAATTATCAGGGATACAAGTCATTGCTGCATATGTTGTGTGTGGTTTTCATTTAGCCACGTGATCAGAAAAAGGAGAGCCATGACTTTCTCATCCCTATCAAAAGCCATGACTGAAGCAGGTAAACTTTTAATAGATGGAGCAGGTAAACAACTCCATTCATATCAACGTATATCTCGCACAGTACCATACCTCTCTCATTATTGCTGCTATCCTTCGATTAACGCCTTTAACCTTCGTCTCTTCCTCTGTTTTATCCCAGGTAACCTTCCTCTCTAACATTCGATTGACTTCATATGATTTTGTATCTCTAGACTTTGTTTTAGGGTTTTTGTTTGCGGTGGTTAACTGGTCTCCTTGGTTGGTTTTGTGATGAATTAGCTGTGGTGGTGCTAAAGCAAATCACAAACGAGGCTGATAATCGGCTGGAGAGGATTTCAACTCCGTACACTGAAGGTGAGGAAAAGAGAAGTTAGCGATGAAGATGATGAAGAGTCGGATTTAGATGAAATTGGTGGCGAAATGGTTGAGTAACAAATTCAAGAGGCATATGATGAGGAAATGGGGAACAAGGTGTCTACAATCTGATCTGGTAAGATTTCGATCTGGATGCTTTAGATTACGTGAATTTGATGTTCGATTTGAATGGATTTGATGATCGTATCTATCAATTTGAAAGGTACAACCAGTTAATTAGGGTTAACAGATGGGTTTGAAGTTGGTTTTTTTTACATAATCTATTTAGCCCTAACCTAAATATCGTATCTATCTTGATGCTTTAGGTCCAATTGGATGTTGATTTCAGACCTAGGAGGTGTTTGAATGCTGCTCTCAAGTGAGTACTGTTGCTTTTAAATTAATTGTTTGATAAAAAGTAAATATGGTTATGATTCTGCCAAAATGCCTATTGCTCTTGGATTTTGTAACATTAGATGAATTATAATGAGATTGGTTCATTTTTAAAGCTTGATAGGTATCACATTGGTTATGGATCTATGAATGGAGGCTTCAATTTGTGTTTGAGTTGGTGTTAAACCAGAATTTTGTAACATGATTTATATTTTCTATTTGCAAACCCATAACTATGGATCTGTTGGCATCTTTGGTTAGAAAACATGTCAGCCCTAATGTTAAGACTGCAATCTAGACTTATTTTTCTTTCAAAACAAATTTGCTGCTAAGGTATGTATGTAATTTGATATATAATTTTTTATGTTCTTTGCACATATCTATATATAGTTAGGGTTTATGATTTAATTATATGATGTTTAGCTCAATAAAGTTAAGATGTGAGACTATGGATCTTTGGTGAGTTCTATGCTGCTCGAACACTACTGATGAGAAAAGTGCTCCAAATTGATGGTTTATGTTACTGAAATATTAGCTTTGTGGGTTAGAAGTATTAGTGTTTTGATTTAGCCTAATTTTTTATGTTGTCGGCTGCATTTTTTTATGTTCCATCGACTTATGCGTAGGACCTGTTTGTCAAAATGTCCCAATGAGTTGTCAAAATGTCTAATGACCTGTTTGGTTCTTTTCTAATTTTTCTCTAATTTTCTTCTTTTGTAACAGGTGCTTCGCTTGGTGCTCTCTGTTACGTTCGCTTGAAGGTAATTTCGACAACTCTTCTCATCTTATCGGTAACTTTTTATAATTAATAAAGCTTTTCACCGAGCTTGACGAGCTATTCTTTTCTCTCTTTCGAATGTACGTGGTGAAATGTATTAAGATGTAGACATTGAAAGTGTGTACTTAAAGTGCCGTGTATGCAAAAATAAGGATCATGTGATGTGATTGTTTGTTTTAGTTTGTGTGTTTGGCATAGACATACCCTCTTAAAGTTAGCAAAAATGAGAGATATTGAGGGTGTGTATAAAAGTTTGAAGTAAAACAGAAAGGGGGATTGAAATGAGAAAGAAACCTGGTAAAGAATGGCAACAACTTGGTTGTATTCTTTATTTCCTTGGTGAGTGTGGATTGAACCAATCTTTTGATCAGAAATGAGGTCTTGGTAATAAATAACATTTTTATGGCCATAGTCTGTCTCATGGATCAATGGAGATACCTTGGATACGTAGATACCCATTTTAAATTTTTATAAACTATCCTTCTCAATATACTCTCTTTATACAAAACCAAATGGTAGTATCTTCCCGGGATGGGACCTCACAATATATACACACATGATCACATTTGGGATTTAGGGGAAAAACTGTGGAAAATTTATCTAATGTTGGTTCACGTTTGGCTATGGATCCCTTAGGGTTTGAGTCGTAACGATGCTGGCCGATGAAAGCGCTATATTTGTTTTATCTAAAGCCTTCAACTGTAGTAGGCTTTCATACAGTTATATTTATTGAATTTTTTTTTTCAGATCTTGATGTTTGTGGATAAAGTATTATTTGAAATACACTCGATTTCATGCCCACATAGCTCCTCTGTTCATATTTTATATGGTTTGCATATTTGTGATTTTGGCGGTATTTGAATTGTGAGTTTGCTGGGAACTGGGGATTGTTATGCTATTTGACCATTTCTCCATTTGATGTTCTAATTTTAGTCTTTTCGACTTGACTTATTGGATGATATCTATAGATGTAATCTTTTATATAATCTACGAAGACATTATATCGATGCCTATACATTAATCTTATATGGTAATTATAGTGTTGTTAATAATAGTGAGTGTTGATAGATTTTTCGGTGTATAATTTTTTAGATATTAAGATATATTTTTGCAAATCTTTTCTTTTTTTGTTTTACTTCGTATTGTGTTCTTTGTGTTTTTTCAATCTTATACTCCAACAGGTCTTGATTCAACAGTTCAAAGATGAGGTTACTGACCAGGGATGGAAAACTAGAAGGCTTCAACAGTGGTTACGGGTATAGGAAACAACCACAATGGCTTTCGGTCGATTTTGACGCTTTTTGGAACATAAAAATTCTAAGGTTGGTGCTATTTCTGACTTTTATATGTCATACTCTATTATACCTAATAAACTTAATTCCTAATTCACTACAGTACTTTGTACATGTGATAAAATAAAACTAATGTGAAAAGTCTATCATAAACAGAAGATTCCGGAAAAAAGACTAGCATTAGATGTGTTTTGCCATTAAACTTCAACTTGAATTCGGATTTTTATGGTTTTGCATAAATTTTTCTATGAGAAAAATCATGCTTTTGTGTGTATAGGTAATGGGATAAACTTGAGAGGTCAGCAAGTCACACAGAGTCATGCCATTTTCAAATGGAGACGGATGTTGGAATAGCCTAAAAGAAGCTTAACGGTATGTCGTTGTCTAACTTCATTTTGTTATATTAATTTGGAAATTTCTCAAGCATGAAGTATATATGTATATATCAAATCCTTTTAGTTTTTTAAACTCTATTATATTTTACTCTTTAGGATAGATATAATAAAAGTTTGGCATCGAGTACATATACCCATATAAGGGGTTGGCTTATAGGAATATTTCATGTGGATTTTTCTCAACATGTAATAGCTCAGATTAAAATATTGATTAGAAGTTTAAAATTGATGATATAGATGAACCCAAGTCATTTCGAGTAAAAATATTGTTTTTTCACTGCAGATACTCCTCCATCAAAGTATTGTTCAACTTTTGCATTAGATGGACTACATGGCCAGCTCATTTAAAGATATTTCCTGTAAGTTTTTCTTATTTCTTTCTTATCTTGGTTTAGTGCTTTTTGGATTAAAGGAAGAGTAAGGTGATTTCCATTGGGCTCATCACTTTTGTAGGTGTTTTTTTTTTTTTTTTATATTTCTATCTTCTTTACTCATTAATTTTTCAAGGTTAATCATCACTTGCTTTAATTCAGATCGTGTTCTAATTTCTATATTACAGCTTTGGATTCTGTTTGTAAGTTGTTTTATATATGTTAAATATTTTGTTCTATCTCTCTTATTTCAGTTGGGTTACCTGATGTATACTAAATCTTTGGCTGATGGAAGTGCTGCTTTTGTGTGGTTTTGATGTGCACCTTTTTAAAAATGAAATACTCATTGCTAACCTCTTTTTTTTCCTCTCACTGTAGGTTCGTTAAGGTTTATAGTATTCTGGCTGTTCTGTTACTGTACTATGTAAGTTTTCTTAACAGATTTTTAGTTCTGTTAAGACTATATAATGATTGTTCTATAGATTGTTGTTGATGATTGAAAAGCAGGCATAATCCAGTAAGCATCACACGAGAATGATCGAATTGGTCGAATGTATTGCATGAAAATTGGAGATTACAACTGTCATGAGCACCTACATTTTTTCTATTTTTGGCTGCTAATTGTTACTGTTGTTTCGCCTATTAATTGCCCAAAATTATTATCTATGTAGCTATATTTATATCTGGCCATTTTCTATAACATCCGCTAGATTTATAAGCATGTATGTTGCTCCTGTGACGCGCAAGCGCTGGCGTGCAGGTGTAAACAGCAGCTTCAGTTTTTTGTATTTGGAATTGCATAAAATTTGCTTCAGTTTCATTAATGATCATTGTTGGCTGTAGGAGAGTCAAATCTGTTGTGAGTCACTTTTGACTTTCTGCAGGTCAACTTCTTTTTAGTTTTTGCTGCTAAATTGTATGGCTCTTTGGATTGCTAAAGATGATGCTCACTGTTGGCTTTTAAGTGGGTGGCATTTTGTATTTGGAATTGCATACCATTTGGCTTGAAGAAGTCTTTTGATTGCTAAACATATTACCCACTGTTGACTCTTAAGTGAGTGAACTATGATGTAAATTTTCACTTCTCAATGGCATAGCTTTATATTTCATGGAAACAATTGTTCGCTTTTGACCGGCATAAAGATTTTCATACAACCGATTGCCGCCAGCGCATGTCGCTCTTGCTAATGGGTCGGCCTCCGCGGCGAAGCGCGGGTCGACCCACTTGTATATATATATATATATATATATATATATATATATATATATATATATATATTCTGATTAAGGGAGACGAAACCCTAATCCTCCACAGAGAATTTTCGGCCCCTCCCTCCCTCTCTCTCTCGAATCCGACGCCGACCACCACCCTTGGCCGCCATCGCTCTCTTGTTCTACGGCGATCCGATCTTTCGATCGCTAGAACTTTTAATCAATTGATCACCGTTGGCCGTGTTCTACTTCTCCGTTGAATTGTCGCCACGAAGCCGAGAAACCCTAGCCGCCGCCGTGCTGTCTCGGTGAGTCCGCCGCCGCTACTCGAGTCGTCCTTCACCGCCACCGCCGTAGCCGCGATCGTCGCCGCAGTTCCAAGCCGAGCCGCCGTAACAACCGCGACCAACGCCGCTGCTCCCGTTGCACAGCCGCCGCCGTTTCTCCTCTCCGTCGCCCGTTCTCGGCCGACACCCTTTCCGTGAACCACCGTCGCATGGTGAGTTTGCCCATCGTCTGCGAACCCCAGTTCGCGCCCAATCCGACGTATGTGATTTTCTCAGTGCTCGAATCACCGCGTAGTAAATCCATAACTGTGAGGATTGTTCGATTCGACACACGAATCGTCACCTGCGAAACCCTAGCGTCACCCGTTGACTTTAGGTGTCTCAAGCGTCTGTTTGAATCACCGCTCAGGTATATCTAAACTCGTCATTAATTTAGATTTATTCATTTATTTTATGATTGTATCGCATTCTTGTTTTTACGCGAATGGTGTTTGCGCGTTTTTGGTGATTGTCGAATCGTGTTGAATATGGTTTACGTTAATAAACTGGTTTTCGCATGATGTAAATTAAATCGTTTTTCCACTGTGTATTAAATTAATTGTTAAATTTAATTATCTTGAATTGAATTTACTAATTACTCGGTAAGTGATTTAATAATTTGTTATAAATAATTATTCGATTAAAATAAAAAAATTGTCATTACCGGGGAACCGAATACTACTGTCGCAACCCAACAGTGGTATCAGAGCCTTGATCACCACACGCAAACCCTAACCGGTCGATTTTAAACCGGTGTAATTTCGCGAACTGGGGTTCCCAAAAGTCGCGAAATTGAACGAATCGCTTTTTAGTTATGTTTAGTCGATTTGAATCCACTAAACATGATCCGATTCGATAGAATTGATTTAATTATCTTTCGTACATATTCGGCCCAACCCTGTTTTTGTATGTCATGTATGTCATTATGGTTTGGCCAATTAGGCCCATTTGTTTTGTTTTGGATTGACCCACTTTTGACTGGGTTCAAAGTTGTATATAATTCTGAAATAGATTAGTTTTTATTTTAATTTTGTAATTGCTCACCTTCGCCTGGACGAACGAGACGAGCTAGACACGACGACCCATTTTGAGATTATCCCTTCTAGGGATTTTTGGAAATGGCTATGGCCCGAAACGAGACCGACGTTCCTCATGACGCGCAGAAGCTTGTTGAAGCAAGTGGGAGCGACTAAATCGATCAGGGAGTTTTTTTTCTATCTCGTGGTTGATTTACTTCTACGTCCCTCGACCTTCCTCGATATTGTCGTAGGCTCTGACAATATCGAAACCCCTGTATGGCTGAATATGTACATGTGTGTTTGCTTGCTTTTTGTTGCTTGTCTTAATTTTCATTAACGCACCGACTAAAATCCTACTTAGTTTTACCGGTATAAAACTGATTTTTCGATCAATTTAATAAAAGTCCTAATTTTAATTACGACTTTATAAAATTTAATGACCAATTTAATTCGAAATTAATTTCGAATTTTTATATTAACAAAATCGAACTTGATTAATAATTGGTTATCGTCTCGCGACACGTAGATCATTAATACTTAGGATATTTAAATGATCGTCCCGAGTGAGATAGGATTCATAATATTCGTTATCACATTAATTATTAAAATATGACTTAATAATCCTATCTGGTAAGCCTAAAACCGGTAGTCTATGCCATCCTAAGTCAAGTCTAACTTGGAACATATTGACTGACGCATCCGTGTTGGAGTATTTCAACACCGCACGTGGTGTTTAGGGTATCTTCCAAGGTGAGCGTATTGCAGTATTTCAACACCGTACATACACACTGACCACTTAGGACAACTACCATTATCTTTACACGCACCTTTGGTATTGGAGTATTTCAACACCGTACCTCTGGTCGGCCTGTAGACAGAATGTGCATAGACGGGGCTAAACGTATTTCGTTGATCCGTTCGCGAAAGCCCCATAATGGGAGTTGTGACAGTTATTCGCAAGTGACAATCGTTGTCCATTTGATTACTTAGAAATTTTGAAAGCACTTTACGATGTCTGGAGAAATTGTCTAACTAACTAAATTCCCATTTGCTATTCAAGATTAGCCTGCCATCCTTGAATACGAATCAAACATCGAAACACTAAATTTGCATGTTGTTTCAGATGGCTGACGCAAACCGCGCAAACCAAGAGATTTTCCATCTCAAGTCTCTTCTTGAGAAGGAGAAACTTGATGGAGCCAACTTCCTTGATTGGGAAAGGAATCTGAGAATCGTCATGAAAATGGCTAGTATGAAAAACGTGTTAGAAGCTGAGATTCCTGAGCAACCTGAAGCTGACACTGCTCCAGCGCGTAATGCCCATAACACATTGCGACAAAATGCCAAAAATGTCGCATGTCTTATGCTAGCCACTATGACTTTTGTATTCAGAAGAACATGGTTGACAGGATGGCTTTTCAGATGAAGGGTTACATCGGTGCCTTCACCCCTTTCAGGGTGAACTTTAACATGCATAGCATGGTAAAGACTGTGACTGAGCTTCATGGCATGCTTAAGACTGCTGAAGTTAACTTTGTTAACAACAAGGCATCCGATGTACTCGCAATCCGATCAGGAGGCGTCAAGAAGCCTGAGGTCAAGAAAGGGAGGTGTGGGAATAAGAAGAAGGGCAAGGCAACAGTTACTAGAATGTCTGGAAGCTCCCAGAAGAGCAAGTCAAAGGCATCCAAGGCACCGCCGCCAGATCAGAGCCAGTGTTTTAAATGCAACAAGATGGGGCACTGGAAAAGAGACTTCCCAGAGTATGTAACAGGTTGTCACCCAAGTGATTACCAGTCAAGTCTTGATGTAATAATTCTGTTTGTATTATTTTGGAAAACCCGATAAAATATTTATGTTCATTTTATAAAGGAAATGTCGTAATATGAATAGAAAACATATCAAAATATTAGCAATCAGGTTTTGAACATTGGTTTAAATAATACATATGAATATTTTTATTGTTCGATCGCGCTAGTATATCCCAATTACGACAAGTTTTCAAATTAGCTTTCGTTAACTAAGATTTATAATTATAATTAACCTATTTAACTTGTGGGAATAATTTGACTAAATTATTTCCAACTTATCATATTTTATATATAAAGGTTATAAGTTAAATAATAACTATTATTCTTTATTACCTTTATATTTTATGTATTACTTTATTTATAATTATATTTAACTAATTATATAAAATTATCTTAACATATTTTAGGAATTTATAAGTTTCATCGCGACTTCCTAAATAATTTGTTTAGAGTTTACGACACTGAATAAAAATAACTTTTTGTTAATTTTTTCAAAAACGAGTACGATTTGATTATTGCGTTTAAATATTCGAGTAAATTAGTTTTGACCTAAATACTTAGCGTTTTGAGAAAATAAAACTGTTCTAATATTTTATGACTTCAAATTTTATATTTTTATTTGTGTCGTCGTAGTTACCCGGTTTTACTTTAACGATGTTTTCTCCGGTTTTATTTATTTAAAACGGTTTTTGATTTTGAAAACACTTTGAATAGAATTTATAAACGTTGCTTAGATTTTTTAAGATTTAAAAAGTTGGTTTGATCGGTTTGACGAAACTCGCTTAAAAATGTGTTTTCTTGTTAAATACAACTCGATTCAATCCCCGTTTCTTTCCTAAGTAACGTTTTTACATTTCGGTCGTTATGGTTTAATAAAAACACTTAAAAATTATATAAAATTTCGTCCCACCACTGATCTGGACCAGATTTGTATTTACAATGTTTCCGATATTAAAAACATGATTAATATAACAAAAAATTTCTTTTATGAGACTAAGCCCCTCTTGGGATTATTTTCCAAGGTTTTGAATACCCCTTTTTAGTCATAAATTTTCCTCTTATATGTGATAACAGAATGTCTTACAATCATAAATTGATAGAGACATTTTAACCAAATATAGCCAAGAACATTATACTTACGTAATTGAGGTATTTTATTAATTTTTAACATTCTTGTGTTTTAAGTTACATGGTCATGTCTTTTCTAAATGTAAATTAGCATTTAAAACTCCTTAGTAACATCTATGATGTATATTTTTATAGACCAAATTAGCAGGTTACTTTTATGTTCATAATTTTGAACAAAATCAACTAACAAAATTACTTATCACTAGTATCTATAGTTGCTTTTATATCCAAGTAATTGTTTACCAACACCTTATTTAGAAAATTTTCCTATGATTTACTTATATTTATTAACCAAGTTTTGTTGAGACAAATTATCATAGCCCATTTTTATTAAGTAATAAGCACTCATGGAGTTTTATTTCATAACTACTAGTTATCATGATTTGGATTTGAGTCTTGATCATCTTCCACTAACACAAAGGTGTTAGGACTTCACTATGTTAGAAAAATGATTGTAGAATGGAAACAAGAATATGGCTCAAACATGAGCTCATGTAGACAAGATCTAAGGGTGTTACCTTGTTCCATTCAACTTATAACAAAAGAAAGAAGATCAAAATAAGAAGTCTTAGTGTACCACAGTACTTTCCCTATGATTTCTTGTGATTACACTCACATTTTTTGTAATATTCAAGCCTAAAAAAGGCACCAAAAACATGTATAGACCAAGATTATGCAAAACAATTTACAAGTTTATGTTTTCCTCATTCTCTTTTGTTACTAAGAAAGGCAGGAGATAAGAGTATTGTATCAAGACTTTTGAGTGTTCTTGGGTGTTATATAATAGGTATAAATATAAGGGTAAAAGAAGTGTTAGAATACTCACAAATGGGGGCTTGAGAACCGTGAAAAGGAGGGAGGAGAAGGCGGCTAGATGGTGGTTCGGCTTGATGGTGGTTCTGATTGATGGGTGGTTCTTGGTGGTTCTAGCAGCGGCTCACGGTGGTGGTTAGGTGGAGATGATTGGTGGCGGCAGGTAAGGAGGAAGGGACTGTCGAGATTTGAAGTGAAATGGGGGAGGAGATGGTTTGAGTTGGTGCTTAAGTTGTGTGTGGAAATGATGATGGAGGTTATGATTTTATGGTGATAGTCTTGGGTATTGTCCCAAAAACTCTTTCTTAAGCCTTAGGTCCTTTCTTAGATGCCAACTAATGCTATATCTAGATAAGGATCTAGATTAGTGACATTCACATAAGACAAACTGATTTTTTTTCTTAATCCATGTAATGGTTTTTATTTAAAATTGTGTTATGATGATTAAGAAAAAAATTTCTTCCAAGTGTGTCTAATATTTCAAACATGTCACATGGAACCAAAAAAAAATTATCCGGATTTAAGTACATCATGGTGATGGTAGCAGATTTAAATGGGCTCACGTTTTTTTTAACATGAAAATTAGGTAGGGTGTTTGGGCGAAATCCATAAAAAAAAGGGTTTGGGCTAGTGTTGGTTGGGCGAGAGAAAAGGGAGGTGGGTTGGGCCCACTGGACCATGACATGGGCCAGGGAATCGGGTTGGGCCTTCGGGTAACCAGGTTGGTAAGTTGGTTAAGTCGTGGGCTTAGTAAATGTGGTTTGGGCTTGTTGGGTCAAACCGGCCCAAAGGGGTTGCGAGTTTGGTTCTTGATCGATGTTTATTAAAACGGATTTATCCGACTATGTCTTGATGATCGTTGATGTTATTTAAGTTGTCCGGGTTTGAAAATATTGAAATATTTATTTGTTGTTTTATTCACATTTTGTTTTTATAATGTGCTTAGTCATGCGAGAGATAGAGGAAATAGTTTGTTCGCGTTGCGTTTTAAGTCGACTGACATCGTTGTTGGAAAACCTACTAGTTTTAAATACGAATCGTCTAAGGCTCATTGTGTCGATAGAATTATTTTTCTTGACACCAGATTTTAAGTACAAATATAAAAAGTACATTTTTATATAAATATATTTTTTTATTATTATTGAAGTTTCACAAATATTTTGTGAAACCTTCTAAGTTACGGGTAGATGTCTCTAACACAAACTCGGGAATTATTTATGTGGAGTTTATCATACGAAAATAGAAATTAACAGATAAATAGATCAAGTAATGTGCGTATTTAATAAAATAAAAAGTTAAAGTAAAGTGGGTTGACCTTGAAAATTCACGAGTTGTCACATTCTCCCCTAGTTAGACGAATTTCGTCCCGAAATTCAGCTCTAAGTACTGGTGGATGCAACATTTTCAAAAAGACGAGGATACTTTCGATGCATTTGATCCTTGCGTTCCCAAGTGTATTCTGGGCCTCGACGTGAGTTCCAGCGCACTTTGACGATCGGGATGTGACTCTGTTTAAGTCTTTTACCTTCTCGGTCAAGTATCTCGATAGGTTCTTTAATGAAATGGAGTGTCTCGTCGACTTGGATTTCGTCAAGTGGAACGACGAGTGTTTCACCAGACAAACATTTCTTAAGGTTACTAACGTGAAAAACATCGTGAACATTACTCAATTCGGCAGGTAGGCGTAGTTGGTAAGCTACTTGTCGAATTGTTTCGAAGATTTTGAAAGGGCCGATGTAACGAGGGTTGAGCTTTCCTCGCCTACCGAATCGGATGATGCCTTTCCAAGGTGATACTTTCAACATGACACGATCGCCCTTTTTGAATGCTAATGGCTTATGACGATTGTCGGCATAGCTCTTTTGCCTATCTCTAGCAGCTTTCAGACGATTCTTGACTTGAAATATTTTCTCCGTAGTTTCGAAGATAAGCTCGGGTCCAGTCAACTGACTGTCACCAACTTCCATCCAACAAAGCAATGACCTACATTTTCTCCCATAAAGTGCTTCGAATGGAGCTACCTTAATGCTGGTGCGGTAACTGTTATTATAGGAAAATTCGGCAAGTGGCAAATGTTCATCCAAGTTGTAGGTCCGAAATCTCCCAAACACACGATATACTAATCAAACACGAGTGCGGAATCCTCGTGAGAGATCGATTCAAGAAAATAGTAGAAGAAGAGATACAATCTATAAGAAAGATTGAATCTTGAATGAAGAACAACTACTATTGAAGCTTTAGATCTGATCGTAAACACCAACAAGGATGATGAAAATCGTGAACAAGTATCTCCAAAGCTTTTTTGATCATAAACATGAGGTGGTATTTATACCACCTCTTACAACCTAATGGGCTAATCATAAACCCAATAAGCCCAATCATAAACCCAAGCCCATGCCCAATCTAATAGTAAACTAGCCTAAACATAATAAAACTAGCCTACTAATCTAATTAAACCCTCTAAGCCCAGGCCAACTTATTTAATATTACAAGCCTCATAATCTAGCCTCTACAATCTTTCCCTAGGCTTGTGATATTAAATGCCTTCGATCTTTGAAATTCTTCTTCGTGAGTGGCTGGCATAGATGCTGATGAAGATTCTTTCCGCAGAAATCTTCAATGGGTTTCTTGACGGGCACTTGGGACTTCCTCTTGATCAGCATCAGCTTGAACTTCTTGAAATGAACAAGTTAATAAGAGGAGGATTCTCATTGACTTGCTTCTCTTGAAAGAATTGGTTCTTGCTGAATGTTCGGTAACTGTCTTGAATCTTCAAAACAATTAGAGGTTAAATTTTGAAAACCCCTAACTGTGAAGAACTTGATTGTTGAACTTGGATCTTCATGATCTCTGACTGCTCTCTGCATCACTTTCTCTTTCAAAGATTGACTTGAAATCTTCAGCTTCCCCTAAACTTGTGAGCATTTTCTTTGGAAAACTTTTGACGCTTTTGGATACTTGTAAAGATACCAACAACTTCCCCTGAACAGTTGCTTTTCAGATGGAAGTCTTGTCCGGTTGGTTCTTTAACTTGAGCAGCAGCAACATCTTTCTATCATCAACGTGTCTGATACACATTTGAAAAAATATACACTACCAGACATGTGATGACTGGTCTTTGGGTTAGGAGGTAATTATCATCTGTTCAGTTGATTCAAATTAACATAATTTTAACCAAAAACCCTAATATAGATTACGGGTTTTCTATAAAACTTCCCCTGAACCCAAAGACCTCTAAAGACTTCCCCTTAGCTGATTACTTCCCCTCAGCTAAGGACTTCCCCTGAGATAATACATATTATCTTCGAGTTCCCTTCAGATACTATGTATTATGGAAGTCTTTTCATTAGATAATAAGTATCATCCTCGAGTTCCCTTCGGATAATACTTATTATCCCCTCTCCTTCCCCTAAAAATTTGGCAAGATCTGTCGGAGGAAGTCTTTTCCTTTAGATAATAAGTATCATCCTCGAGTTCCCTTCGGATAATACTTATTATCCCATACTCCTTCCCCTAAAAATTTGGCAAGATCTGTCGGGGGCATATAGTCATGCATTAAAACCCATGAAAAACACATTTTGACTTCTCAAATCAACCTGGCCAAGACTAAAACACACCAAAAAGAACTTAACGACTCACACACGAAAGATAAAAACTAAACAAATACTTACCAAACCAAACATGAGGAAGTTTACAAGGGATCAAACCATATGAATCTGACTGAGGAACCCTTTTCAGCTTCAGTTACTTAACTAGTCCAGGTGATTGCCGGTATGTTTGTCCGCTTTAAACTCAAACTCGTTTAATCCCAACCGAATGCGTCATGCTTAATATAGTACATTATTACCGTCATGTTTAATTGTCCCCACACCCAAGCGTACACAGCAAAACCTACCCAACCTCAGAGTTTATTGAGGATTCACAAACCCCCAACTTGAAGAACCATGCAACACCGTTATGACTACCACTTATTTCATTAACCATCAGTTGGTGATCAGGTCGGCCGCTAAGCACGCAAAGAAGACCAACTGAGTGATTATTTATTCTCTTTTCTTTTCTTTTTCATTTTTTTTATTTCTTTTTCTTTTCTTTTTCTTTTCTTTTTCTTTTCTTTTTCTTTTCTTTTTATTTTCTTTTATTATG
Organism: Deinandra increscens subsp. villosa; assembly: GCA_039602395.1. Lineage (NCBI taxonomy): Eukaryota > Viridiplantae > Streptophyta > Magnoliopsida > Asterales > Asteraceae > Deinandra > Deinandra increscens. Next base: position 28,215,840 of record JBCNJP010000012.1, on the reverse strand, counting down.
TGGTGTAGTCATGACAGCAGAGACATGGCGTGTGAGAGAGTGAATACTAGGTAATTACCACTCTCAACCCATTTTTGTCGGGACTCCGTCTTTTAAACCATGCAAACTGAGATGGGAAACTAAACATATATATCTTTTAAGTTCATTGCACTTACATTGGAGGTCATAAGATTAGGTCGAGCCTACCGAGCATATCACCGTGGAGCTTGCCTTTCACTTCCGCCTTATGCGTGTCAGCCATCTCCAATCCGTGCATTCAATTTACTTCCCCTAAACTTCTCAGAAACAAGGCACAAATAATTAAAAATTGAAAAGCACACTATTTTTGAGGGGTCAACATTTTCATCTTCTTTACATTTCTTCCCCTTGCTTTTTGATTTTTTAATGTCACAATTATGTGAGCATCATCATTTTTTTTAACAAAATAAAACACACAAACACACAAACAAATTAAATGACTTTACACACATCTGGCCAAGCTAACTTTCAAAGTATTGATTTGAAAATTTTTAGAAAATAGGGTTTCATGACATGCACACTTCATTGCATTTGAAGTCAAACACTTAATCAATCAATTGAAAATTTTAGGAAATTTGGTTTGACTCAAAACACCCTTTGCCGCTTCATTCACACAACCAAGTTAAGAGCAGTACCTTTCGTGCTGATTTTGACATTTTACCTCTCAAAGAGACATACCTTTCATTGTATAGATATCTTGTCATGACATGAAGATACGTCTCCTAAACTGTGCCTGGAACAATCACTTACCAACAAACAACTTAATAAAAAAAAATGTTAGTGATAATCCTCCTTGATCGTTCCTGCACACAGTGAGAGATTAGTTAGCTAATAGTACCCAGGCCATTGTTTTTCTGGGTACTCCTGAGGAATCAATGAATGAAATTTCTTTTAAAAACATTCCTTTTGAAAGATCAAGAAGTTGGGATGATTCGGTTGTAGCTGCCTTGACTTTTGGCTTCCAAATTCCAGGTGATTTAACATTTGTTTTAGTCACTTTTGGAGTTGTGACTTTAGGTATTTCAACCTTCTTCGATTTAGATTCATTTTTCAAAACAGTTTTTGTTTTAGTCACCTTTGGAGTTGTGACTTTAGGTATTTCAACCTTCTGCATTTTAGAAATATTTTTTAAAACAGTTTTAGTTACCTTGGGAGGGGTAACTTTGGGTTTTTCAAGTTTTGATTGCTTTGAAAATGGTTTCATCACCTTTTTCTGAAAATTTTGGTAACTTGGAAAGCTGTTGTTTTGATTTAAAGATTTTCTTTCAGCTTTGGCAGCACCCAAATGTTGATCAGAGGGTTTAACCTTGGGAGTAACAGTCTTCATTGCCTTAGGTTTCTGCACCATCATCGGCTTAGACTTCACAGACTCCTGAGATGAAACCTTTTGATTTTTCGGAAAATAGGGTTCATAGGGGCGATACAGGCAGTTTCTAGGAATATGACCAGCGATGCCACAATTAAAGCAAGTCTGCTTCTTTAGATAGAAGTCAGACGTGTACCCATTCGTCTTTGGTGGCTGATATGGAGCTGGTTTGCCTTGTGTCTGCTTCGTTGCTTTGACTGCTGCTTCAGATTTGACTTTCTGCTGGTTCGTCGAAGCCTGTGTCGAACCTGTCTTTACTATCTTTGTGCTTCCTTGATTCTTTGACGTTGAAGCACCATCCTTGCAATTACAACAGCAACTGCATGATCCAACTGAAGAAATGGGAGACACAACTACTCCTTTTAGTTTTTCATTCTTCACTCTAGCTGTTGACTTCATACTCGGATGCTTAATGGTGATCTTTGGCTTCTCATCTTTAGCTTCACTGATCACTCCATCAGTTAGTCCCTTGAACTTGGAGGAGAAGGATGGTAAGTCATACCCAACATCTGGTTCTTGGTCAAACATAGATCCAGATGTCATAAAGATCTTCCCCTCAGGCCGTGTTGTCAAGATCACCTTTTCCCTTTTGACTTCGTCAACAACTTTCAAGCATGGGGTTTCAATTTTAGGGTATGGTTTCAACTCTACCCCAGCTTCATCAGACTTGGAGCTATGACATCTGTTATACTCCAGGCACTCAGCATCATCTCTTGATACATCCTCTATTCTCTCTTCACCATATGTCATGTTTGCCTCGTTGTCTATTTCCTCTTGAGTCAATGGTGTAGTTCCAACCAAGACACTATCAATAGGAGGAGCAGCTTCTTTATAATTTGACTTGGTTCGTTCAACTTGATCCTCACTAAGAAGTATTCCTATAATGTCTCTGGGAACTGGTGGAGGAATAATGCTGTTTGCAGCCAAGGCCTTATCAGTCTTTTCTGATCCAAATCCAGGTGTGTGTTTCCCAACTTGACCAGTCACAACAGCATGTGACAATTCTTTTCCAGCATCGAGCATTCGCTGATTTCTTTCCTGATTGCAATCAAACTTGACTTGCAGCTCATCAAATTTTTGTTGCAGTTCATTTAGTTTCTGTGTAAGCTCAGATATCTCAATCCTAGCCCGATCATGTAAGATAGTCTTCTCCGTTGCTAGCTTCCGATATTTCTCAATGTCTAGTTTCTGAGCTTTTACCTTCTCCTCATTCTTTTCCCATCTACCCTTAAAAGAACTCCTCTCGCATTTTATCTCAAATAATTCTAATTGATAATTCTTACAAATTTGCCTAAGTCCAGGAATTATACGAGCACAAGTAGGATTGGGGCATATCTCAGTATTGTCAATTTCAGCTTCAAAATCATCCTTGTTCTCAACCGAACTCATTTTCTTTCTTTAGATATGCAGCTTCTGAAAATCTTGAACAATCTGCAAAAACGGCAAAAGCGGCAAAAACACTATTCAAAAAATAGTATCAAAAACTTAAAACTGAAAAACGGAGGCCTTCGGAGCGGAATTTGGGGGTCCAAACGAGCTCCCCTAGACGTTAGTCTGGGGTAATTCTGGGGCTTGTTGTCACGAATATCGTGTAAAAATTTGAGCTTCTAACTCCAAACGAGTCAAAAGTTACGCCCGTTTCCGTGAAAGTGTGAAATAGTGACTTTTTTTGCCGCAAATCCTGTTTCCGATCGTAAACCCTGTTTACGATCGTAATCACCTGTGGATCGTAAACACCTTCAGTCGTAAACACCTTAACCGCCTTAAAATAATCGTAAACGTGATTACGATTAACGATTACGATCCCGGCGGTCGTAAACACCGTTTCCGATAAAAACAAAGTCGTAAACACCTATTTCCGATCTGAAATGTCGTAAACACCCTTTACGATTCTGCAAAGTCGTAAACTCGAGTACAACCAACAAGTACAATCGTGAACAACTTTCTTCGGGTCGTAAACAGGCAATCTTCAACCAAAACCCAGAAATCTCAACAGATCTTCAACAGATTAGGTCGTAAACACACTGAAAACCCAGAAAACACAGCTGATCTTCAACCAACTCAGTCGCAAACACACTAAAGACCCAGAAAAATCTATCGTAAACTCCTGAAACTCGACGAATAGCAGCAGCTACGATCGTAAACTCCCTGAAACCTTCGAATCTTCAACAAAACTCGAACAAAAACTCAGCAAAACACTTGAATCTATATCGTGAGAGCCTCGAATCTAAGATTCTTGGCTCTGATACCAATTGTAGGTCCGAAATCTCCCAAACACACGATATACTAATCAAACACGAGTGCGGAATCCTCGTGAGAGATCGATTCAAGAAAATAGTAGAAGAAGAGATACAATCTATAAGAAAGATTGAATCTTGAATGAAGAACAACTACTATTGAAGCTTTAGATCTGATCGTAAACACCAACAAGGATGATGAAAATCGTGAACAAGTATCTCCAAAGCTTTTTTGATCATAAACATGAGGTGGTATTTATACCACCTCTTACAACCTAATGGGCTAATCATAAACCCAATAAGCCCAATCATAAACCCAAGCCCATGCCCAATCTAATAGTAAACTAGCCTAAACATAATAAAACTAGCCTACTAATCTAATTAAACCCTCTAAGCCCAGGCCAACTTATTTAATATTACAAGCCTCATAATCTAGCCTCTACACAAGTTTTATCCGAAATCGATCACACAGACTCTTAGCATATCTTCAAGTGTCTGAATTGTTGTCTCACTTTGGCCATCTGTCTGTAGATGGTAGGCGGTACTCATATCCATGCGAGTACCCAAAGACCTTTGAAGAGATTGCTAAAAATTAGGTGTGAACCGACTGTCGCGATCATAAATGATGGATATAGGCACTCCGTGGCGCGATACGATTTCCTTCATGTAAATTTCGGCTCGCCTATCCATACTATCCTTCTCCTTGATTGGTAAGAAATGCACAAATTTTGTCAATCGATCTACTATCACCCAGATAGCATCATATCCTGATCTGGATTTAGGTAATTTGGTGATAAAGTCCATGGATATCTCTTCCCATTTCCATTATGGGATGACTGGTTGAGTCAACAATCCAGAAGGCTTCTGGTACTCTCTTTGACCTTTGAGCATGTTGAGCATTTGCCCACATATGTGGCTATTTCTGCATTCATGTTAGGCCATCAGAATTGTTTATCTAGGACCATGATACATCGTATCCGCACCTGGATGAATGGAATACATTGATTTATAGGCTACATCGAGCACTAGCTTCTTCGTACCTCCATAGTTAGGTACCCATAGCCTATCCATGAATGTCCTGGTTCCGTTAGGTTTTTCTTCTAGTTGCTTTTTCATGCCACATAAGTTTTCTTCTTTTAAATTCTCAGGCTTGAGAGCTTCGATTTAAGCGTCACGAATTTGTGAAGTGTGATTTGAGTGTATGGTCATACTCATTGCTCAAACTCAAAGCGGTTTCACGCGGTCCTTTTTACTTAAGGAATCGGCTACAACTTTAGCCTTGCCGAGATGATAACGAATCTCACAATCCCAATCTGTCACACCTGGTCAAGGAGGGGTGCGAACAGATGGAATCATAGTCGTGGATACAAGGAACAACATCTACTTCATTTAAACATATTAATAAAACCATATATCGATTGTTTGCAACGAAAAAGTAGTGGTGATATGCATAAGTTTTATAATAAAAGTAATCCAAGTCATAATTTTTAAATTACTCAATATTAATTTAGAAGGGTGGGGACTACGACTCCAGGATCAGCAGACCCGTTTATCTAAGGTGTGCCCGATTTGCATGCGTAGTTGAATTCGTTTACCTGAGAAATACATGATTTTAAAGGAAAGATCAACATATTCTTAGTGAGTTCACAGGTTTTAAAACTCTACAAATAATTTGTAAACAGCACTACGTCAAAAAGTGGCTTTAGCCACGGTTTTTTCGAAAACGCCTAGCCACGGTTTAAAAAAGAACGTGGCTAAAGGTAAGAAACAATAGTTTAGCCACACATATTTTATACCCGTGGCCAAATATATAGCCTTTGGACCCTTTAGCCACGTATTTTTTTTATTTATGTGACAACAACAATCAGGTGCAGTGGCTTTAGCCACTGTTTTACAAAAACATGTGGCACTTATTTGTCACACTTAAAAAAGAGTGGCGGAATGCACCAAACGACCACAGAATTTTTATGATTTTTTATTCGTTTGACCAAAAAGGAATGTATGGCCACGCTTAAAGAATGTTGTGTGGCAGAAGAGTAGATTTTATTACTTACTAAATTAAAAAAAAACTATTAAGTATATATTATGCGTGGCTAAATGTGAGCAATGGTCACTGTTTTTACTTAGTTATGTGGCTAAAAGCTAGTACATATGGCCACTGTTATTAGGTTGTGTGACTAAATAGTAGATGACGAATGGTCACGGTATGAAATTATATGCCTGGCGAAAGGTATTGTTCCGGAAGGTTATAAACATTCATCCGGAATGAATGTTCTTCCAGAAAAATACATGAATCTTAATTTTTCCGTTGCAAATAGATTTTTTTAATTATAAATCATCCTGAAGAACTCTAGTTTATCCGCTTCTATTCTTCTTCTTCTCTAATAAATAACTAAAATTGATCCTGTTTAATTATAAGTCATCTCAGTCCGCCAAGGCAGTGAAACAGTTGTCTAAAAATGTCATCTAGTTTTGTTCACATGCTCTCATTCCAGACGAACTCTTCTTCCTGAGGAATTCTAGTTCAAACGGTTTTGTTCTTGTTCCATTTTACTGAAGAAGTAAAATCTATCCAGTTTATAAATCATGTCATCCACTATTTGACAATCAAAAAATTATAAAATGTAGCAAACAAGGCTTGAACTTGGGTCAGCCAAAAAACAAGGCTTGAACCTGGGTCAGTCAAAAGAAAGGAACATACTACAAGATTAAGAAGAACTATTGAGACAGAAGTGTTAATTGGTTATATTTTAACCAGAACTAATTTAATTACTCTCATCACATAAAAAATTATTTATCAATAAAATTTATGTTGCTAAAGGTAATAAATAGACACGGTAAAAACAGGATTTGTGTGGTAAAGGTAAAAAATATACACGGTTATTGTGGCTTGACCTTTCCACTTCTTGCCACCATAGCTGGTAGCGTGGCCTGACTGCCTTTAAATTTCCACTTTCTTGCAACCAAAATCTTCTGTACAAAGTATTTCCTGATCATCAAGAAAAAAACTTCGATCGATTAATGGCTGCCTTTGATAACAATGGAGGATTAGGGGTGTTAATGAACCAGCGCCCTACTACGGCAAGACTCCCCGTAAGTGTATTTTCACTCAACAATGGCTACAGGTTTTTATTTTTAGGGTTTTATGTTTTTTAATTACTAACTCTCTACTCTGCATTTGGGTTTTTTTATAGGTGGTCGGAGCTTCACCCTCAAGATCCATCACTGCGGCGATTTCCATCGGAATGCCGCCGGCCAGGATGTGTGGAAGGGAAAGGTGGATTATGTCGAGTATGTTGACATTCACACATTTGATTGTCATGATCTGAATCAAATGGTGCAATACCTAAACCACACATTGATTGGCTATTTCCTCATTTACTGGAGGATCCCACCCCTGTCCATCACAAATGGGCTTGACTACGCTGATTTCATCACTGATGAAGTTGTAGGGGATATGAAACTTCATCTCCAGGGACCAGAGGGGGAGCGAGAGTTGGATGTGTATTTAATCCGGAACAGGGATTCCACCTACACCTCTGAGTTGGGACCAAGATTGCCGCCTGGTCAAAAGCTGTTTTCTGATGACAGCAGCAGCAACAACTTCTTTGATGATGAATACTATATGTCGGATGCTAGGTCTTAGCTAGTTAGATAGATCTTTGTATATAGGATCTGATGAAAATCTTTGTATATAGATCAATATATATATATATATATATATATATATTACTATATATAATACATATTGCCCTAAAGGGCATTTTCGTCATGAAAAATGCTTAATCCTTAAGACGCGTACAATGAATTATGCAAAATGTAGAAGTGTTTCAAGCCATTAGACCATTGAAAATAAAGGATCTGAGAAGATTTGAGAAGCTGGGAGTTTTAAAATTCAAATACACCTGTACTTTATCTCTGAGATTGCTTTTTATCGGGACCAAGCACGCATGCGCATAGAGAAAACAAATCTCATTATCTCTGTTGATATCGACGACCTCTCCCTCAGATCTAAAACCAAACGACCGCATCTCTCTCTCAAAACCACATCTCCCAACTTCTCAAATTTTCTCAAATGGAAAGCTCTCCCAAATCCGGTTGCAGGAGAAGAATTGTTGGAGTTAAACTCTGATTGGGACTGCATGTTCGGTATTCATTTAAATCCGGTTTCGATTCAGGTTAGATTCTACGAATTGGAATTGGGATTCAAATTGAAGGCGCCCAATATCGAAGGTGTGTTTCCTCTTTCTGGGAGATCGCATCGACTAAGGTAATCCTCAAACCCTAATAAAGTTTTATTAGTTTAAATGCTTGATAGCCGACCTGTTGTTTCATGGTCATTTTTCAGATCTGTTCATCAAAGACGCCACCATCCCTAATAAAGTTTCAGATTTTGCAGACTGTCGTATCCGTGAAGGCCGCTTCCGCAAACCTCTGAGCTTCATCTTCATGGACTTGATAAGCGACAATCTCAGATTCTCAGGTAATATGGTCTCCAACTGACTTCAACTCATAGTTAATTTGGTTGTTGAATCAGGAGTGATTTCTGTTTTGTTTATTCATAGGGACCTTTGAAACATTCATTGAGGATTCTCATGGGACGAAGCTCTTATTGTTAGTTCGGTTGATGACATAGGTGTATAACATTGGCAATCAAGGTTTGTTGTTAATCTGCTTATTCGTTGCAGGTACTAAATAGACAAGCAATTGATTTTATCTTCTTGCTGCAACAGCAATTTAACAGAAAAGAACAAGTAACACACTATATATCCCTATTTAAGTTATATCCACGTCTTGTAGGAATTCAATATCACGTTTGGGCAAAATTAACACACCTTTTTTATAATAACTTTGCTGCAGATTATTGTTAGTATTCAAGTTTATTGACAACATAACTACAATATTCAAAACTGATCAAGCAGTATGTGTTTAGACTTTGTCAGGTAAATGCATCTTGGTTTGTAGTTTTTAAAGTCAACATCAGATTTGATTCATACATCTAAGTTCTAACATATATTTTCAAACATTCTAGGCTGATGTTGGTCTTGCTATGGGGATTCAAGGCACTTAAGTAGCAAGAAGGTAGTTGCTCGCAACATCATTTTTGGATGATAATTCACTTCATACTTCTAAGTTCTAACATTTATTTTTGTTAATGTTTCAGCGTTACCCTTTTACCTTGTGTTACTCTGCAGGAGTTGATGATGACTGTAATATAGGGGACTATATAAGCCTTTGACGATGCTAGAGTGATTCTGATAGGTAGTGGACCTAACAATTTATAAAATTTTTGACATGAATTATGTGTACCATAGAGCAGTGGTTTTGATGGGCACTCTTGATGTTTTTCTTAGGAATTGATGTTACTAATGAGCTAAACATTTTGTGATTTAGTTTGTTTTATATATAATATATATCTTTACTTAATCTATGGTAAATGATTATGAAGATTTCCTACTGCAGGTATCAATCCAAAGTGGTGATGATGATATTGGTTGGTTAATGCAGGTATGAAATGCTTGCTTCTTTTTGCATTTTGTTTTGATTTTTGGCAGCACTTCCTTCCAAAATTGATTCTCTTATAACATTAATGACGCACATTGCTGACCATGGGCCTTCACTGAGCATTATTTTTTATAGATTTTTGCAACTTTTGGAGGCTTAAAATGGCTTAAATGGCTGACCTCGGGAATTTTGCAAAGGTAATACATCTATAAATTAATCACTATTGGTGGTAAATGGACTGGTATTTTTGGTCATGGAACAAAGTTAAGATGGGTAAAAGAGGTTGAATCGTAATATGTTGAATTTTGATATGATCCTTTGTGATTACGGCTTGCTATCATTCAAGTACTAATACTAATGTTATACATCTGCAGTAGGAGCTCTGCTTAAGCTTTTTGTAGCCCTAACTGCAGTACCTATTCTCTCAGCACTCTCTTGATTGCAGGTGTACACATTTAAACCTATCATAGTTACTTCGTTATATAATCGTTATGACATATTTTTTGGCAATTTTGTGTTTATTATGGTTATCTTCTTTTGAAGCTAAAGTATATTCAATTAGATAGTGATGGCGGCAGGTTCATAACTGAATTGATTTGGACCGCAAAATCACAAATTGATGAGTAATTTAACATCGCAGGTTTGGTGTTGCTTTTCTTATTCTTGATTTTGATTTTTCTAAATTTTGTCAATTTTGGGTTTATAGAAACTTGTTTGATCACGTCTTAAACTATACATATACATATGCAGACGTATCTGTGTATCTTGTGATGTTCTTCAGAAATTAAAATATGTTTTCTCAGATTGATGTGTATGTGCTTGATTGATGTAGGTTCTACAAGGTCAAGCAAAAATCAGGTAGGTTTTATACAAGGAGATGGCTCAAATTAAGGGACTAACTTTCAGAGTTGTTTAAGTTGTTCAAATTTAATGCTTTATATTACAAGTACATGTGACAAACTGAAATTTAGATTTCGGGTCATGATTTCCATACTGTTATTGCAAGAACAAATAGGAAACTTGAATTCTATGTAGATGAGTTTAGATGTTTCAGCACCAATACATATGTATGAGATTATTGGGTGTTATTTGTTTAGTTTTATACTTCTATGAACTTGTGTGTTCTTAGTGTTTGACAAGTTTCATTGGTTAACCTGTTTTAGTAGAGACTCTGTTACTAGATTAGGTTCCTTATCTTTTTAGTTTTTTTCTATTCGACTTCCATTTTTAGATGCTTACCAAAATGATATATGGCAGACTAAAAGAAGGAAGCAAGATGAGCTCAAGTTGGGTAGAAAGTTAAAAAAAATACGAAGGTATGTATATTAAACCATATGAAGGGTGCAAATTATAATAAAACAGTTGGACAAGAGAAAAAGAGAGTTGACTGATTTCTAATGCAGGTTTTTATGAGAGTGTTTATTTACAGCTAATCTGTTTCTGCTATTTGGGACTGTACCTTTGGATTTAGCTGGTGTACATGACTATGGCCAAGTTCTCAGCAAGAGCATTCTCTTCTCTGAAGCTCAAAGATCCGGTTACCTCCCTGCTGTTCAAAGAATCAAATGGACAAGCAATTCTGGTGTCATGGATGGCAAAGTCAATGGGGTAAATTTTGTTTCTGTTTTACACATCTAAACTCAAATTTAGATTAACGCTTGTATTAATTTTGAAAAAATATGAAATCTTGATGGTTAAATTTGGCTATGAAGATGGATCTTGTAGGAGGTACTATGATGCAGTGGGTAACGTGAAGTTCGGGCTGCCAATGGATTTTATAGTGACGATGATGTCTTGGAGCATCATAGATTAATGAAAGATGCATGGTTATATGCGCGATGCATGTCTTGGAACATCATTATATCTACGATACAAAATTGGAGTTTAACCTTTCTGAGTTTTATTAGAGGACATCAAGGACCACTTGGCTTCTGAGGTCTAAACTTATGTTTCTATTTACTTTGTAGAATTTATGCTTCTCCTTGTTTGTAGTTATAGCGGAATATTAACATCTTTTACATCAAAAAAGATAGTCTTGCTCATATTTCTTCATTGTTTTATCTCTAGGGATGTTAAAACAAATTTGCTTAGATTTTGTTCCAGGTTAATCTTGATTACAAAGGTGTATGCCATATTTAGCTCTTGCACAAGAGGGTTATTGCAGACCTGTGAGGTACTCTAAAATGTTTTAGTTCAATTTAAACATGGTTACTATACCTACATAAGGTGCCAAAATCGACTGGTGAGGTTGGGGTGGTACCAATCTTTCAACAAGATCATCTTTTATTAAATGTTGCTTTTACCCATGCTTTTTTCATTAAAATCTAGGGACTGATCTTATTTATGTATGTATAATATGAAGCCTTTTATGCAGGACTGGGATGCAGTACCATGTGGGTGCACTATACAAGTTTTTATTTACATATGTTCTTAATTGGTACAGCTAGATCTTTCCTAAGTAAATTCCTTCTTCTGTTCTTCATTTGCGTAAGTATAGATCCACCTAATCTTATATTCGAACTTAATTTATGCAGCTCAATGATTGATCAATTTTATAGTTTTAACTTTATTATTCTTGAAACATGCATACAACTCAAATATTTAGTCACCATTCATAATATATTATACACTTTTATGCTTTTTGAATTTTCTTTTAATGGAGTTACCTATCAGTAATTGGTTAGAGTAAGTAATATTAGTATTATGTGCTATTTTTTTAACTGAATCTATTGCAAACTTATTTTGAAATGACAGGCACGCTACTGTAAAGTTCATACCATGGGACTAGAGTACTACATAAATTTGTGAATTTGTAGCTTATTTCCTTTTTATTCTGCTATCTTATATATGAATCTACCTTTGGCGTTTAAGTGCAAAATGGATTTCTTTCATTAACTTCAAAATGTTGCTTTCAGTTGCAATTCAGATTCTGACATTATGTTATTTTGATAGTAGTTTGGGCCATTGAGAAATTTTAGGAATAAATTTTGCTTCTGTACTTAAATATACGACTTCTTATTATTTTTTTTAACAAAAATCAAAGTTTCTTTTATTGAAAACTAGATGCATACCCACCCACTTAGTATTCACAAATACCGCAATATAAACTGTCGCCCGAAGTAATAGAAGTGAATACCGCAATATAAACTGTCGCCCGAAGTAACGCATGGACAAAAGATGAATAACACACTATAAATTGTAGCCGCCGCAACGCGCGGGCACGATGCTAGTATATATATATATATTAAAGTTTTTATTAACTCTTCCTCCTGTCTTGTTTTGGTTAACCCCATTAATTATATAGATAAAATTTATCTCAATCATTAAAGTTGATTTTATTCTAAATTTGATTGTTGCAAATAGATTTTATTATGAACTGATGTGATTTTTATTTTATTGTGAACTGGTTAACCATCCTGAAGAACTTTAGAACTTTATTTTACCCGGTTCATCCTGAAGAACTCGAGTTCATCTTCTCTCAATACTCATGAACTCTTCTTCCTGAGAAATTGTAGTTCATCCGGTTTTGTTCTTCTTCCAATTTAGAAGTAAAATTTATCCTGTTTATAAATCATCTCATCCCACCATATCAAAATGCCAACATATACTAACATAACATATGAATATATACTTCATGTAAGATCACAGTTATGAGTAAAATGGAGGTCTGCTATGATTTATTGAAAATGTGTATGTTATTATAGATGAAAACTGGTTAACCTTCCTGAAGAACTTCCGGTTCATCCTGAAGAACTCTAGTTCATCTTCTCTCAATCCTGATGAACTCTTCTTCCCGAGGAATTGTAGTTCATCCGTTTTTGTCCTCTTCCAATTTACTGAAGAAGTAAAATTTATCCTGTTTATAAATTATCTCATCCCACCATATCAAAATGCCAACATATACTAACATAGAATATGAATATATACTTCATGTAAGATCACAGTTATGAGTGAAATGGAGGTCTGCAAATGATTCATTGAAAATGTGTATGTTATTATAGATGAAAAGTGTATGAATAAAACTGTAAGAACTTATCTTAACATACAAGCTAGAAAAACTTATGCACTTGTACACAAATACATGGATCAACTCTTCTTCCAGCCAAGTTCATCCAGTTCCCATCTTGTTCTCCTCTTCAATAGCTTGTAACCGAAAACTGGTCTTATGAAATAGGAGACTTTCATGATAGGTTCGTGTCACTATTCTACTCTCAGTATCACCAATCCTAACAATATCTCGTATCTCATCTTCAGAAAGCCCATTTAGAGCATCTTCTAAGCTTCTAATTGTCTCGCCATGTTCACTGGTGAAAATGCGATACATGTCTGTTTCTTTCTTATACTCCCAGTTGGTCACCTGTTTTCTCTTAACCACATGAAGCCTGTTAGTTGTCATTATTAAATGGATTCGGTCTTTGTCAGCCTGGCTCCATTCTGGATCTGGAACTGTACTATGCCTTGTGAATGACCCATCAGCTCTATAGACTACCAACTTTACATCCTTATCAACTTCAAGTGTTGAAACATGATTGTCAATGTTGCGTTATGTGGCTTCATCTACTTCCCCGTATAAGTCATCCAAATACATCTTTATCCTCAGCATTAAGGAGTACTCTTGTGAACACGTACCCTTCATATCACCACGTAACTGTCTAACATCACCCAACTCATGGTCTGTGAGGTTGTACATAGCTTCTTTAGCTGTAAACTTTAGTACCTCATCTGAACTGGTTGTTAACAGGTATACTTTCGCTTGATCATCATACCTCCAGGAGATGATTCTTCTCCTTTCAACATGGACATCTCTGTATTCATCATCCTCATTGATCACTTTTCCTTTTCCCTTCTTAGCCACTAACTTCATTCTCTTGGTGGGTGGTTTTTCTGGTGACTTGGGTGGAGATGAGGGTTTTCGGGGTTTGTTTAGGTGAGGATATAGAGATGGAAGAGTATGATCAATTCTAGGTTGTGGTACAATGGGTGTGAAGTTGTCTGTTCTAAACTTTGGTTGAAGATGCTTTAATGTTACAGGTTTAGGAGGCTTTACAGGTTTAGGCTTTTTTTTCTGGTCTACTAGTTCTAGGAGGGTTTCTTCTAGGTTGCTGTGAGGATAGGGTTCTGTTCAGATCAGAAAATGCACCTGGTGGTATCGGTTCACCTATAACCTTTGAGATTTTGTTCTATTCATGTATGGTATTTGAATATCTGATTCTCAAGCTATTAATAATAGAATGATTGATCTTTTTTGGGTCCTCCCCCCTCATCTTAATGAAATAGCATTTTAGAAGCTTGAGTTCTTCTTCCTCTGTCATAGGGTTTTCTAGGATTTTCTATATCTCTTCTTCCCTTTTTATCTTCTCTTGCCTTTCCTCAGCATCTATCTTTTCCTTCAGTTTTAATTCACCATCCTCTTGAACAACCCTGGACATCATATCGCATAACTGATTAGCAGTCATTAAATTTACTTATTCAGGAGTTGCCCATCCCTGGCTATGATAATATTTGTGAACTTCATAAGGAGTTTGGCATTGTGAAGGTTATCTGACAGTCTGATCTTTTCTTATTCAGATTCGATCTCCTTGTTAGATTTCGTGGCCATTTTTCTTTTTCTTGTCTCCTTCTCAGAGTCCATCATTGCCATTTTCTCATCAATATACATTCTCTTGATTTCATTTATCAGACCCATTATTACTTTATCATTTGAATAACGCAGCATGTCTCCTTCTAGTTTGAATGCCAATTCCATGTCTCCATCCCTTTTTATTTGTTCAGCTTTCTTAGCATCTGCAAGTGCCTGTTTTATCATGTTTACCTCATCTTCTGGGAGAAATACATGTTGATCATAAATGAATGTTGGAGACTTTGTCTTCTTATCAGATGCAAACACCTTGTCAGAATCTGATTGGTACTGGGGCATCACCATTTTTCCTTTCCTGAATCTATTTTTCCTTTCCTGAATCTGATTGCTTCAGCAGAAAAATCATTCTCATCAGTAGGTTTGGTCTTTGGCTCCACAGACTTTGTCTCATTAACAGC
The DNA here is from genome assembly GCA_039602395.1 of Deinandra increscens subsp. villosa. NCBI lineage: Eukaryota > Viridiplantae > Streptophyta > Magnoliopsida > Asterales > Asteraceae > Deinandra > Deinandra increscens. The sequence continues at coordinate 28,200,678 of JBCNJP010000012.1, read as the reverse complement.
TGCAAACACCTTATCTTTGACTCCATCTTTTTCAACATCAGTTTCAACAACCTTTTCTGTTTCAGGAGTATCAGGGGGAGCACAAGGCTTTAAAACAGGAATGATGGCCAGAGATGGAGTACTAGGCTTTAAAAGAGGAATGATGGGCAGAGATGGAGCACTAGTCTTTAAAAACAGGAATGATGGGCAGAGATGGAACACTCCTTAACCAAGTGCAGTTAAGAGTATTCCTAATCATCATTTTTCTCATGAAAGATAGATCTTTAGGAGCTATCTCCATATTTATGGTTTGCAGATCACTCATCACACTTGTGATCATCTGATTATCAGCAGTCACTTGCACCCGATGAAGTTGTTCAATCGGATCAACTAGTTCAACCAGATCAACATGACCTTCTTCCTCCGGATGAAGTTGTTCAACCGGATCAACATGAAGTTGTTTAACTGGATCAACATGGCCTTCTTCCTCCGAATGAAGTTGTTCAACCGGATCAACTTGTTCAACTGGATCAACTTGTTTAACTTCATCAACATCTTTAGAAGAGACCCTGTGTAAGATCCTATTTTGAATTAAATCAAGTTTGACATGTGAATTTCATTTCAACGTATAGTTGACAACCTTACCTATCAGTGGCTTTCACAGATTGTCCTGCCTTTAACCGTTCAATTTCTTCTCCTTGAGCTCTCATAATTGCACGGAGAGCTGCCAATTCATTTTCAAGTTTTGTACATCGAACCATCAATTCAATATGTCTCTTGCTGCTCTCAACTGGTGTGTTACTAGTATCTTTGAGCAAAGAAGAGCAAACAAGCCGACCTTGTTCATGCTCAGCACCTATGGTTTCTTGGCACCTGGGATTCCTGTTGTCAATCAAGGGTTCCTGAATAGGTTCCCTGACAGAAACAGTTGTCGTGGATTGGATCTTAATGATGTTGGCACTGTCCTCAGGGTCCAGTGGGACTTCATGAGTAGTGTCAGCCCTTTTCACCTGACTTGCTTCATCACTACTGCAAGTCACCTTATCAGCAGAATGTGGGTTGGGTGATTGAACCAGGTCTAGCAGTATATTCCCTGCAATAAGGGTTGGGGAATCTATTTCATGTGGCCTAGGTGATATATCACCCTCATTCTGAGGTAGTCATGTGGAGGGTCTAGGTGAAGGAGACCTAGTCCTCTTCCTTTTGGGTGATTGTGGAGTGCGTGTGGTAATTTTGGGTGTGGTTTTTGATGTGGACATCCTCTTCCTTTTGGTGGGAATTTGTATATCGGTGGAAGAGGATGGTCAGTCTGGTGTGGGCTCAACACTTGTTGGTGTAACAATGTTGTCACCAGGAGCAGTCTGCTCAGGAGCAGTCCTGGCCTTAGGCATATGGTGTGATGTGTCTTTAACAAGAAAAACAGTTTTGTTCACTTGCATGTTAGAAAATGTTTTACTTGTAAAAGATTTTAGTTCAAGATGTTGATAAGAGATTTACAGATTTGGAAATTCACAATTGAGAATGTGTTGGATGAATCTGGGGTACATGTAAAAGATCTTCTCTGGTTTTAGATTTTCCAGCATTCCATCAAATATCATTTTTGAAAAGTTAAAGTTGAGTCCATTTACCAATCCATGAAAAGCGGATGATTGATGTGCATCAAGTTCATCACACGCAGTTTTCTTGTGAGATAGGCAATGAAGAATGGTATGAGCAAGATATCGCCAAACATAGGGTAGTTGTCCCTTTTTGATGGTCCCACAAGTTAAGTCACCCCCATACCCAATTGCTTCGTACGTCTTTAAGTATAATTCAGACTTGTAATCAGGATCACCTCCTGCATCATTGAATTTCAGATGCTTCAGGATCATTTCTTCATTCAAACTAATCTCATTCCCATTGACTCTAGAGTCAATTTTAGCAACCCCGTTGCTATCAACAGATTTTTTGGTTGAGTCCCAAAATTCAACAATTCTCTACTTGCATATTATAGGATTCACAGTTAAAGCAAATTGAGCGTTGGATTTCTCGAGGAAATCGTTCATTTCATCAAATAGCTTTGACTTATCAGACTTCTCGAAGTACGCTACAACAGTGTGTTCGGAGAAGAGCAGTTGAGTAGGCTTTGATGCAGCCTTTCGATGCAATTTGGGTGCCATTTGTGACAAATTAGAGAGTAAGGTTTAGGTTTAAATCACCAATTAGAAACCTGGAGAGAAATAGAGGGTAACTATTTTTTGAAAATGCAGTTTTAAACTAACGGCAGTTCTTTTGGATCACAATGAACCCTAAGAATTGAAACAGGGGAAGTTATTGGAGTTTGCCCATTTAGTTGAAATTGGGATGGGGGAAATTTTTGATAATTTAATTTCGTTTAGAATGATATTATTAATTTATTCCAATTGAATCCACATCAATTAGTGGTCGATTAGGACTGATGAGGACATATGAAGATAAAGTAGGACCAATTAGGACCAACAAAGCCACGAGGTCCAATTAGGGTAAATTGGGGTCAATGAGGATCAATTAGGGTCAATGATGAAGACCAGTTATAACTAACGAGGGTCCATTTTGCTCAATAACGCCTTATGAGGACCAAATATGACCAATTAGGGTCTATTAGGCCGATTGAGGGCCAATTACGCTCAATGAGGACTAGTAGACTGAACTAAGGTCAATTATGGTCATTTATGACAAATGAGGATCAATGAGGGCTAGTGAACACTCAGTTAGGATGAGTTAGGGCCAATGAAGGTCAATTATAGTCTATTAGGCTCGGTTAGGTTCAATGAAGATCACTTACGGTCAATTACGACCAATTAGGCTTATTTAGGACCAATTATAATAAATTGGGGCCAGTTAGGCCTAATTGACTCAAATTTGCTGTACTTTAAAGTAAATGGTCCTCGATGAGTCTAGTTGGTCCTTATTGAGGCTAACTGACACTAATTGGTCCTTATTGGTCCAAATTATGCAAATTACTCCTCATTAACCCGAATTGAGTCATATTGGTATTTATTCTATCTAATTGGCCCTCATCGGTCCTAACTGGCCCCAATAGGTCATAATTCATCCTTATTGGTCCTAATCGAGCATATTCGACCATCATTGGTCCTAATGGGTCCTCATTGACCCTAATTGAACCTAATTGGTCTTAATCGACCATCACTAACCCTGATTTACCCTTATTGGTATCATTGGTCCTCATTCAAACTAATTGGTCCCAATTAGTCCTAATTGGTCATACTTGATCATCGATCCTTATTAGTCATGTTCCTTTATGCTCCGTCCTTATCGGTCCTATGAGCAAAATCTGCCTTCTCATTGAATTGGTCCTAATTCGTATTCATTGACCATATTAATTGACCATAACTGGTTTTCACTAAAGTATCCTAAATGACGCTAATTGTCAGTATTTAGTCCTCATTGAGTCTAGTTGGTCCTAATTGCTCTTAATTGCTCCTCACCATCCTAATTGGCCGTCGTTTAATATTTTTGGAAACAAAAGTATTATACATGAGAAATTCGCAACATGGCGGTCTTTTCGTATTTTTGTTCTGAATTGCATAGTAGTTTATCATTTTCATTTTTGAGTTGTGTTTTAGTAATGTCACCGTTTCTTGTAGTTGCGTTATCTCGGCCACAAAGCACGTGTTAGTAAAATCTTGTTTATTATATCTAAAAGAAAATAATAAAGTTAAATCTAAAACATAATTTTGTTAGGGCTTTTAACTCCGATCGTCGTCCAGATCTGCTTAAAAGATCACAGTTATGTCAACCGTAATTGATGTACTCATACAATTTCACAATCTCATTATTTCAACACCTCAAGAGGATGAAGCTCATCTTGAAGAAGAACCTGCAAACCCACAAGAAGAGTCACTTGAAGACTTTTACGAACTGGATGATGAAGTTCATCTTGAAGAAGAACCCGCCGGAAGAGCCACGTGGAGACATTTAATTAATTAAATAATTATGTTTATGTTTAATTTTAGGTTTAATTATGTTTAATATACATATTGTTTGAATTAGTTTTTCGGTTTTATTATTAGTTTAAACAATTCCCCCCCTTTTAATTAAAAATTTTCACCAAAAAATTTGAATTTCCCACCATTAGTTCAAATTACACCCAAAATTTCGAACTAAATTTACTTATTATCGATTCATCAGATACTTTTCCCTCTCACTTTATCAGAAAATTTCCAGTTAAACGCCTCCAGCGAATAACTAGGTCTTCTTTCTCATCCATATCATTCATATCTTCCATGGAGCTTCAACAACGAATAGCTTCAATAGACAGCGCTAGCGATTCTTCAGAAGTTCCATGTGATTTGGGAACCAATCAGTCTAGAAAACGGTAATTGTCAACTTATTCCGTTTCATTAATTAAAATATGTTTTCATAAAATTGTTTGTTTTGTTTATTATTGATACACGTTTAACTTGGGATCCCTGTATTTGTGTACAGTTACAGTTACAGGTCGATAAAATTTTTTATTTCATACATAATTAATTAGGAAGGGGTATATATTGCAGAAATCCTCTCCATTCATTTCAACCCATTCATTTTATGCTAAATTAGTTATTTACCTTCTTAAATGACTGTGGGAACATGCAAAATTAGTTATTTTTATGCTAGGAATGTTGAGGTCAAGCATATGCACATGTTTGTAGATTCATGTTACTGGTGAACCTCCTTTCTTCTTTACGTACACTACTAGAAATGGTCAACTGTTTGTTTATATCCACTGAAGACATGATGTGTTCCGCTCTTCCCTTTAGATGTCTTTAATTTGTGTATAACATATCAAATAATTAATCAATAGGGTCTTTTTGTGATATATTAATAATTACGAACTAATTTATGTTACTCTGGTCATTACTAGGAAATGATCCAAGAGGACATATATAGGAATGTTTCCAACATTTTTGTAGGTTAATGCTAGAGGGGTACAAAATAAAGAAATTGTAGTTTAAATCCCCTCTAGAAGAATAGAAGAATGTTGATATCATACATCTGCTACTTTGCTAGAAATGTTAATTTGGTTATATCCACTGAAGACATGATGTGTTCCATTCTTCCCTTTAGATGTCTTTAATTTATGTATAACATATCAAATAATTAATCAATAGGGTGTTTATTCGATATATTAATAATTAAGAACTAATTAAGAGATAATGAATCAATAGGGTCTGCATGCTTTCCTATTTATGTACTTTGTTAAAAAGCATCTAACTCATTCTGTTAATAGTACAAAATTCAAGGATCGATCCAACAACAACACTGATGGTCAATTGGAAAAACTTGAGTTCGAACTTAAAGAGAAGAGACTTCTTAGGGATGAAAAAAATGAACAAGTTAAGGCCCTCTTCCTGAATATTGAAGAATCAGATAAAAAACTTGATCTACTTATAGCTCATCTATTTGCACTTGGAACACCGTTACCACAACAACTTAATGCTCCGGCATTTACAAAGGTAAATTCTTTACATCACACCTTAATCATATTATTCTCAAGTACCTTATACCAACATACACTCTTGTTCCTGAAGAACACAATCGGATGAACTCTTGTTCCTGAAGAACAAAAATAGATGCAAGTTCCTGGTACATAAGAATATATACTTCATGTAAGAACACAGTTATGAGTTAAATGGAGCTTTGCTATGATTCATTGAAAATGTATGTTAATATGAAAAAAAATAGAGTATATACATAATCTGTATGAATAAAACTGGAACAACTTATGTTAGATTAAAAAAACAAAATAAATACTTTCATGATAGGTCCGCGTCATTATTCTGCTCTCACTTTTTACCAATTCAAAAACATTGTTCTAGGTAAATTCTAAGGAGATTTTTGTTGGATCTAGCCACAACACTAATCATGCTGACATACACACAACGGTTAGTATTTGTCAAACTCATTGTCGGTTTGATTGCTCATTTACATAAAGTAATTAATTGAACTGTAGGGCGTGAAATCGGTGGTCGATCAACCTCGTCTGAAGCGGTTGAAAAAAAAAGGAAAATATTTGCGAGTCAAGTTTCATTCCGTTCTATAGTTTCATAGTAATCTGTTTGGTAATGTCATGTAGTCCCATTTTAAATGTTAATTAGTACCTCAAACACTTGGGCTACCTAGGGATTGTTGGAACAAATGGTGAGATGTGTACCAAATAAAGCTCAACTGACTTTGAAGTTGATCCGGAACTTAATGTGATGTTCATCCGGATGTTTTAAGTTCATCTGGATATCTAATGTTCATCTAGAAACCAATTGAATTGTAGGACCTGATGACCCATACTAATTGCAATAAAATGGCACTCCTTAGTCCATATCTATCATGGTGGTAAGTATTTCAAAATTGCTATATATTATGATCAATTTCCATAACCTAATTATCAATTATATGTTTTGGTATAGGAATGAATACAAGAAAAAATGGTCCTAATTAAGCTCAAATCTGGACAACTGAAGATGAAGACCACGTGGTAGTGTTGTTGGCTCCCGGATTGAAAATTAAATTGAGAATAATGCTTGTATGCAGTGTAATTTTCTTTAACTTTTTATTTGTATTTCATTTGTATTTGACTTGTAATTGAATTTTATCTGATTTGTAATTAATAATTTGTCATAGGTTTTAAATTGGCCACGCGTATAGCAAGGACCCATCTGATTTCAACAACCTTTTGGTCACTTTTTTATTCTTCCTAAATATATGTGGCTAAAACACAAATATACGTGACCATATAATACCAAAGGCCACACTTTTTATATTTTAACGTGGCCGTTGCCACCCTTTGGCCACGCGTATTGGGACAAAATATCTGATTTCAACTACCCTTTGGCCACTTTTTTTTTTCACAAATATATGTGGCTAAAACACAAATATACGTGACCATATAATACCAAAGGCCACACTTTTTTATATTTTAACGTGGCCATTGCCACCCTTTGGCCACGCGTATTGGGACAAAATGTATGATTTCAACTACCCTTTGGCCACTTTTTTTTTCCCAAATATATGTGGCTAAAACACAAATATACGTGACTATATAATACCAAAAGCCACACTTTTTATATTTTAACGTGGTCGTTGCCACCATTTGGCCACGCGTATTGGGACAAAGTATCTGATTTCAACTACCCTTGGCCACTTTTTTTTTCCAAATATATGTGGCTAAAACACAAATATACATGACCATATAATACCAAAGGTCACGCTATTCATATTCACCCTTTGGCCACGCGTATTGGGACAAAAATTATAATTTCGGCAACCCATATGGCCACTGTTTTTATAACATATGTGGCTAACACACAAATATACGTGACCATATAATACCAAAGGCCACGCTTTTGATATTTTAACATGGTCGTTGCCACCCTTTGGCCACGCGTATTGGGACAAAATGTATGATTTCATCAACCTTTTGGCCACGTATTTTTATAATGTATGTGGCTAAACCACAAATATATGTGACCATTTAATACCAAAGGCCACATTAAACAAACACATGTGGCCGTTGGGACCCTTTGGCCACGCTTTTCGGAAGAATCATTTGATTACAACAACAAATATTGGTTCCCTTTAGCCACGCTTCTAGGTGGCTTCAGCCACTGATATTGTAACGTGGCCGTAGGATACATAAGGTGACGGGACCTTTGGTGTCGATTGAAATTGAAAGAAAAAAAACGTGACCAGACACCTTTGGTCACGGTTTTTTTCCGTGGCTAAAGGTGAATTTTGACGTAGTGCAATTTTGCATACAAGTTATTGAAAAGGAATATCGTTGTTGTTGCATGATCTCACATGAACCTTGATTTCAAAAAATAACAGTTTTACCCACTCATGGTATTTTGCTCAAGAAATACCGAATGTAACAGAATAACTGGCATGTACTTACTGACTATCCATGGTCTCATGACTGGAGCGAACAGCTGTAAGCAGAATTATCAACCCAAATAGATCTATTCACTAGCTATCGTTTCGTATAGAACTAACTGAAATCATTTAATAGTGGGGTTTGGTTTGCATGACCTTATTTAACGAAATGCACACAAGTTGAGCAGTAATAGAACATGTAACCATACGTCTAACAGTTAATCCATAATATCATGTAAAAGTGTTTGTTTGATCATGATTTCTCCCCCATAGTATTAAAACAGTTTAAAAGGAAAGGGGTCGTGAAACTCACCTGATCAGTGTAGAGGTGAAAAGTGCGTGCTAAACTTATGAAAGCAATTTGTATAGAGTTTACGGCACCGAATAAAAATAACTCTCGTTAATTTTTCAAAAACGAGAACATCTTGAATTTTGCGTTTAAATAATCGAGTAAGTTAGTTTTGACCCAAATACTTAGCGTTTTGAGAAAATAAAACCGTTCTAATATTTTATGACTTCAAATTTTATATTTTTATTTGTGTCGTCGTAGTTACCCGATTTTACCGGTAACGACGTTTTCTCCGTTTTATTTTTAAAATGATTTTTGGTTTTTAAAACACTTGGAATAGAGTTTACGGTAACGACGTTTTCTCCGGTTTTATTTATTTAAAATGATTTTTGGTTTTTAAAACACTTGGAATAGAAGTTTATAAACGTTGCTTAGACTTTTTAAGATTTAAAAAGTTGGTTTGGTCAGTTTTGACGAAACTCGCTTAAAACGCGTTTTCTTGTTATAGAACTCCGATTCGATTCCCGTTTCTTTCCTGGGTAACATTTTTACATTTTGGTCGTCATGGTTTGATAAAAGTACTTAAATTTTTTTATAAAAATTTCGTCCCACCACTGATCTGGACCAGATTTGTATTTACAATGTTTTAGATATTGGAAACACGATTTAAATAACAAAAATTTCTTTTATGAGACTAAGCCCCTCTTGGGATTATTTTCCAAGATTTTGAATACCCCTTTTTAGTCATAAATTTTTCTCTTATATGTGATAATAGAAATCATAAATTGAATGAGACATTTAAACCAAATATAACCAAGAACATTATACTTACTTGAGGTCTTTTATTTATTACTAACATTTGTGTTTTAAGTTACAAGGTCATGTCTTTTCTAAATGTAAATTAGCACTTAAATCTCCTTAGTAACATTATGGTGCATAATATTGAACAAAATCATAATTTTGAACAAAATCAACTAACAAAATTACTTATCACTAGTATCTATAGTTGCTTTTATGTCCAAGTAATTGTTTACCAACACCTTATTTAGAAAATTTTCCTATGATTTACTTATATTTATTAACCACGTTTAGTTCAGACAAATTATCATAGCCAATTTTTTATTTAGTAACAAGCACTCATGGAGTTTTATTTCTATAACTACTAGTCATTATGATTTGGCTTTGAGTCTTGATCATCATCCACTAACACAAAGGTGTTAGGACTTCACTATGTTAGAAAAATGATAGTAAAATGGAAACAAGAATATGGCTCAAAGATGAGCTCATGTAGACAAGATCTAAGGGTGTTACCTTATTCCATTTAACTTATAACAAAAGAAAGAAGATCAAAATAAGAGGTCTTAGTGTACCACAATACTTTCCCTATGATTTCTTGTGATTACACTCACATTTTTGGTAATATTCAAGCCTCAAAAGGCACCAAAACATGTATAGATCAAGATTATTGAAAAAAAATGTACAAGTTTATGTTTTCCTCATTCACTTTTGTTACTAAGAAAGGTAGGAGATGAGAGTATTGCATCAAGACATTTGAGTGTTCTTGGGTGTTAGATAATATGTAGAAATATAAGGGTAAAAGAAGTGTTACAATACTCACAAATGGGGGTTTGAGAACCGTGAAAAGGAGGGAGGAGAAGGTGGCTTGGTGGTTCTAGCAGCGGCTCATGGTGGTGGCTAGGTGGAGCTGATCTGTGGAGGCAGGAAAGGGGGAAGGGGCTGCCGAGATTTTAAGTGAAATGGGGGAGGAGATGGTTTGAGTTGGTGCTTAAGTTGTGTGTGGAAATGGTGATGGAGGTTATGATTTTATGGTGATAGTCTTGGGTATTGTCCCAAAGATTCTTTCTTAAGCCTTAGGTACTTTCTTAGATGCCAATTAATGCTATATCTAGATTAGTGACATTCACATAAGATAAATTGATTTTTTTTTCTTAATCCATGTAATGATTTTTATTTAAACTTGTGTTATGATGATTAAGAAAAAAAATCTTTCTAAGTATGTCTAATATTTCGAACATGTCACATGGAACCAAAAAACATATCCATATTTTAGTACTTCATGGTGATGGTAGGAGATTTAAATGGGCTCACGTTTTTTTCAACATGCAAAATGGGTAGGGTGTTTGGGCTAAATCCATAAAAAAAAGGAGTTTGGGCTAGTGTTGGTTGGGCCGAGAGAAGGAGGAGGTGGGCTGGGCCCACTGGACCATGACTTGGGCCAGGGAATCGGGTTGGGCCTTCGGGTAACCAGGTTGGTAAGTTGGTTAAGTCGCGGGCTTAGTAAATGTGGTTTGGGCTTGTTGGGTCGAACCGGCCCAAAGGGGTTGCGGGTTTGGTTCTTGATCGATGTTTATTAAAAAGGGTTTATCTGACTATGTCTTGATGATCGTTGATGTTATTTAAGTTGTTTGGGTTCGAAAATAATGAAATATTTATTTGTTGTTTTATTCACATTTCGTTTTTATAAGGTGTTTAATCATCCGAGAGATAGAGGAAATAGTTTGTTCGCGTTGCGTTTTAAGCTCAAAGACAAATGGTACACCAGGTCTACCAGATGGATGAAATGCATCATAAATTATGTACGAGCGTTGCTTCCTATAGCTCAAAGAAGAAGCGCAAGAAAAGTTGATCGTGTCATACACTCCCTTGGTTGGATTCTCCTGAAAAATCACTTTGCATGTCACCTTCGGTTAAGGAAAGTTTTCCCAAATAGAATGTATGTCTTTTCCTGTTGTTCAAAAAAATGTGTTTTTTTAAGGACCGTCTCTCTAAGGAATGAAAATCATTATAAATGAAAGGAATCACATTTTTATGTAATGATGTAACATCCCAAAAAATTTTAATAGTTAAAATTTCCCGTCAACGTCTAGTCAAATTCAGTTTCCTAGCTAAAAATAACCCTCTTATGTTAAAATAATTTAAATTGGGGTAACTATGGGGTTAAATGGGTAACTTTTGTGTTTTAGTTGTAAACAAAACAAGAACCAAACTTAAAGGGCCAGAACTGTCATTTAGTGATAGTGGAATAAACAAAAAGGGGAAAAGAAGGAGGGGAGGTCGCATATACGACCAGGAGATCGAGCTCCTCCCCCTCCACATTACTCTTCTCAAATTTCTGTAATCCAAGAGGTCTTGGTTGCGATTTTGGCATGCAACCTTGGTTTTGGAGTAGTTAATCACCCCTCATCATCCTTAGTGTGTCAAGTAAGTAAAATCCTATGAACCTAGCTTGTGTAGGTCACGAAATTGGACCTCAAATCTGCAAATTTGTTGTTGTTTGGTGAACTCTATGATGCTAGGAACCTTAATTGTAGCATATTTTGCTAGTTGGGTAAACATTTGGTGAAGTAGTCACCAATTGCTTACACTTAAACATCCATGGTGGATGACTACTTAGGTTAGTCATGAATTAGGTTCCATTGATGGAATTCTTGCATAAATATGTTGTTAATTGATAAATTTCGTTATATGATGATGGGTTTGTAATGAATTACACAAACTCCATGTCAAATGGTTTCTTGAGAATACAAGGGATGGGGTTTATATGTGTGTAAACATGAATGCACACCATGTGTTTGACAAAATGCCTAAAAGAAACTAATTGATGATAAAACAAGCAAATTGCTAGATTTTGAGCTTGAATGGTCATAGGAGATATTATGTGCATAAAGTTACCCAATCCTTGGTGAAATTACAATCTATGACTATAATTGGTTAGTGAATGCTTTATTAGATATAGGGTGAAATAAGACCATAAGGCTTGATGTAAACTTGACAAATATGCTTGGTTGTTAAACATGTGAAAACATGTATGTGTAGCATAGAAATCATGTTAATGAAAATATGATAATAATGTTATGTTGTTAAAGGTCCTAACTTATTAGTGACCCGTTAGGTGTTCAAGGTGATCAAGCAAGAAACCAAGGTAATAGTGGAACATCAAGCTCTCGAGGTAACATTATTTATGTTACATGAAGTAGATAAGTAAATATGTAGTTACTTAACCAATTGAATAATCTATATATTGTGTATATGGGTGACGAATGGTTCTAGGAACCGTGAAGCCCAAAGCCAATGGGTTTTCCAATGACAAACTTGACCATAGGAAATATTCGGGTGAATCATGTAGTGAATAAAAGTTGCGATAGCGAAAATGGGCTTATAGAGTCCATGCCAAGTAACAAGAGAGAAAGGAATCGCAAATGGTTTTAGAACCATAGATTTCCAAGTTAATATGTGGTCAAACTAGGCATTAGAGTAAACCAAGGGCAATGACCCGTCTTAACGAGTCAAATAAGAAACAAGGGTAATTTGGTTATCAACTAAAATGATTAGTTGAATTAATCTTTAGTAGAGTGAAATTTCATGGACTATGTCAAAACTTGGTGTATTTGGTAATGCGTACTGCTAGATTCATAACGGAAGTGTAGAACTAATGTTTAAATTTGCACACTAATATTGTGTGGCCATATTGCTTGCATTATGATCATAGACGTAAATTATATGTATTGTTAAAATTTGGATGGTAGCCTTTGATGGTTGCCACAAGAAATCCCTTAATGGGTCAAATGGGTCAAATGGGTCGGAGGAATCCCGTTGATACTATTTGTCTTAGAAATTGATGGAGGTATGTTCACATGACTAAATCTTATGATTAAAGGCAAAATATAAGTGTTGAAACACTTGACAAGATGGTAAGAAACCAGCTGGGTGAATTCTGGTGTAAACAGGGTAAGGGGACTAAAATTTTGGCTAAGTATAAATTTGGCCGAAAATTGGCCAAATCCCTGGAAATGTAGTTCCAGGCGTATCGCCTGGAACATCCTGAGTGGCAGGCGACACACCTACACTTCTTGGCGTATCGCCTGGAAATGGGTAAGTTCTAGGCGATACGCCTAGAACCCATTCCCTGATTTTGATTATTATTTTTCTTGTAACCGCAGTTTTATATGTGTTTCAGCAATGTAAACTCACTATTGAAAGTGAGTGAATTGCAGGAAAGTCGAAGGCTTGACGGGTGCTCATCAATGCTAAGAAGGACCGATCACGTGAAGGAAAAAGACCCGTTTCGTACTTTTTGTTTATAAAACATGTAAATGTTATTTAACAACTTATGAACGTCAATTACTACCCAATGGTATATTTTGTAAACATGTAAGCCCAAGTTTTGGGTGGTAGGGTGGTTAAAACATGTAATTCGAACAAAAAAATTTCTGGGACCAACTTGAATATTAATGACCGTTGTGTTTTGACATCAAATTGAACATGGGTGTTACAAATGATCCAAACACAAACATGTTATTTTTCAATGTGTTACCAAACATGTAATTTTATCACATTCCTTATGTAATATTGGAAGGAATTTCATTTCTTAATTAATCGTCCAAACATTTTATTTCATTCAATGTGCTACCAAATAAATTATTTTTCATTCTCACGTAATGACCTATTCATCTTATACGATACTTTTTTTGCTTTAAATTTGACCTAAAATTGGCGCTATATAGTACAAGTGGTAATATAATTCATATTCTACCCGCTTCTTTCATCATAATCGGTTTTTTTCGTGTCCGTTTCGGTCCAGTGCTTGAACCTTAATAATGGCTAGAAGTACCCCATGAAGGTGACAGATCTGGACTTTAGAAAGACAAGATACACGCATGGAGATTGTTATTGGTACCGGAGAGTTCAAATGGTGCAAAAGGGTGATGCTGAAAGTCGATATACACGCATGGAGATTGATATTGGATAAGATCCCGTCCAAGGTTGCGTTGGAAAAACAAGGAATTCGTGATGATGCTTGGTGGTGCGGTATTAGGGGAACCAGCCTTTCACGCACTAGTTAATTAAATGTCAAGTCGGTGAGTGTTTGGATCAATATAATGTCGTAGTGTAGTGCTACATTCCATTATTTTCTGGCAACGGATTAGGTGACAACAACAAGATTTTTATTATTCTTTTTAAGCAATCGATAAAATGCAAAGCACTAGAAAAGGATACAAGAGTTCAACCAAAAGGAGAAAACACTACATAAGTAATAAATTAGAAAAAGTTAGGAAATTAAAAGAAAATATATGAAAGCAACACGATATCTATTCTAATGGAGCATAGTTAACTACGTTAGGGTGGGGGTATGGGATCGGGTAGTTAAGCGGACAGTGGGGGTCAAGTTTTGTGAAATCGGGTACCATATCCCTTGGTGCGGGTAGTGGTATTTTGGGTACTTTGGAGGCCCAAATCGGGTATAACTAGCCGATCAAACCCGAGCTCTTCCCCTTCATTTTTTTTTACCGTGAACGGTCTAATGACCGCTACCTTCCTTTTCTTTTTTAATTTAATCAATTAATTACACCAATATATAAACCCTCACATTTGCACAATTTTATACTCACTTTCAACAAATCTCTATACTTTTCTACATCTCAAAATTTGTATATCTTCTATATCTCAACCATGAATCGTTCCAAGTTTAAAATACCACCCGAGTTTATGACATCCTCTAGCAGTTCGAGTGGTTCAAACGAGTAGGCGTTGGAATTTTTGAAGAATTGTTATAACACCATTCAACAAGAAGAACTCTGAGATACAACTCGTTCACGAAGGAGGAGTATTTATCATGATCGTGTGAAAGCTCATGAACGCTTGGTGGAGTTATATTTCTCTGATCGCCCTCGTTTCAATGAGGTTATTTTCAAAGATACATTTCGGATGTCGAAACGACTGCTTTTTAAGCATTGTGAACGATATTGTACTACAGAATTTCCTGTGGTTTGTAGCACGTACTGACGCACAGCTAAGTTTCACGCCTTGTAAAAATGTAAAGTAGCTATTCGTCAACTAGCATACGGTAACGTTCCAGACGAATATGATGAATCTTTATCCATGTCTGAAAGAACATCACGCGAATGCTTACATTATTATTGTGATGCTATAAATAAGCTTTATAAAGATGAATTTCTACGTTCTCCTACTAGCCATGATATTGCTTATTTGTATGAGGCACATTTAGAAAGGCATGGCCTTCCTAGAAAGATCGGTAGCATTTATTGTACTCACTGGGAGTAGAGAAACTATCCAACAAAGTACAGAGGACAATATCACCGTGGTGATCTGTGACGCCCACTCCCAGTCTTGGCTCTAGGAGGGGTCACGTGTCAGATTTACTCATGAACACATGGTACAACAGAGATAACTAAGCAGCGGAAATTAAAAACTTTTCATTTATATATATAACGAGTTACAATAGTAAGGAAGATAATAACATAATCTATGACTAGATCTTATCTATAGCTATGCCAGTCTACTACCGAGTCATTCTTGATAGCTTGTCCATTTAATCTGCCCTTGCTAGAGCCCTTCCCTTGCTACTTTAAACATCACCGATACCTGACATACATGCTTTTAAAGGTCAGCTTACGCTGGTGAGTTCTAGGTATTTAAAACTTTTACCTTTACCTTGAAAGGCTATTTTAAACATTTGGGCTTAACGGCCCCTTTCTTTATAAACATTTAATAGGTATAAAACATGACAGAATTATACCAAAACATTTAAACATTTAGTATTAAAAATCATTTAATACTCTAAAACATACCCCAAACATTTGGGCCTAACGGCCCCTTCTTTATAAACATTAAACAGGTATAAAGCATAACAGGATTATACCAAAACGTTTAACTCATCAGTATTAAAAATCATTTAATACTCTAAAATACCTTGGGCCTCCGGGACCCATCCTTTGTGCAAATAATCATTACGAATAATAAAGTCATACGAAACATTATAAGCAAAACCTCTTTTTACTAAGCATTGTCTATCTCTGGGACTACTTTAGTCCCTTTCGGTTGGCCGTCGCCTCCCGACCTCTTGAGTAACCGTTGTTACTCCAGTGGCTTCATTTCCACTGCTTCGATTGTACAACCCCCCTCTTACCAGACAATCTGTGCTTAGATTAAAACTTCTTTAAAATAACCCCAAGGGTCATTTCCTTTATCCTCAAAAACTCATTTTCCTCTTTTTAAACTTTTCTTTAAAAGTTTAACTTCTTTATTACCCGTTCATTATAACCTTCCCGAAAACAGAAATAACAGGAAATAATAACTTTAAAATAGTCATAAGTATTATAACTTTTTCACGTATGTGTATCAACACAAAACAAGTAAAGGCATCTCAAATACTTTTCAAGTAAACAGTTGAATATGTATCAATGCATGTATATCAGCCCGAAAACATTAAAACATTTAAAACATTTAAAAGTGGGCTCATAGAACTCACCTTATTCTCTTAAGCAGTTAATTCAGAGAAAACCTCCGCTATGTCTTCCAATAAACCTAATCGCGTATTATATGGCGTTAACGCAAGGTTTAATATAATAAACACTTCCTATGTTTATTTTAACTCTTTATTAACTTAATAATACTTAGTTATTAAGTTTATTCCTTTTAAAGGTCAAAATGACCAAAATGCCCTTTAGGCCATTATCCTTATCTTTTATTGATAATTATGAAGACGCGCATTCCTATAAGTAGACACTTACTCCGGGATCGCCCAGTGTTGGGATGCCATTGCCCAGATGGGATGGCGACACCCCCGCTATTGCCAGAAACCCCAGTGTACAGGTGTCTACCCTTCCGGTCCGCGCGAACTTCTAAATATCCGATTAACTCGGTATCTTAACTACTTTATCATTTATCCATTTTAACCCCATATATACTTATTATATATATAAACATAGTTCCATACCAAAATTCAAGTACCCATACCCTCCAGATTATTTCATATTAAATAATCATATTTCAAAACCCTAATTTCACGTATCTCTCATTTTATTATCAAAACTCATTTTCTTTCAAAACCAAATTAGGGTATTATCCATTATAACATTTTATAATATCCTTTAAAATAGCAAAGCTTAATTCAAAACCGTTTGCTCAATTTGGGCAGAGTAACGTTATGAAAACCCTAATTTTGACCCGTTAACAAAACCTTCACCAAAACTTTTCCAATTGTGAAATAAACTTAGGGCTTTCTTAAAACACATTAAATTAGGATTACCTACAAAAATTCAGACCCTAATTCCCACCCGATCACCCGATTTGAGCAAAATAACATTAAGAACCCTAATTTTACATCATTTTTAGAAAGCATACTTAGAAATCGAATTAGCCAAAACTGAAAGAGGTTATTGTTAAGCATACCAAATAAGGGGTGACTGCAGAAATTCGGCTTCTAACTCTTCTCCGGTTGCTCGAATTGCTCCGACGAAGTTTCTGGCTCAAAAGAGGGTTTTTGGATTAAAGATCAGTGAATTTGCGAATTGTTTGATGGAATTGAGGCCGCTATTTATAGGTTTTAGGTGCGTCTGAGGTCCCTACACGTGCCTAGGTGAGTAATCGATCGAAATCGACGCGTATGAGGTCGAATTGTGAGCTGCAAGTCAGTTAACGTGGTCATTTTCGAACCTGGAACTATTCTGCTGCTGTTGCTACTTCTCGCGTATCGCGCGTATCGCGCGGTATTTTCGAACCTGGAACTATTCTGCTGCTGTGGTCATTTTCGAACCTGGAACTATTCTGCTGTTGTTGCTATTTCACCTTATAAATCATATTAAGATATATTTTTACTATATTCTAAGTCTCGGGATACTTATAATAATCATAGATACGTATAATATCCGTATATGTTTATAACTTTACAATAATTACATTTTTAGTCCTTTTTCTTTCCCGTTAACTATTAACACACGTATTCATACGTATATATATCCATCAATTCACACATGTATCATTATGTTATTCATATAAACGCATATTCATCTCATACTTTACTTTCGTTAGAATTTAAGACATTCGTTTATGCACATTTCATTATATAGGCCATTAAACACGTACTTCTAGCACATGCAACTTATCTAAAGCATAGTCTTATCACATTTATCAATTAAGCTCACGTATTTATAATATAAACACGTATTTACTATGTATATCATGTATCTGTGAAAATTGGGGTGTTACATGATCATGCAAAACCAACGATAATACTCGAGGCAGTTGCGTCATAAGACATGTGGTTATGGCATTGATTCTTTGGTGTTGCTGGTTCGAACACCGACATAAATGTTCTTAACTAGTCACCCTTGTTTACGAACGAGTTGCACGACGTTGCTCCAAGATGTCCTTTTGTTGTTAATGGTCGACAATACAAGCGTGGTTATTACCTTGCTGATGGTATATACCCCACTTGGTCTACTTTTGTGAAGGTGTATCGACATTCATATGAACTCAAGGAGAAGAAAATGAAGAAGATACAACAGGGTGCAAGAAAAGACGTCGAAAGAGCATTTCGTATGTTAAAATCTAAGTTGGCGATAGTTGATCGGAAAGGACGTCTAGTGGATAAAGATCTAATGGAGAATACCATGTACCACATAATTTTTTAAATTAAAAGAAAATACAATCTAGCTTGGAACGTTTGTGTTTAGCTTAGCCTCCGTTAATACGACCTTCATGTTTGGGGCGATGTGCTCCGTAATGTCGAATCCTAGCTTAAATGTGTCTCGCTATTCCGTAACTCCAATAACACATTATCCACAACCGACTGTACTGGAGGATCATGAATGTGTACCGGTGATATCGCCCTGTCCTCATCTTCGAGTATCATGTTGTGAAGTACGCTAAAGAGAATAAACTTGTTTTATATGGTGGTATGTTATAACTTTGAGAATTACATGTTTTGACAAATAGCATGTCTTCTAGATGCTTTAAGTTATTGAGGGTATTAAAATAAAGCAAACAAAAGAGCCATTTGTGGTTTATAGTCACTCTCATGAAAGAGTAGAAAAATGTCTGGATATGACACATGGAGTCTCACACTTCCTATATATCATTTTCGATTGACGAAAGATCATAAGATCCAAGGCCAGTAAGTCTTGAATAATTCAGACATATATATACTTCTCAATTGATATTATTAAATGAAAAGATTATTATGAGAAAAAATTGGACAAAACAATTTATGTTTTAATACATTTAGTATGCTTATGAAGTATCAATAATATGTAAAAGTATGAAGGATTTCATATCCATATGTTTGAGAAAATCATGAAACCTGCTTGGTTTTATTCCATTCCTTGAAGTGAATGTGAATTTATATTCGTCGGTGTAATGATCATGATCATGAATGTAATTGAAGAGATTGTAATGATATTCATGACGATAATGTGATCGACCACCACAGTGGCAAAAAAAAAAAGGAGAATGATCATATGAATATAAATTGTGAAGATCAGAAATGCGGCATTACATGAATGTTTGAATTGACACTTCATTCTCTTGTATTTTAGTCGCTTATTAAATAAGCATGAGTGCGACTAAAGCATATACGATCATAAACTGAAAGTTTATAGATCATGATTATATTATTGGCATGACCGGTTAGATCACACCAAGTCAATGATGATGTGAAACATACTGAATGTTAGAAGATTCTTTAAATTGATAACAAACATGTAATATCTGCTCTTAAGGGAACTATTTACCGATTAAAATGGGTCGTTGTTATTCAACACGTTATCAGCACAAAGATTGGACCTCAAATGAGGTTAGGAAAAAATGTTGGGTATGAATCACTATCAATAGTGATAGATTTATTTTACAACTCATATTTACGTTTACATGAAACAAATTTTCCCAACATTAGGGGGAGATTAAAGCAGTTGGAAAGTGAATAAGTTGGAATGAATTATCAGTGTATCATTTTGATCCTTAAACTGAACCATGGTGAACTAGAATTTAATAGATACTTCATTTACCAAGATTAGTGTATCAATTACCAGACACACTCACTGACCTTAAAAAATGACTATGTCATATATACCAGCTGCTAATGCTCCAATTAAGATTGGTGTCCTACAGGGACAAATTAATATTGATAATAAGTCTATGGCATGTTTGAATCATGGTAGACTAGTCGATTTCAAGAATAAAATATCCTCAAGATTTTGGAGCAACTAATGAAGATGGTCAAGTCGAGGTACTAGTAGAAAAGTTGCTTAAAGAAACATTAGACATGATGGTTCCAGAAGAACCTCAGGTACCTGAATAATGATGAAGAGATCTCAATAAATTATATCATGTCTAAACATATATAGAATCGAAACAAAATTGACGTCGATAATATTTTGGATATAATAAGCGCTAGAAATAATAAAAAGGATAAGGATCAAGAATTAAGATCTGCCTGTGATGAAAAGTCGAATTAATTGGCCAAAATGGAAAGACGCACACCATGCAGAGTTAAATTCTCTAATATGTTGGATATAAACGGGTCTATTATACAAAATCATGATTGGTGGCACAATGATTTTTGTAAAGACCTAAGTTTGATTATGAGGAGACATATTCTCCGGTGGTAGATGCAATGAGATTCCAACAGTTTATTAGTCTGGTAATACAATAGAGAATTGATATGCGTCTTATGAATATCATGATATCCTAGGTATATGGCTCACTTGATGATGATACATGAAATCTTTGGAGGCTTTAAAGTGCCATAATAATATAGAGTAAGTTCTCAAGAACGTTATGATTGGTGTATACACGAACGAATCCGAATACGTTACGATTCTTTGTATACGTTGAATGCTTAAATGTAATCAGAAGTATATATAAACCCCCAAGACAGTTGAATACGTGAAGGTGTTTGAAACATCTTAAATATATAATCCTTGTGCACCATTAAACATCACATGATGACATGATATGTCATTAAAACCATCGATAAGAATGGTATAATATTATCAATGTTAAAATGATTTGTTAAAAGATTAATTTTATCCAAACTCCGCATGAGTGAATGCTATGCACAATTAGTCAAGATGGAAAGAAATTAGTCCATAATAGATTGTTGATGGATTATAAATGTGTTAAGCTTTTTATAAAGCCTTGAGAATATATTATGAAAATTTATCATGTTATGTGTATGGACTAAAAATAGTTTTGTTAAGTTTCATATCGACGCATGATTATCTCGAAATACAAAATGGTCCATACACCAGAATATACTTATCCATCATATACGCTAAAGATTGTCAGATTATTTGATATAGAAAATGACCAGTTTCGAAGAATGGATTTTTTATGTGGAAGTACTAAAACTATGTGGAGTTGTTGCATTGGCATTTCTTTTTAGATATATCATTTATTAAAATTTATTTGCACAATATTGCCTATGTCCAATGATGAGACGTTGGAATATTTTTTTCTGGAGGTATAAAGGTATAGACTTATATTTTACTAACCCATCGGAAAAGTTTTGTTAGTCATTAAGATGCAGGTAATACAACATTGTTATACAACACTATTTTGGATCTTGTATCTATGAGATGAGACGTGACGCAGTGAACATGTTTGCGGTTTGTTGGAACTATATTGAGAAGAACGATAACTGGAGCTGAGAAATGAAGTCAACTACCTTTGGGAATGTCACTTCCTACTACAATCGGCTATTGTGTTAAATTTAAAACACAATTTGCTAAAATTTGGGAGTTTTACAAAAGGAGCATATAACATTGGTCAGCTTAAGGAATTACACATCAAGAGATCAAGAAGCAAATCAGCTGCTGCAAAAGTACTGAGCAAATTTTCACAGAAGATCGATGCTACTCAAATAAATGATACATGTCATAATCTGGGGGAGACAATACGCGTTGCACTCTTTTTCCCTTAGCTATGGTTTTGTCCCACTGGGTTTTCCTAGCAAGGTTTTTAATGAGGCAACATCTCCAAGCGTATTGAAAGAATAATATATTTCATTCTATGGATAGTCAAGGGGGAGTATTATGAATAGTTATTGTAGTGACTATCCATATTCTTAACTCTCCATTACCATTTTGATGTATTATTATCCTAGCCTTATAAATAGTGGCATTTGTATATGATGTATATGAATGAAGATATGAGATATTACCCTCTACATTCTCTTTCTCTCTATATTCCTATGATGATCTAATAGTATATATATGTAGATTGCTAATGGGTCGTTGTTATTCAACATGAATCTTTTAATGACTTTGATTAAACTGCAAAAAAATATTCTATGTATGATTAAATTCACATAAAATATTCATGGGTGGATTAAATTCACATAAAATATTCATGGGTGGATTAAATTGCAACGTTTCAATACTTATCTTTATTGGATTTTATTAATTTAGTTTATGCCCCTTTGGCCGATAATAATCTCAATTATGAAATTTTCCCACATTAATCCCAATTATTAAGTTGTTGGATTTCATTGAACCCCCGTTAAGTTTTTCTTAACTCCATTAGTATTTACTGACGTGTCATTCTATGTGCTTTTTTTAATAAACTTATTAGAATTAGGATTGTTTTGGTAATTTTTATAACTTTAATTTCTTTTAAGATATTAGGTTTTGGGAGGAAGAAAAGGTCGGCGACCGCCCTTCTCCACCACACCCCTGGCCTGACCATCCCTCGCCACACTGCCACCGCCAACTATCACCACACATCTCTTCTCCTCCCCCATCTCCACCACCACAATGAGCACCATCGTTGACCACCTATCACCATCTCTTCTCTTCGCCCATCTGCAAAATCGAAAACGAGTTTCCCCCAAACCTGCGATTATATGGCGACTAGTTTCAAGGCGGCTTCATCTTTTTCCAACAGCCATTGGATAGCATCGTTGATACGCGCGAGGATGGCGACTACGGTGTCTCTTTGATGGAGACGAACAATTTCTAACGCACCGGAGGCTAGCTCGATGCTTTGTTGCTTATCGATTTCGGGTTTCCGATGACCTTCCACCTATGGCGGCGTGACTAGAGGTTTCTTGATGGAGGTCATAGGCTCGCCGGAGACGATGTCGGATACAGCAGTATCTTCCCCTGGTTAATCCTGAATGATTATTCAAGTTCAGATTTGTTTGATGATGCTTCTGAATCCCGAGTTTCATACTAATTACTCGATTGATTCACTTTTCAGTTGTGGCGGACCACTTCTGAAGGCGTTCGAGGGGTGGGTCCCCCCCCCCCCCCCCAATTTAAAAAACTTATAAAAGAGTCCCTCATTTGTACTAACTTGGTTAAAAATGACACATAAGATGCCACGTCAGCAAACCACTAACGGAGTTAAGGAAAACTTAACGGGGGTCCAATGAAATTCAATACCTTAATAAATGGGATTAATGTGGGGAAATTTCGTAATTGGATTATTATCGGCCAAAAGGGCATAACTTGGATTATTAAAATCCTATAAGCCTTTAGATTATTTAATCGTTTTCTTCTTATAATTTTTTTGTTTTTTTAATATATCCAAATTATTTTGATAAAACGATTGGTGCTTTGTTATTGGTGTTACAAAGTTTTAGTTTTAAGCGTTTTGGTTGTTACATATAGTTTTTTTTTATTTTCATTTCCTTTATGTGGTGTTATAACAATCTAACTGTTTCTTATACTCGCGATGTCCCCACAACAACGGTTACTACTTCTAGCAAATATTAAAATGGCCCGCCGCAAAATACGGATCGCTACATCTAGTGTTAGTAAGGTATCAAGTTCAAATAATAATTTAAAAAAAATTCTCAAAATAATCTTGTGTACCAACTTTTGTCGTATTGTCGTCCTTTCAATTAAAAGTTCTCAAAATAACCAAGTTTTGGTGAAAATAAGTTTTAAAAGAACCCGATAGTTAATTTAAAAATAAAAAAAATTAAAAAAATATGACACAATGCTCTGAACATTTTTGACACAATATGACACAATGATCTAAACATTTTAACACAATGACACAATTATGTGAACATTTTGATACAATCGAAAGAGTAAAAAAAATTAATTTTATATATAACAACACTGTACGCGTTTTAAAGATAAGAAACGCTCGTTTTTATGGTGTAATTTAAAAAAAATAATAATGTCGTATTTAAGAGTTATGAAGGTTTAAAAATTGGGGGGAATTGATAAAAAGTCAAAAATGCCCTTCTATCTTTTGTTATTTTTTTTAGTTTTTCTCTTAATCCTACACAGGAAAATTTTGGGCCATAGATCTTCATTTAATTGAAGATCTAATGGCCATGTTTCCTTTTTATCCTTCTTATTCAAACGAAACTTATCACAATAACCTCACCAAAGATTGATTCAATAATAATTTATATGTATAACCAAACTCATTACATATTTATCTTTTAAGCATATTTTTAAAAGTTTTAATTATTCAAAGTTATAATTTTATTAAATTTCTTCAAACCTTCTCATATGTATACTTAACTTGATGAGTTGCAAAAGTCATCTTTTATGGTCTTGATCACTCATCAACCTGGACATGGCTATGACTACAACACTATAAAGGGTTAATTATACAAAACGCGGTTCCGGTAATTTACTGTTTAACTACTCTGAACAACATGTCACTAGCTAACACGATCTTCCTCTGTCTTGACCTCCTTATTCCTTCTTAAGCCCGCCACATGCATTTAGTTACCTACAACACGAGCTAAATTTGTCAACAAATAAAGTTGTTAGTGAGTCAAGACCGTTGACTCTAAAAACATAACCGTTTTATGTGTGCGTGTTAGTATCTACAATTCGGGCAAGTCAAGTTTCGTTCATTGGTGCCCTGACATGACCATGACAACGGCTAGGAAAATGAAACAAAAAACATATTTTTTGTTAAAATAGATTTTAAAAAGGCATACGATTGTATTAACTGGGAATTCATTAACAGAGTCCAACAACAAATGGGGTTTTTCACATAAGTGGAGAAGTTGGGTTAAAGGTATTTTGAAATCTTCAAGAGCATCGGTTTAGTCAATGGAGCTCCTATGAGAGAATTTAACTACTCAAGAGGCATTAGGCAGGGGGGACCTTTATCCCCGTTGATAATGGGGGCCTACTAAAGTGGTGCTACCAAAGGATAATGGGGGCTTGTGAGTTTGAAATTTGAGTGACATTAATAAAGTGCTCACGGAGAAATGGTCGTGAAGGTATAAAACCAAACCAAACAAGTTGTGGCAGCGAACAATTGAGCCAATTCACAGCAACGGTAGGGGTTGGCATGGAGTGTGGGTTAAAGCTAGTTGGTTAGGTGCTTGGAACAGTTTACATAAAGCAATTAAGGATTTAAATGAAGTAGTGTTAGGACAATGCATTTGTAACAGAATATAAAGTATTAGAAGAGAGATAAAAAGAAATAAGAAAGAAAGGAGTAACAGAATCGACCAACATGATGCTTGTGGGTAATACTAGTCACGCACACAAGTAAGTACTAGTGAGGATATGCGGAAGTTCAAGGTTTAAAACGCAAATAATGGAAGTTCGGTAATTTCCGAGCGATTTCATATTTAACGGGGAGATCATGTATTTGAGTATGGTATGTCAAAATGAGTATATTGTGGAGTCTAGTAACCTTAAATCACATCACAAAACATCACACGTAATGTCGAGTCATAAAACGTTAGTGATTAACCCAAAAGTAATTACTATATCGAACGTCTCGTTGTTTAAGTTTAACCGAGTTGTTGGGTTTTAAGTGGGTATCCGGGTTGCCCGTTTTAATTTATTACCGAGTAAATTTACGGGTTAATTAATCAGAATTGATTACGAAGCGGAAAATCGTTTTACAACGCGAATTAGTAAAAACGTAGACAGGATCTGATCACCGTGTACGCGTATATACAGAAAAATAAATAATTAAATATCTAAGCAAGTTAGATATACCTTGGCGGAGTCCGAACATCCGTTCGAGACACCGGGGTCGACGAACTGGCGCTAGGGTAAACTGTAACACCCGACTCGAACCGGCGAGTAAAATCTTCAACCGACTGTGAAGACGGGGCGCTTCCGGCACCACCGGCGCGTTCATCGGATGAACCGGCGATGGTGGCGGTAACGAAGCCATGCCATGAATCATGGCATTCCAATCAAACGATTTCTACGTGCAAGACGACGAAACCGATGTTACTTCGATTTCGTCCGTCGTGTGTGGAAGCGACGGAGCAAGTGGGGCAACGGCGGCGGCATAAAGTGGCGCCGGTCACTTGGAGCTTTCACCGGATTGGACGGTGGCGGAACCCGAGGGCTCAAACATGGGCCTCGGTGATGCGGGTAAAGCGAGAACCACATCATGGTGGTCCTCCCCGAAAAGATCGACGGCGACGGCGGCCTTGGCGGTGGCGGCGGAGGCCGCTGCCCTCTCTTCTGCGGCTGCAGAGGCGGTCTCTAACTTCAACGCTGCAGCGATCAACCTTGGATCACGCTTCACCATGGTAGCAGTGGCAAGCGACGAATACGATGGTGGTGGTGGTTTGCGTCGAACAAGAAAGAGAGAGGGGGAGGGGGACGACGACGAGGAGAGGAGGCCAAAAATCGTGATTGGGGTTTTCCTCCCTAATCTCTCATTTTAATTATTCTCGATGGGCTTTTAGGAAACCTGAGCCTATTTCGTGGTCCGTCACTCTAAACCCAATGATATTACTAGTCCGTTAAACCGGTAACGACTAGATAATATCCCGTTAAATTTTACCGTAAACTATTTACGATAAACTTTGTTTCGTTACATTTAAATAAATAAATAACTAGTATTTATTTATTTTAACCGTTTAAATTAATTAATTAACAAGTAATTAATTATTTAGTTCGTTGACTCCGGTGTAACTCTTCCGGGTCAAAACCGGGTCGGTTACATTAAATGTCGGGTCAGGACACCTAATATCCAACACGAGTAACTCGAGTAATCTAAACATGTATGATGCTTGTGGGTAATTCTAGTCACGCACACAAGTAAATACTAGTGAGGATATGCGGAAGTTTAAGGTTTAAGACGCAAATAATGGAAGTTCGGTAATTTCTGAGCGATTTCAATTTTAACCGGGAGATCACGTATTTGAGTATGGTATGTCAAAATGAGTATATTGTGGAGTCTAGTAACCCTAAATAACATCACAAAACATCACACATAAAGTCGAGTCATGAACGTTAGTGATTAACCCAAAAGTGATACGTGCGTTAATTTGCCTGAAAACGTTTTATGTGAATTTAATCATTTGAATGTATTTCAATATATGGCATGTTTTATACTTATTTTTATTTGCTTGAATGTGGTGAATATGATTGAGAATAAATAAAAATTAAATCGTGGAAATCCATGACCAAAACATCAAAAAAACGAACAAGAATTAGGCAAGGTGACTAACTTGGGGCTCGTGGAGATACGCCGCAGCCTAGGTGGGCATCTGTGGCAATACGCCATAGGTAGCAAAGTTAGCAAACCCTAATTCTCCTCCTATTTAAGCATCATTAGCCCCTAATTTGTTCATTTCATCACTCATAATCAAATCCTAGTCGTTTTAGCTGCTGTCCTAGCCCTACATCATCATCCTTTGAAGGATTTTGGTGGTTCTTGTGTGGATTCTTGCTTAAATCATCATCCTTCATCATCCTCTTTGATTGGTAAACCCTAGATCCTTGTTTACTTGCTTTACATGCTTCCAGATTTGACCTTTATGTTAAATCTTGGCCATGCATGCTTTGGTATGTTTAGATTTAGTGATTTCCATGATAAAAATGTAATCTTTATGACTAATGTTTGAACCTTTATGATGTGGATGATGAGTCTTCCATGAGTTGCTAAAAAGGTTTAATTTTTATGCATGCATGTTGTTAAAAGTGACTTATTTATGTTATATCTAGGGTTTAGGTGGTTAAAGTTGATTGCTTGATGTTGCATGATGAATAAAGGTTCGGTTTATATATATATATATATATATATATATATATATATATATATATATATATATAGGAAGAAGATCAATGGAAAACCCATTACGTTTTGAGAAACCTGGAAAACCCAATTAAAGCAATCACATTATTTCTTCCTTTTTGTTTTTTATCTTTTATTTTAAGGGTAACATGGTAACTTTCCATATTCTATTTTGGTAAACCTTTTTCTTTAATTTCATTTAACTAATTCAACTAATTTCCTGGGATCTCATTTACGTTCTTTTATCATATCATTTAACCCTAATCACGATTGAATCTACAATCACGTCCACGTTTCCAGATCTTCGTCTTCATCATTTTTCATCTTTAAACCGTAATCCACTATCGCCATTGATATACAAGATCAAGTAAAAAGCCAAGTACGAAATTATGTCTTCTAATTCTTCTGATTCTAATCAAGATCATCAAACAATTGATGAAACAATTGATGGTGTCGAATCACCCAACCCAAGCGTCCAAGATACGTATGTTTTTACTTCCCCTAACCCTAATCCTACGAACTCTAATTTTCGAACTCTAATTTTCGAACTCTAATTTGCGAACTCCATAATCTGTGATCTCCACTTGTGTTCATAATCGTCGATTTCACACTTGCAAACCCCATCGATTTTTTCACCACTTATCCATCATCCATATTATAACATCGAAATATACAACCAACATCATTCAATATCATGTGACACCACCGTAACAGTCTTGTAAACACTTCACAATAGCTCAATTCAAAATTGTTACACAACTGTAATAGTTGTGTAATTTAGCATATCTATAAGCACACATTCACCTAAAATTAGTGGTTGAGATTTGGTTCTCAAAAGTTCTCATTTGAACCTAACCCTATATATATATATATATATATATATATATATATATATAGGGAAAGGATCCTGCGAACAACACATTTTTTGTGAGAACTGCGTAAACAAAAAAAAACAAGACAAGCCAATATATTTCTGACCAACAAGATTGAGTAAAACACAACTTGCGTTGGGTATGAAGCCTTTAAGCATAGGCTGAAAAATGAGTGAAAACTGAATTAGAACCTAAGCATTTATTAGAGTGAAAGCTGAATTAGAGCCCGGGGCCGGATGGTTTCAATTTTGGATTTTTTTTAAAGATATTGGGACTTGTTTTCGACGGATTGTTATAGAGTAATGGAAAAATTCTTTGAGTCAGGAAAGGTGAGCCTTGGATGCAATCCGGCTTTCCTCGCTCTCAGTCCGAAGAAAAAAGACTCAATAGGGGTGGATGATTTTGGGCCTAATTCGTTGATTGGGGCAATTTATAAAATCATTGCAAAGTGTTTGGCAACTCGATTGAGCAAGGTAATAGGTTCAGTGATAAGTGGTACCCAGTTTGCATTCCTAAAAGGAAGATATATATTAGATGGGCCTATGATAGTAAATGAGACAATTGCATGGTTGAAAAGGCAAAGAGGGAGGCGGTTTTCTATAAAGTCGATTTTGCAAAATTATACGTGGCTGGATTATGGGGTGTTTTCCATTGTTTTGTCCATAATTTTGCAAAATCGACTTTCCATTGCCAAGTTGGGCACCTTCATGCTGAAAACTTAGGGGTGCCTATTGGGCGCAACATGAATAGAGTTAGTAGTTGGGAGTTGGTCATTAACAACGTCTCAAAGAAATTATCTTCATGGAAGAAAAGAAATTTAACTTTTGGGGGTCGGGTGACACTGGCGAAGGTAGTCCTGGGGGCAGTACCTCAATATTATACTTCTTTATTCAGAATGCCGATGAAAGTGGTTAAAAAATTAAGGGAATTAGAAGGAACTTCGTGTGGGGAGGGGGGCTGATAGGAAAACAATCTCATTGGTTGCGTGGGACAGAATGTTAGCCAAAAAGAACAAGGGGGCATGGGCATAGGGTCTATTAGAGCTACGAATATTGGACTTTTTGTGAAATGGATACATAGAATAAAAGAAGATAGGGAATCATTATGGGCTAAAGTGATCATGGCAATACATACGACACCTAGGCGATGAGAGACAATAAATTGCAACCGATTGATCAATGGACCTTGGAAACAAGTGGTCAAATCAACGGAGGAACTTCAAACATTGGGGGTGAACCCGTTTAGGGTATTGAGATGCAAGCTAGGTAATTGAAAATTGGCTGATTTTTGGTTGGACAATTGGGTGGGTATCGGAAGACTTAAAGACGCATTTCCGGAGCTTTATAGTTTTGAAGCGGAAAAAAATTGTAAGGTTGTGGATAGAATAAACAAAACTAGTGAGGGAGCAATGTTCAAATGGGTATGGAACACTGATACAATCCCAGACCATATTAAGACACTAATTGATGATTGCCAGTTGCTACTTGAGGACGTTAGATTATCGGAAGATAGAGATAAGTGGGGATGGTGGCAAAATTGTCACACACACCCCAACCGATGGCGGAATACGTCAGGGCACAATGATTGTCCAGATACACACAACACTAATTAAATGTTGTGATATTCTTAATCAGCCCATTTCATAACAATAGAATAGTAAAATGCAATACAATGGTAAATTTAAATTAACTTGATTACATTAGGTCCCACTAAGGCCACATGCATCCTAAAGTGTTATCAAAGCGCTCAACAACATCAAATAGCAAAACCTGCAACATGTACAAAATAAAGGTCAACTACAAATAGTTGGTGAGTAAACATAGGTGTAACATACTGATATATATTTGAACATGCGATTCAGTGAGTTAAGTGTATTCATATATGATAAACATGAAATGAATCAAAGCACATATTAGGCGACGCACTCAGGCCCTCGGGATTTAGGCTTTCAATCACAAGGCGCCACACGCGAGGCATGCCAAGTGGGTTGCCACACCAATAGATCTATTATCGTAACCTTGGCTCAATGAGTTAATGAGATGCGTCAATCGTTCAATCGTTCACATCAATAATCCACACAAGTTTAACCACACAAGTATACACAAAACAATCACATCGATCAAATATAGTTTTAGAATAAAGCATTAGAGTTTACGTTATGATAGTGTACATGTTGCACCCCAAAACAGTAAAAGAAGAGGGACTATGAATATTCACCTGGCGAAGAAGACACTGATAGACAACGATACCATCACACGAGATGAATAAACTTGAAGACGAACTCGATGACTAAACAAGATGGAGTAATAATCGAGTAAATAACCAAATATCTAAATAAATAAATAAATTATCACGACACAAACGACTCAACGACTCGTTGGTGATTTAGTTATGGTGATAACGTACGATTCTGATCATGAGATAGGTCGTTCTTAAAACTAAGTCAAATGATGGTAAATAAATATTTATCAACCATTTAATTCATACGACGTCACAAATCTTATTTATTTTCTATAAATTCACATAAGCCATATCCACGAATTAATCCTAGGCTAATCTAAACATAAACGTAACATATATTAACTATCGAGCCCTAAATCAAAAAAATAAATAATTATTTTGCCAAATTAATTATTTCCAACATGAACCCTAATTTAGATTATTTCTAGGCAAAATAATCACCAAGATTATATCCTTTTGCATGAAAAATATCCAGACTATTTTATTTATGGCTAATCATGTTCAAATATCTCCAATCGATCATTGATCATCATCAAGTCAACATTTTTGTACAGATCTAAGTATGCTTGAAAAAAAGAATTATTTTCCATGAAAAATTCACCAAGATGATGTTTTTCATCAACAAGACCCTAAATCTATCCACAACATCATGTCTTCATGGTGAATCATACATAAAAATATAAGCTTTAGCAAGGTTAATCAAGATCCCTCAAGATCCATCATGATTCATTAATAATAAATCATAAAAATCAATAAAAAGTAGTAAAAAGTAATAAACATCCAATTTTTTAATCAAATAATCACAAGATCTATCATCTATTATCATGCATAAACAAGATCTAGACATAACAATCAGATTTTTATCATGAACTAGCAAAGAAGGAGGAAGAAAATGATGGGGTTTGAAGAAACGAACCTAAAATGGTGAAAACCAACACTCTTATAAGCTTAAAACCTTCCAAAACGAGCTTTAGATCTTCAAAAATGGTGGGGAAGGATGATGGCAGCCCTCATAAGGGTTTGGGAGGTGATTAGGGTTTAGGAAAAATGCTCAAAATGGGGGTAAAAACGGGTTTTAAAGGAAAATTTCTGAAATTTTGCGTGCTGGGCACGATGTGGCCCGCATTGGGTTTCACTGGGTACCTAAGCGGCCCGCATCACTCCCTGCGAGAAATCTCTTATGTCAGTTCACCGTTTTCGTGTCCGGTTCTTCGTTTTTTAAGGTTTTCTAGTCCCGTTTTCTCCCAAAACACCCATTTAATACTCCCATCATGATTACCAAGTATAATCCACTCAAAATGAATATAAACACATCACGTATCTCAAATGAATGCACAAATTAGGTCAAATTAGGCATTTTTGGTCGGTTTTGACGTACGTATCGGTTTTGGGCAATTCACCAACGATTCGCGACTCGATCAAATGTGTGATGACTCATGACATGATAATTGATTATTAAACTCATAAAAATATTGAATTTGACATACGATGATCAAACACGAGATTCTCGGTAAACGACGAACCGCGTACCGAAATCCCGTAAAAACTGGAAATTGTTTTATTTTCAATTCGAGACTTCCAATTTGATTTCAATTGATTGTAATTAAGTATTTGATTTCTAAAAATGATTATGAATCATTTAGAGCCAATAATTGGGGTATAAATACCCGGAAATTCTTCCGGTTCTCAATAATTTACAAATCGGTAAATCACGAAATCTCAAACGGGTCGGATTTCTCAATCGGGTATCATTTAGAGCCAATAATTGGGGTATAAATACCCGAAAATTCTTCCGGTTCTCAATAATTTGCAAATCGATAAATCATGAAATCTCAAACGGGTCGGATTTCTCAATCGGGTAAAATGCAAATGTTACAGTGTCCCCTGCTTTAGGAAATTCCATCCCGAAATTAGAAAAGAGTAGTTAAAAGAGTTTCACCAATAACCAACACATTTGACATTTAAAACCAACTTAGAGACGACATAAGAGATTTCACCGAGGATAAGAATATATTCTCAATTACTGAATCAATTATATCGGCACCAAACCTTTACCCGACCCCATCAGTTAGGCTAGGAATGGTGACAAGGAAAATGAATTGCGATCGAACCAACCATCAGAGACATACCCACACACACCATTCTCGGTCCGACTCCCAGTGCACCCTAAAGATATTACCGATGTATATATATAGGGTGTACCGCAGCTAAACCACCACATCTTTAATACCTTTAGTGAGTACTGTTTGCCTTCGAAAAACTTCCTAATCTACACAACAAGCAATGGACATTCGAGCTTGACACACAACGAGGCTATCAACAGAAAGCGAGCAATAGATCTGAGGAGCACACTACGACCAACTCGTAGTTAACCAAAAGACTAACCAGAGATAATAGATCACACTCTCCCCTACATTAGGAGCGAGACTGGAGGATAAGGAGACGCAGGTGAGTAATGGGTGCAACATAGATTTCTTCAAAGTATCACAGTTCATAACTCAACATAGATTCACATAGATTCACTTCGATCACATAGGTTCACATTGATCACATAGGTTCACATCGATCACATAGATTCACATCGATCACATAGATTCACATCAATCACCGTAGAACAAACCAAATTCAACACTGATAATAATGATAAACAAGGATTTGGAGTTTCAGACTTCTTATCCGGGTAAGGCGTCA
Organism: Deinandra increscens subsp. villosa; assembly: GCA_039602395.1. NCBI lineage: Eukaryota > Viridiplantae > Streptophyta > Magnoliopsida > Asterales > Asteraceae > Deinandra > Deinandra increscens. Next base: position 28,166,928 of record JBCNJP010000012.1, on the reverse strand, counting down.
AGTTCCGGTGAACTAGATGGGTAGCGACCCACATCAGGTTTACCTTACAAGACATGATACCTAGAAAAAATCCGAATCAGCCTTCACTATAACACGAGGTCCATACCCACGACCAATAACGATTGTATACTAAGCTAGCATCGTACACAATCGCTGGTGGTAGCACATATGAGTCCCTGGTTAGCAAGAGTAGAGTAATGATCAGCACTCGGATTAACGGTATATAACCGAGAATTTCAAGTGATCAACACAAATAAGCTTAAAACAATTGATACCAAAATAAGTGGAGTACCACAAATTGTACGGAAAACCAATCATTGGATGCCATGAGCCGATAGTACCCAGTATGGCGTCACAACTAGCGTGAACCGAACAGATACGTTTTAGAAGATCATGACTCCGCTACCCTGGAATGAATCGCGTGATTTATGGCATATGCATCCGATGACATGAATTTGGGTAACACGACCCAAAATGCATGAATCCGATAACATGAGTCGAACTGAGAGTCTTGAAATACATGCATTGATAACATGAGCCGAACAAAACTTTTCATAGTACATGTACCGATAACATGAACCGAACATCACCTTTTCGAAATACATGTATCGATAACATAAAATGAACAGCATGACCCGCAACCCATGGCCCGCATCACTCCCTGCGAGAAATCCCTTCTGTCAGTTCACCGTTTTCGTGCTCGGTTCTTCGTTTTTCAAGGTTTTCTAGTCCCGTTTTCTCCCAAAACACCCATTTAATACTCCCATCATGATTACCAAGTATAATCCACTCAAAATGAATAGAAACACATCATGTATCTCAAATGAATGCACAAATTAGGTCAAATTAGGCGTTTTTGGTCGGTTTTGACGTACGTATCGGTTTTAGGCAATTCACCAACGATTCGCGACTCGATCAAATGTGTGATGACTCATGGCATGATAATTGATTATTAAACTCATAAAAATGTTGAATTTGACATACGATGATCAAACACGAGATTCTCGGTAAACGACGAATCGCGTACCGAAATCGCTAAAAACCGGAAATTGTTTTATTTTCAATTCGAGACTTCCGATTTGATTTCAATTGATTGTAATTAAGTATTTGATTTCTAAAAATGATTATGAATCATTTAGAGCCAATAATTGGGGTATAAATACCCAAAAATTCTTTCGGTTCTCAATAATTTGCAAATCGGTAAATCTTAAAATCTCAAACCGGTCGGATTTCACAATCGGGTAAAACACAAATGTTACAAAAATATCGTGGAGGAATTTACCGTAAGCAATGTACGGACCTTAGTTAGGAAAATATACTTGGGGAGATTTTGATGGTTTGGGTGGGTTCCAATTAAGGTAAATGCATTTGCTTGGAGGGCTATGCTAGGAAGGATACCTGTTAAAGAGAAATTAATAGCTAGGGGTGTTAATATGGAACCCGGTTGTGTGGTATGTGGTTTTGGGTGCGGAACGGTGGAGCACACATTATTGGCATGTCAAAAGGCAGTAGATGTTTGGGCTGGGATTATACAATGGTGCAGATTACCTAATTTTAGCATGCTTTCGATCAATGGGTTTTTGGAAGATATATGGAATTGGCAAACTGGGGAGAAAAAATGGAAGATGGTGTATGGGATCATCCTAACTACGCTATGCATCATTTGGAAGATGAGAAATAAAAGGGTCTTCCTTAACATTAACTCGAGTGCCGTGGATACGTTGGGCTGCATAAAATTGTACTCTTTCCTTTGGACTAAAAATAGAGGAAAACTAGATGACATCTCATGGGACGAGTGGAAGACATTCAGGGTGTAAATCAGATTTTAAGGGTTGGGTCTAAGGGGGGCTGGGTAGGGATTGGGTCACCGTAACTGACGGTGTATTTTGGGGGGTTTGGGTTGTTTAAGTTGGGGGAAATCTTGGTGTTTTTGGGTCAAACTTTGGTGTGTGTGAGTCTTGGTGGTACAATGATCATCTAATATGGTGTGAGTCTTTTTGGCGTGAGTTGCAGATTGGGAAAGAAAGGACTGGGGTTAGGTTGGGTTGGGTAGTGGGATGTATGGATAGATGATCATTGTAATTGTTTCATGAAAAATTCCTTTCGCGTGGTGTGTGTGAGGGGAGTTCAAGAGTGGGAGGAAAGACGAATGAAGTGGCTGTAGTTATCTGCAGTTGTCAAGATGGTGGGGGTCAAGAGCAATTATCTAAATAATTCAAAACTGGTGATTATAAACGTAGATAAATGCTACTGGGTATATTAAAGGTTGCTGGGAATTGATATTGATATGTTCTGAGCATCATTGGTGTAGACATTCCTCCTTCTAGATGTATAGTGGGAAACTGATGGAGCTGTGATGGATTTCGTAAGTTGCCTTTCCCTGTATTCCACATATATATTTATAGGTACAGAGTTATAGGTTACACCCCTAAACTATACAATAATTACATTGCAAACAATATAGTCTAATATACCCCCTCAGTCTAAGGAGGAGGTTGACGGATGCTTAGACTGGATCTGAAATCGAGAAACAACACTTGTGGCAACCCCTTCGTAAAGATGTCAGCGAACTGGTACCGGGATGGAACATGTAAGATAAGAACGTGGCCCTTTTTCACCTCATCACGAACAAAATGAATGTCGATCTCTATGTGCTTCGTCTGTTGATGTTGAACGGGATTCCCGGACATGTATATAGCGCTAACATTATCGCAGTACACCAACGACGTGCGCTGTGGTGGCCGGCCTAATTCCAAAAGTAGATCTCGAAGCCAACAGATTTCGGCCACCACATGAGCCATCCCCCTGTATTCAGCCTCGGCACTAGAACGAGAAACATTCGACTGGCGTTTTGACGACCAAGAGATAAGATTGTATCCGTAATAAACGCGATAACCAGAAGTGAACCTGCGAGTATCCGGACACCCTACCCAGTCGGCGTCCGTATAGGCAACTAAAGAAGCAGGTGAATGCCTGTGAAGATAAAGACCAAAATCCAAAGTACCCTTGACGTACCGTATAATACGCTTAAGAGCTAGAAAGTGGGAAGTCCGAGGGACATGCATGTACATACGAACCTGCTGAACTGCGTAGGCAATGTCTGGCCTAGTGAAAGTAAGGTATTGCAGGGCGCCGATAAGGCTGCGATAAGTGGTGGGGTCGTCAAACGGTTCCCCCGAGGAGGCGCTAAGCTTCCCAGGTAGTATCAACCGGTGTAGAAACTGGGTTGCAATCCGACATTTTGGCCCTTGAGATAATGTCAGCTGCATAAGACTGTTGAGAGAGAAACATACCATTTATGTCCTGTTTAACTGACAAGCCCAAGAAATAAGTGAGTGGTCCGAGATCCTTCATAGCAAACTCAGAGAATAACCGATTCATAATCTGTGCTCGTAAACTGGAAGAAGAAACGGTGAATATAATGTCGTCGACGAACAGTAACAAATAGGTCGTGTCCTTGTCGTGCCGATAGATGAATAAAGAATGACTAGAAGAACTATGGATAAACCCCAATGTCATGACATAATCTGTAAACCGCTGGTACCATGCCCGGGGGGGGGGGGGGCTGCTTGAGCCCATATAACGACTTTTTAAGTCGACACACATGATGAGGATATGCCGAATCACGAAAAATCGCTGGTTGGTGCATAAACACCGTCTCCTGCAATGTCTCATGTAAGAATGCATTTTTAACATCGAGCTGATTAATATCCCAACCGTTTGCCAAAGAAATGCTCAAAACAACCCGAATTGTAGCCGGTTTAACCACCGGACTAAAAGTATCATCACAGTCCACCCAACCTGTTGAGATCTGCCATCACATACTAAGCGCGCAAAGGACCCGTCAGACCGTAATTTATGTTTAAAAATCCACATGCAACGAATTATGTTCATATCTGAGGTACGAGGCACAAGCTCCCAAGTGTTATTATCCATAAGAGCACTAAACTCATCGGTCATGGCACGGTTCCACACGGGTATAGAAAGGGCATCAGAAACGTGTTTGGGAAGGGGAACGGGAGTGACGAAGGTATGAAGGTCAAAAACGGGCTTGGGTTTTGTGATGCCGACCATGGACCGGGTGGTCATGGTGCGTTGGGCGGGCGGAGGGAGGGTGGCGGGAGACGTGGGGGAGGCTGGGGAGGCAGAGGAGTTGGATGAGCCAGGGGAAGTGTTGGGAGAAGAGGGGGACGCATGCGGGCTGGTTATTGGGCTGTGGGCACCGGGTGGGGAAGATGGGCCAGGGGATAGACTTGTGAAGGACGACCAGTGGGCCGGGTCGATACCATCGTTAAGGAAAGAGTAGGAGGGGGGAACGGTGTGCAGTTTCTGAAAAGGGAAAACGTGCTTGTCAAAAACCACATGTCGAGAGATTATAATTTTGCGAGTGGAAAGTTCGAGACATTTATACCCCCTATGGTTAGAGGGATAACCGAGAAAGACACAAGCAGAAGATCGGTTTTCTAATTTATGGATGGTGGAGGAAGGGATTAAAGGATAACGTAGGCACCCAAAAGTACGGAGGTGAGCATATGAGGGGTGTTTGTTATAGAGAAGGAAATTTGGTGTTTGATGGTTTTTGGGTTTATGTGGTAGAATATTTAAGAGATATGTGGCAAGTTGAAGCGCGTGAGGCCAGAAATCGGCGGGTAGGGATGTGTGGTTCAGAAGGGTTCTAACGATGTTATTTATGGACCGGATCGTTCTTTCGGATTTGCTATTTTGAGCAGATGTATATGGACAACTGAAGCGAAACAACATGCCATTTTGGGTGCAAAAATCATGAAAATTACGATTGTTGTATTCGGTGTCGTTATCACATTGCAACATTTTAATGTTACAATGGAATTGTGTCTGAATTAATTTGTGAAAATTTTTGAAAACGGTAAATACATGAGATTTGGCAAGTAGAGGAAAAGTCCATAAATAGTCCGCGTAATCATCTAGAAATAACACATAATAACGACATCCGCCTAAACTTTGGACCGGGGAGGTCCACATATCACTATGAATAATATCAAATGGCATAGAAGTAATAGTCATAGAATCATAAAACGAAAGTTTAACGTGTTTGCCAAAAATGCATGATTGACATAAGTCAAAATTGGAAATACTGCCAACAGAAATAAATCGTCTATTATTCAAAATACGTAACAAATTGGAACCAGGATGGCCTAGACGATGATGCCAAAGGTCTTGAGAGAGTGCAACAAAACTAGACGGTGAAGTGACTTGAGTGGACGGTTGGGACAAAGGATAAAGAGCACCTGAGCTGTTACATCTAAGGATAGGTATCCGCGTCTGGTAATCCTTCACAAGAAATCCAAAGGGGTCAAATTCAATAGAAATTTTATTATCAGTGGTTAGTTGGCGGACAGATAAAAGGTTTTTAATGAGTTTTGGTGGCGAAAAGGATATTATTTATTTTAAAAGGTGAGAAAGGTGGGGGAAGGGTAGATTGACCGGTGCCATTAATGGGTATGTGGAAACCGTTGCCAACGATTACGTGGTTCAAACTGCTATTATTGACATAAGATGAGAGCGTACCTGTAGAGTTAGACATGTGATTGGTAGCGCCTGTGCCTAAATACCATTGCGGATCTAGAGCATAGGTGGGAGTGTAGGAGAAGGTGTGCATGTCTTGAGGAATATTAGTTAGCATGTACGAGCCATCACCAACGTTGTAACTAGATGAGGGACCGGGACCAAGGATGCCAGCCGACATGTTGGGATGGGTAGAGGGTCGAACCGGTTGCATAGTGGGATAAGGAACAGGTGGACTAGGCCACTGTTGGTGTGGGTAATGCCATGCAGGTTGACCATAAGTAAAAGTATTGGGGAGCATGGTTGGTTGAAAGTATGACCCATTAGAGAAATTACCACGCCCCCCCCCCCCCCCCGGCCCGTTTCTTCGAGTGTTTCGATTACCTCCACTGCGATTGCGATCGCGGTTATCGTAGCCACCGAGTCCAGAAAACGACTGCCCGATAGGGCGATACGACTGCTGCTGAAACTGGAGTCGTGGCCGCCGGTGAAAGCCTATGGCGACGGTGGCTGTGGTGCCTGAGGGGGATCTGAGGAGGAGCCGGAGGCGGTGTTGAGGGCAGTGGGAGGTGCCGCTTGATTCTGTTTGCGAGTTTCTTCAAAGATCGGCTTGGAGCGGGTGGCGAAGATGTCGGGCAGAGGATCAGATTGTTGGATAATGGTCGCCACCCCCATCGAATCTGTCATTCAAACCGGCAATGATCTGAAGTACTAAGCGATTGTCATCAACCGGTGAACCCACGTCCTTTAACTGATCGGCCAGAGACTTCAACGCCTTGCAGTAGGAGGACACATCCGTGAACGAATCAAGTTTGGTGTTGGAGAATTTTGTTGTAGGAGGACAGCCCGTGAGTTCTTATTATCGAGGAAAATTCCTTGCAAGACAAGCCATGCTTTTTCGGCTGTAGTGTCGGTCTTGAGAAGGGTGCGCAGCAGTGGACAGGAGACAGTACCGTAAATCCATTGGAGAACAACCGAATCAAGGTGTTTCTATAGGGCAGAGTCGACCGTATCGGTCTTGGTGGAGGAGGTAGCAGCATCAGCAGAGGCAACGGCTGTGGAGGAGGTAGCAGCATCAGCAGAGGCAACGACTTCGGAGGGGATGATGTGATCGATCACCTCGTATGCCCGACAGTGGATCCGAAATAGCTCAGACCAGGAATTGTATTCGTCGGTGTCCAAGTAGAGGGTTATGGGGATAAGGTTTTTGATGTTCGTGACGGTGAGAACGGGGTGTATCTTTTCCATGTCGAAGAAGGGAAGGATCGACGGGAGAATGGGGATGAACAAATGGTGGTGGTGCCCTAGGGTTAGGGCCGGCAGGAAAGAAGAACCAGAGGTGGTAGGGCGAAAAAGAGGAGAGGATTTTTAGAGGGCAAAACCAAAATCTCGTGATACCATGATAGATTTCGTAAGTTGCCTCTCCTTGTATTCCACAGATATATTATAGGTACAGAGTTATAGGTTAGACCCCTAAACTATACAATAATTACATTACGAACAATATAGTCTAATAAGCTGAGTGGAATAAAGATGCGGGGGGATTGGGCTATGGGGCATGTACACATGTTTGAAAGGTTCTATATATTGATACTGCGCATCACAAAAAATAGTAACAAAGCAGGTTGGTGTCTGACTACCTCATCTATGCGTGAATGGGGATGAGGTAGAAGATAAGCTATGCTGGGTTTGGGTGCAGAAGTTATTTTATTTCACCGGAAAAAAGGACAATTGGATGAGGCGCTAAAAATTACTTGATTCAATGCTATGTGACTGTTACGCATTAATCTTGTTCAGTTCTTGTATTGGTCTGTTTTTTCTATAGTACTATACTCTTGCTCCTGCTTAGCTCCTTGCTAAGTTAGATTTGCAATTTTGTTTTAATGAATGGCTGTTAAAAAAAAAAACTTCTTAATAAGGCAGTAAGGCACTAAGGCCAGGGCCGGCCCTGGGCCTGGGCCAGCTGGGCTCCAGCCCAGGGCATCACAATGGAAGGGGCAGCAACGAGGGTTTAAGCCCAATTATAGGCCGATCAAAAAAAAAATTGTGTAGTTACGTAATAACTAAGGCAGGGGCGGATTCATTACCAGCTGAGAGGGGGGAAAGGCCCCCACTCAACCAACCCCACACAGCCACACTCGATTTTTTTTAACAGTTAAGAAGAATTCCTTGTTTATTTTAGAGCAGGCCCCTAAATCTTTTTATAAAAGGCCCCTAGATGTTAGATTTATATCTGCAAATATGAGCTGTTTAAAAGAAAAAACCTGCAACTCCATGCTTGCAAACAAAACGAAGAAGAAGAAGTAAGAAAGAAAAAAAGAAATTGCATAGTTTTTTTAATTTATTATTTTCAAACCTGACACACTACCAATTTGTGTGGTCAAGTTCTACTTTTTTATGTTTGTGTGGGCCCTTGTTTTATTATTTCATTTTGGTTATGCTTTGTATATTTGTACGGTCTATCTAATGAAGCACACAATTAAGTTATGTATTATTTTTCTTTTTTTTCTAATTTTATTTTTTCTAACCTTAATTTTTGAAGGTAGAGATTAAGCATGTTAAGTTTTATAAAATGTTAAGTGATGTTAACACCTTTTAAATATGGACACTAAAATGTGTGACCATCCACACATTTTATTTATAATTTTATTATGTTATTTAGTTTCGCTTTCATTAATTACTTTTTTTTAAAATAAATATAACCAAAATATACTTTAAGATCGTACACATTGTTCCAACAAAAAAAAATTATTTTTAGAGCCGAACCCTTTTAATCCGGTCGGTTGCGGTGCGGTCAGATGAAATTTTGCCTCCGCTGACTGAGAATTCTGGATCCGCCACTGAACTAAGGTGAGTTAATAACTAAGGTTTGTTGTTAGAACAAAAGTAAAACTGATTATTTAATTCATAGATACCAACAAACAAGTCAAGATGCAAAGGTAGGGGCATACCTTCATATTATGATGCAATAAGGTGAGCTGTTGTAGATCCACTGAAACTAATCGACTTGGTTAACCACTTTGCAACCAACGGTGTTGTACTTTTTATTTAGTTAATAAAATCGGCGTGGGGATAAGCCGCCTAGCTTGACTAGGTTCCAAACCCTTAAAACTTTATGTTGTACTTTTTAAAGTTTTTAAAGAGGCAAATTTTCGACTCGCGCCCTGAGCATCCAAATTCTCAGGACCGGCCCTGACTAAGGCACAATCTTAAGATTTCGTGAATTGATTTTTAGATTAGCACGTTAGAGCTTTAGACTTTCATCCATAAAATAATCCGGATTTTTTATATCTAAAAGAGTATATATAATTTTTTTTTATTAGAATGGGTAATTTGAAAAGGACCAGATGGGCAATTAGAAAAGTGATCCCTAAATTAAAAGCACAAACCAGAAGAAAATTACGATACAAAGCTAAAGCAACGATAAGAAAATTCAATATCTTGGGTTGGGTATACACCAAATTGCCTTCAAAGAACATTAGCCAGCCAATAAATATCCTTTGAAGTAACCAAATCAAATGTCTTCAAACACGAACAATATGATCGAGTGGATAGTAACATTACATTAACTACAATGTTTAGATTCTTTTTCGTTAGAACGAAAATAGCCAAAATCAAAAAGAAAAGAGAAACGACAATGTCATTGATGCATATAAAATAATTTAACTCGTCAAACCAAGTTCCCTCATAGCGAAACATTATTCAGATTGCCCGTGATTTTATGATGTCGAAGCTCATCTCACTAGGATCTGTAGCTTGCAACTCAACTTGGATTCCATCCAATTCTCTCTTGAACCGATCCTTCGAGCTTGCATACACCATCTTCATTCTCACTTTAGATGTATCTGGTGACCTATTTCAGAGATTCATGTCTAGATTGTCATCCTAAATTAAGATGTATGCTTAGGATATGAGGTATATCGATGTAAGATATAGGTATGAGTGTTATCATGTAGAAGTCACATCAGACTCACAACTTACTCACACGAGGACTATACTAGTGTGAGTGAGTGATAACAATTATATTAATTAGAGAAAGTGAATATCGAGTTGTTGAGAATCTAACTTAGATGTGAAACTAATCAAAACGACGTAGTTTTGATTAAAAACAATTTAAATTTTGAAATTATTTTATATTTGAAATTGATGGATTTACATAACGAAATAAGGAATAATTTAACATTTTTAATGATTTTTTTTTATCAAAACCGTGTCGTTTTAATGAGTTTCACATCTAAGTTAGATGACTAACAACCTCATATGCACGTTTCTCATGTTAATCATATAAAAAACCAATAAACAACATTTTCACGCGTTGAGTGTGCTCATGCCCTCACACTCACAACCCTCTCGCACTAGGTGGGGTGGGAGGGTATTCCTTTTAGTGAGGTGACACGGATCACGCTCATAGTATTCACCGCATACCCTTATATGCAACTGATTTATTTGGACATGCAAGACAGGTTTAAACATGATAAAGTCGGGATCAATGTTGTGGCATATATATCATTACCAAGCAATGAAGAAAATCTTGCTTTTCTGGCAATTTTCGTCAGTGGTGAAGTCAAAATCAAAGACAGCATAGCGACATTCATTAGGAGGAAGAGAATTTGTGAAATCCTCGTAGGTTTCATCAGGTCCACCAATCTTATCAAGGATCACCTGCTGATCTTCGATTTTGTAGGTGATGAATCGATAGTTCCTTTTCGATTTTAATTCCAGAAACTTGAGCTTGCATTCATCATTCACAGCCATTCCAGAAGCGGCATTCGCCTAATTAAACCATGCCAGAACATGTTACTGAATCATAATAATTAACATAAGATCATCTATTTAAGCCGAAATCATAAGCTTATCATGAGCATTATCCAGAATCCATATTCGCCTAACGAAAATGAGAAAATTGTGGCCAAAAACTTGAAATAAATGTGCAATCCATCATGTATTGCTGCTTCAGAGAATTTGATGAACAGAATTCATAGAAAATTTACGCTACCAGTGATTATAGAAGCCAAATTCCTCTGGAAGGACCAATAAATCGTCGGAAACAGAATCCATCATGTGATCGTGATGTGATTAAATGTCATTGCTAATTAAGACGACTGATTAACCAAAAATGTAGATTGCAAATTGCGGTTTTAGGTATCGTAAACGATGAACGAACAAACTAACAAAATCAGAGAAAATTATCTAATTATTTCGTCGAGTGATAAGATAACAGCAAATCAAAGAAGAAAAAACATGAAATGATGAGATTATTGAGAATACATACCATGATTGGTTGTGTAATTAAAGTCAGAAAGAAGAAAGATTGGGGGAGAGATCCTTGAAATCTGGAAAAACAAATGAAACTAATATTTCTGTTGAAGGGAAACGAGAGATTATAAGGGGGGAGAAAGAGTCGTTCAGCCTCTTGTGCATCACCTTCCAATTTTATTATTTTTCAAATTTTTTATTTTGTTTTGTTGTTAAATAATATTTATTTATTTCATCGTGCACACCATTCTATTTTCCTTCCTCGTAAATTATTAAGGTTTTTGTAAATTCGTAATATTACTTCTTTTAATTAAATACGACATTCATGATATCTTGAATTTAAAACATTGTGATACATCTTAGGGCATGGGTATACTCATGTTATGTTATATGTTAAAGACTACTACGTGGGCGATGACTGGACTTTAACATCACATAACATAAATGCGGTATACTCCATTTGGTTTGGTGTAGTGTGATGTGGTGAGGTGTAAAGATATGAGTGGATGGTTTTAGATGGGTTTTAAAAGCTTGTGAAGGTTGACGGTGTGAAAACTATAGCGCCGTGAATATAGCACAAGGACTTGGCGGAGATGAGGGGCACATCCACGCCGTGAATATAGTGACACATGGACTTCAATGGCGCCAAAGTTGAGGCACACCGTTTGCCCTTATGTTCATATCAGCATATGGAGCGTGGCTTCAAGAACTTTAAAAATTTTCTGGATATTAACGAGATAAAAAAAAAATAATAACCTTATAATACTAAGTCAAAACCTCATATTTATACTATATATTAAATAAAGTTTTTTCCAAATATACGTGTCATATTCTCACGAATGCCAAATGGGATTAGTCCTATGTATAATTCACTTTGTCAATTTTTAACTAAAAAAATTGAGATTAAACGAGGTAAATCTCACGGATCTCTTTCAACCTGAATTTGTATCCATGGATAATCAGTAAATAAAACACCCAATTTTAGACGCACATTCATTTCAAAGCTAGGGTTTTTGAAGTTTTCTCTCTGGCAGTCTTCTCCTCATCTGTAGGGGATTGCTCATTCGACTTCTTCTCACGCATCCAATTTCTCGAGGCAAGTATTTGTTTGTAATCTTTTCTGTTATGTGTAATCTCAAGTCAACCTCAGTCAACGAAACTTTAAGGGGGTAATTGTCAGTTCTTCATTGATAGGGGGTCAGAATTGTAAACTTTGCTTAATTGTTTGTTAAGCGCTCCTGTTTAGTTCAATTAGCCGTTAAGGAGTTTGTTAGGTTAACAGGAGAATATAAGCTTGTATTTCGTTTGATTCTGTACTTTTCTTTTTCATCTTGTAATACTCTTCAGAATTCCTCCATCAATAATATGATCGTTGACATCAATTGATTTCAATTTCTTGTTCATTGTTGCTTATGATTTCAACAATTGGTATCAGAGCTTGCATTAAGCTCGATCGAAGAAATTGAAGATCTATTCCGCATTGTTTTCGATTCGATGGCAACTACGAAGTTTAATTTGGCAAAATTCGATGGTAAAAACGATTTTAGCCTGTGGCGATTGAAGATGCGTGCATTGTTGGTGCACAATGGTGTGGTGGATGCCTTAAAGGGATTAGTAGGTTTACCGGCTGAGTTATCCGACAAGGAGAAACAGGAAATCATGGATAAGGCGCATTCAGAGATTGTGTTGTGCCTTGGTGATAGGGTTCTTCGTGAGGTGTCAAAAGAAACAACTGCGGCAGGCATCTGGATGAAGCTTGAGAGCTTGTATATGACGAAATCGCTGGCAAACAGGCTGTATCTTAAGAAAAGGTTATATACTTTTCAGTTAACACAAGGTACTTCAATAGATGATCATATCGATGAGTTTAACAAAGTTGTTCTTGATTTGGAAAATAGAGAGATTGAAATTGATGATGAGGATAAGGCAACCAAAAGCTATGGAACTTGGGTGTGGGTCTTTTGTCGAAATGGAATGGCCTTTTTCTTTATTATTTATCGTAAATGGGCGAACCCTCAATCTTACGAACACTTTGTTGAAACTCTCATGTATGGAAGAGAGAGTTTATCATTGGATGAGGTGTTAGCTGCCATGAATTCCAAGGAATTGAAGAGAAAGAATGATGTTAAGGAGGAAGGGGCTGATGGCTTATTTGTAAGAGGCAGGCCTGAAACCAAAGGAAACAAAAGAAAGGGGTTCAAAAGATCCAAGTCTAAGGGAAAACTGAAGTGTTTCGTTTGTGGATCAGAAAGCCATTTGAAAAGGGAATGCCCTGAGTGGAAGAAGAAGAAACAAGATTATTCTCACTATAAGCCACAAGTTAATGCCTCTCAAGATGAAACATCAGATGGCTATGACAGTTGTGATGTATTGATGGTTTCTGAAGGAAAGGCTGATGACAAATGGATCCTTGATTCGGGTTGCTCTTACCATATGACACCACATAAATCCTATTTCAAGGACTTAAACTTCAAGAAGATGGGTACAGTGAAGCTAGGAGATAATAGGCCTTGTGAAATTCAAGGTCAAGGTACAATTCTCCTCTGTCTTGAAAATGGTACAAATCTAGAGTTATCAAATGTTAGATATATCCCTGATCTAACTAGGAACTTGATATCCTTGGGAACATTTGAGAGGGATGGTTACAATGTGAATTTAAGAAATGGTAGAGCTAAAGTGAGTGAAGGGTCAAGGGTAGTTTTGTCAGGAACAAGATGTGAGAATAACATTTATCTTCTTGATGGTGGGTTAAATCAATTAATTAATGCTGTAACTAGAGAAAGTGGTCTGGATGATGGCACTTTATATGATGGCACTTTATGGCATAGGAGATTAGGCCACATCAGTGACCAAGGCCTAGTTGAACTCAGTCATCAGGGATACTTAGGTGAGTATAAAGGTAAAGGGGCTGGTTTCTGTGAAGATTGTGTGATGGGTAAGGCTCACAAAGTGAGATTCTCCACTGGTAATCATACCTCTAAAAGGGTACTTGATTATGTTCATATGGATCTTTGGGGACCTTCAAGAACTGAATCCCTAGGAGGGGCTAGATACTTCTTGTCAGTTATAGATGACTGTTCAAGAATGGTTTGGGTGTATATTCTCAAGCACAAGAATGATGCTTTTGAGAAATTCAAAGAATGGAAAGCAGAAGTTGAAACTCAAACAGGCAATAAGGTTAAGAAGGTTAGGACAGATAATGGTTTGGAATTCTGTAATTCTGTATTCAATCATTATTGCAAGTCAAAGGGGATTCAAAGGCATCTCACTGTTCCAGGGAACCCACAGCAGAATGGGTTGGTAGAGCGCATGAACAGGACCCTGCTAAACAAGGTTAGATGCATGCTTGTGACTCAGGGCTGCCCAAGAAATTTTGGGCTGAAGCTGTGGTAACAGCAGCATATTTGATAAATAGAAGTCCTTCTACAGCTTTGAATCTTAAAACTCCCATGGAAATTTGGACTGGTACCAAGGGTGATTATAAGGATTTGAGAGTTTTTGGTACACTAGCTTATGCTCATGTAAAGGATGATAAGCTAAGTGCTAGAGCTCTTAAATGTGTGTTTTTAGGCTATCCCAGTGGTGTCGAAGGTTACAAATTGTGGAAGCTTGATGGAAGTAGTCCAAGAACTATTATCAGCAGGGATGTCATTTTCAAAGAAAACATCTATTATAAGGATGCAACTAACAGGAACTCAGGAATTGAGGACAGGAATTGAGGAGGAAGTTCAAATTGAGGTGGAGTCTGCTGATAACAATAATGACCAGGGCACTGATACACAAGTGGAATCTAGATTAACTGAAGAGCATCAAGATCAAGAGTCATGTATTGATAGAAACAGAACTAGAAGACAAATTGTCAAACCCATAAGGTTCAGAAATGAAGATGAACTGTCAGCATTTGTCTTCATGGCAACTGAAGGAGAAATCATTGGCACTCCTGGATCCTATCTTGAAGCTTTAAACTCTGAAGATAAAGACAAGTGGTTGTATGCTATTTAAGAGGAAATTGAATCTCTTCATAAGAATCAAACTTGGGTACTTGTTAAGAAACCTGAAGGTAAAAAGATCACTGCTTGTAAATGGTTGTTTAAAATCAAAGAACCATTGCCAAATGAAGGAGCTCCTAGGTATAAAGCTAGGCTGGTAGCTAAAGGGTTTACACAAAGGAAGGGAATTGATTATAATGAAATCTTTAGTCCTGTTGTTAGGCATACCTCAATCAGAATTATCCTATCAATTACTGCTGCATTAGATTTGGAACTGGAGCAGCTTGATGTCAAAACTGCATTTCTTCATGGTAAGTTGGAAGAAGAAATCTATATTGAGCAGCCTGAGGGATTTAAGGAACAGGGTAAAGAAGATATGGTGTGTTTGTTGAAAAGGTCATTGTATGGACTCAAACAGAGTCCAAGACAATGGTATAAGAGATTTGACTCTTATATGGTCAGCCATGGTTTCAACAGGAGCTTGTATGATCCCTGTGTATACTTCAGAGAATATGAGGATAATGAGTATGTGTATCTATTACTTTATGTAGATGACATGCTCATATCCTGTAAAAGTCATACTGAGTTACAGAATACAAAGAGGTTATTAAGGGCTGAGTTTGATATGAAAGAACTTGGTGAAGCTAAGAAAATCACAGGGATGGAGATCATCAGAGATAGGAAGTCTAGAACCCTTAAATTGGTGCAATCTGGCTATATTGAAAAGATTTTGAATACTTTTAATATGGTAGGCTGCAAACCTGTTAAAACTCCTTTTGCTTCATACTTTAAATTGTCATTGCAGGATAGTCTCAAAGATGATTCTGAGGTTTTTGAAATGAGTAAAGTGCCCTATGCAAATGCAGTTGGAAGCCTCATGTATCTAATGGTGTGCACAAGACCTGACATAAGTTATGGTGTTAGTATAGTTAGTAGATACCTGTCTAATCCTGGTAAAATGCATTGGAATGGAGTTAAGTGGTTGTTGAGGTATATTGCTGGAACTAAAAATGTGGGTTTGATTTTTGATGAAGGTAATGTAGCTGATAAGCTTGTCTGTGGTTATGTTGATTCGGACTATGCTAAGGATTTAGATAGAGGGAGGTCTATTACAGGTTATTGTTTCAAGGTCTTAAACAATTTGGTTAGTTGGAAAGCTACCTTACAAAGTGTTGTTGCTTTATCTAGTACCGAAGCAGAGTACATTGCTTTAACTGAATCAGTTAAGGAAGCAATGTGGTTAAAGGGGTTTGTCTCTGAATTGGGTTTTAAAGTTGGCAGTCCTGAGATTTATTGTGACAGCGAAGGTGCTGTACAGCTTTCCAGAAACAGTGTTTTTCATGACAAGACAAAACATATATGTGTAAAGTTGCACTTTATAAGAGACCTTGTAGACTCTAAGGAGGTGACTGTGGTACAGGTAAACACTGTTCACAATGCTGCTGACATGTACACTAAAGCTCTTCCCATTGTAAAATTTCAGAAGTGTGCTGACATGTTGGGAATTAGTTGATTTGGTTTGTTATTTCTTTATCAAGTTTATTTGAACTTAAATGGTGGTATTTTTGAACATCAGGGTATTCAAATCCCGTTGGGATCACTGTTGCTCGATGATTCTGGAGTATCATTGTTTGGTTCAGGTTATAAACTTGATTATAGTAGGTTGACTAGAGCTTAAGGTGGAGATTGTTATGTGTAATCTCAAGTCAACCTCAGTCAACGAAACTTTAAGGGGGTAATTATCAGTTCTTCATTGATAGGGGGTCAGAATTGTAAACTTTGCTTAATTGTTTGTTAAGCGCTCCTGTTTAGTTCAATTAGCCGTTAAGGAGTTTGTTAGGTTAACTGGAGAATATAAGCTTGTATTTCGTTTGATTCTATACTTTTCTTTTTCATCTTGTAATACTCTTCAGAATTCCTCCATCAGTAATATGATCGTTGACATCAATTGATTTCAATTTCTTGTTCATTGTTGCTTATGATTTCAACATTTTCTTCACTGAATCGATGAAAATCGATTTATTATTTTAAGTTTTTTCTAAGTGGTTCGTATGTAATCGATTCAATGACAACCAATTCAATGTCAATGTCTGTAATCGTTTCAATGACAATCAATTCAATGACTTCTCCTTCTCTGGCATCCGATTTCTCATGACAATCGATTCAATGTTTTAATCTTTTTGTTCACTGAATCGATAACAATCGATTCATCTGTAATCTTCTCTTGCATCCGATTTGTTTTTTTATTTAATTAGAGAGCTTAAAGGTACTAATGTGGTTCTATTGATTATTTTGTTTAGAAATAACATTTGAGTTACAACCATCTCATGAGATCTTCTAAAAGTTTTATAGACGTGGTTCTTACTTTCATTTGTTTCTTATTAGTTACAAATTATTTTATTTTACTCATATGGGGTATATAGATGCGTGTTCCCCTAATTATTTAATAATATTCAGTAACCAATGTTTATGTAATAAAATAGGATGTAGAAAATAGTTTTTGATGTGTTTTGTTGTTCTTAGTAATAATCACTCTATTGAGTGGTTAGCAAATTCCAACTTTTTACAATACAGTGGGTAATCAAGGGTATATAGTAATTTTATTTTACTTTATACAATTAGTTTATTTTACAACTTCTTCTACCATACAAGTACTTTGAGATTACACATCCATACATCCTCATAGAAATAGTTGTTGATCCTGGGTTTATGTCTTTTAGCTTTCCTGGTATGAAAGAAGGTTGCTCCAGTCCTATTTGTGATTCTGATTGAATGTCCTTTCACATTTTTGTTGTTTTTTCATACGTCTTTGTTTAATTGTAATTCCTCGTGTATTTTAGCTTAGATTATGTTCTTTAGTGACCTTTGTCTCCTCTAATTGTTCTATTTCTCATATTATAAAATTACAAATTAGTAATTCTAACTATCATTTATGAGTTCATAAATTTAATATTTTTTTATAAGATTTAAATACATCCATGCCATATGATCTCTCTAGACCAAAAGTAATAATTGGTCAAGTCCAAATCGGGACAGCAGGAGGCCAAATGCTAAATCTTAAGTTTAACGCTCATAGATTGTTGACTTTTTTTAGTTGTAATTTAAGCTTTTTATGTATCATCTATTTGGGTTTCATGTGGATTCCAACTCATCAAGAGGGTTATAAGCAAAGTGGTGTAGTCATAACCCATATAACCCCCCTCTAATTTATTACCCAATCATTAATATATCATTAATATATTTATAGTGAAGTCAATCAGAAAAAACTGGAAGCCAATGAAGGAGGAAGATGCGGGGCGTGATAATCTTAACGCCATAAACCATTTTTGCCAAAATGACGCCCTGGGGGGGGGGGGGGTGGGGGGGGGGGGGAGGGGACGCTATAGGGGTGTTATATTGGCAATTTTGGTGAATATCACGCTCACTATATACAGCCTTATAATATTCCTGGTTGAATTTTTTGAAGGTCTTTTATCAATTGGTATATCTATTTGAGCCAAAATAGCTGATAGTAGAAGACTACTCATGCTTAGTGCCCTAAAAGATAATATGTGGTAATTTGATTTATATGCATACAATTCATATTGAACTTTTATCCATAAAAAAGTATGAAAGAATATGTTAGTTAGTAGTATGTTAGTTAGTAGTATAGAACTATAGAACCCGTATGTTATACGGGTTGAATTATTAAGAATATATATAATTAATAATTTATACATACTTTTCGAGTCTTCTTATTACCAGAATAACGTATTATATTACATTAGATAAAAACTAAAGTTATAATTCATAATATGATACTGGTGACTTTACTCTCTTCATCAAAAAATATATATTTAGGGCATGTCTTTACTTGTATATTTGGAAAATGCAAGATAAACGTGATCATGTTTAAAAAACAATCAAACTCTCAAAAGCGACTAACATGAATTATGAATTGACAAACTTGAGACTTTAAGTCTGTACAAAAAGTTAGATGAGTATAAAGTTTTATCAAAATTATAATGAGCACATTCTAATTGTTGAGTATAAAACTAAAAGATTATAATGTTATCAATAAAAAATGTTATTTTGATATACATTAGAAAATTACAATTGTATTAGTTAGTCACGATGTCTAAAATTTCCAAATTTGATGAACATGACTCATTTGATATGGTAGGAAAAACTATTTATTATTGGATATTATGAACATAATTTTTATCGCTTAAAATTTTCTCTATAAATAATATCACCCACAACGCAACGCCGAATGAATTTATAAAACAGTATTAGGTTATTCATTAATTAAAATATTAAATATGATTTGCTTAATTATATTTAAAAAGACACTAAATAAGTGTTTATTGATATTTTATAAGTTTCTAAGTATTTTTTAAAATGAAAATAATAATTGACAACGCAACACCGATTGAATTTATAAAGTAGTATTAGGTATTCATTAATTAAAATATTAAATATGATTTGCTCAAGTATATTTGAAAACACACTAAATAAGTGTTTATTGGTATTTTATAAGTTTCTAAATATTTTTTAAAATGAAAATAATAATAGTTTAAAAGATATTTTTAAATAAAAATAGGATATAAATTAATATATGATTGTAATAATTCCTAATAAATAGATAAAAATATATCATGATTATAAAATAGGATATAATTTTCAATATAAAAGAATTAATTAGGGAGTAGATTTGAGAGAAAAAATTTTGTAAGAATAAATCTAATGTTGACATGTCTTAATAATTGTAATTGTTTATTAGAGTGGAAAGATTAGAACGTTCACCTCATAGACGTATTGTTTTTCACCTTTTCTTCAAAGAATCATGAAAATCATGACTTTGATTGTCAAATTTGATGATTTCCGATTCATTTTTTCTATATATCAAAACACAACTTTTGCATCGTTTTTATGCATTTAGTACAATTTTTTTATATAGGGTGTATATCATTTTTTATACTTGGTACTACTTGTTTTGTATGGGTTAATTATACATGTGTTCTTTAGTTATATATCTATACATGCTATTATTTTTTCACTTGGTTCTACTTCTTTGTGCATGGGTTAAATATACATGTGTATTTTTTAAACGGCCAAAATGTATTAAAAATTGAACTAGCAAGGAGCTAGGAATACATAAAAAATGGGAAATAAGAATTACACCAATTACACCAAGCTAAACCTTTTTTGTACTCCTATTCTTGAGGGTTGGGTTCTATAGAAAACCAATATTTTATAAAAAACCAAAAAACCAAGGAAAAAAATTATTTTTTTTTAAACTTTTTTTATATGTTTCTTTCATGATTTTAAGAATATTGGAAAAAGAAAAAACTTTAAAAACGTTTTCGAGTTTTTTTTTAAAAATAAAATAAAATTCGAATTTTAGCTTGAAATTAATATTGCACTATGCAACAATAATATAAAATTGGTTTATGAATGTCAATTCTTTGTTTTTTACATTATTCGCATAAACCACATTCATATTTAAGTTAAGTCTCTTGTTTTTAAGTAGTTTTAATTATAATGCATTATGCAATACTATTGGTACTATTGCATGATGCAATAATAAAAAATCACTAAACTTTTTATTTTTTAATTTTTTTCCCATAAATAAAGCTAATAAAATTATAGAATTTTTGGTGAAATTATTTTAAAAAAATATTAATATATGAAGAAGTTATAGAGAAAAAAAGGTTGGTTTTTTGGTTTTCTGGATAATTATTGGTTTTCTATAGATCTTTCCCCCTATTTTTGATTAAGAAAAAAAAACACTTTTGACCTCACCAAGAATCAAAGAAGCTTCCTTGACCCGGTTGTTGAAGGTCCTCTCATTCTTATCTTTCCAAACACACCAACATGTAGTATGAAACACTCCAAGGATAATCAATCTTAACGTCGTCGTAAACGGACATTCCGAAGGCGAATCAATAATACCTTTGGATAGATGTAGGGATCAACATAGGAGACTTAATCCAATCCAAGACAAGAGCCCAAACAGACCCAGGGAGATAATAGTTTGCGAGAGCGTGGTTCAGGGATTCAACAGCCGAATGACAAGCCAAGCACCTAGGATCAAGCTCAACTCCATGATGACTCAAACAAGAATTAACCGGAATTCTAGCTTGGATATCCCGCCAAACAAAAGCACATACCTTTAGAGGCACTCATCTCAACCACTTAAAAGGAAGATTATAAGCCTGGAGCATCGCCTCCTGAATAAATTTTCGAACGGTTTTGACATCAAAAAGTCCTGCACTAAATCAAACCCCAACCCCAATGATGTTGGGATTGTGCTAGTGGTATTCGAGTCTCCGATTATAATTTAAAATTTAGTGAACCGAATATATTGCATTTTATACAGAACGTAATTTATTGATTAATCTAATAATCCTTATGCCATATTAATCTTATTAATATTCAGTAACATAAACGCAACGAAAATATTTGACAAAAATAAACACGAAATACCAGTAGCAACATAACAGAATCCAATCACCAAAACACGTAAACACAGATACAATCAAATCAGATATAGTTGTAATAAAAAAAATATGACAAATATATACTCTTATGATTGCATAAAATTAAATTAGATATTAACTAGAAGAGTTTAGATATATTTTTGTGGTTGTCAAACAACAGTATGACACACCAAGGTGACAACGAGAATCGTGCTAGTTAACGAAAACAGGGACGGACACTTCGTTCCTCTGGAAGTTCGTGTACCGCGAACTTGACCTAGCAGAAAAGAGAACGGCGGTGCAATGTCGGTGGTAGGCGGCACTAGGCGGTGGTCAGCGGTGATCAGTAGTGTGTGATCGACGGAGATTAGTAGTGTGTGACCGGCGGCCTGGGGTTCTCAGTCGGTTGGAAGGACGAGGCGATCAATATTGGGTGATCGATTGGTGATGCAACGACGAAGGAGGCATCTCACGGTGAAGGTTTCCCGCCGCAATGAAGGCTTTTCGATCGAGAAGGGGTTTTCGGCCAAGAATGATTCACCGAGTTTGAGAGAGATCGAGAGAGGTTTAAAATATTTTTTGTCACAAGTGATTAATATCTACAACTGGTTTTATGTAACATTTGCAAATTATCCGATTGTGAAACCCGACCCATTTTGAAATTTCGAGTTTTTCCGATTTGCAATTTAATAAGTACCGGGAGAATTCTCAGATGTTTAATCTTCAAAACAATGTTTTAAATGAATCATAATCTTTTTTCAAATCCAAATACTTAATTAAGATCAATTGGATCCAAATTGGGCTCCTCGAATTGAAAATAAAGCAATTCGTGATTTTTACGCGATTTCGGTACGTGATTCGTCGTTAACCGGTAAGTCGCGTTTTTATGTATCGTATGTCAGATTGATTTTTTATGAGTCTATTAGTCCTAAATCACATAACAATTCATAACGCACAAGTTGAGTCTCGAAACATTGGTGATTCTTAATGGTGATATGTACATAAAATTGACCAAAAACGCGTTATATTTGATCATAATTCAATGAATGCCATTCTATATTCATTTTATAAACTTGAATGTGTTTCAATGATTGGAAATGTAAAATGGTGAAAAAATGATGAAAACGGGACTCGAAAACGATTAAAAACGAAGAAATTAGAGCAAAATCGGAAAAACCGGTAAAACCGACAAAAACGGTATTATTTAATTTTAGTTGATACTTGAGAATTGTTATATGTCATGTTTGTACTCTATTTCTGTGGAAATGATGAAATGAATCCAATGGTGATAAAATGGGGACCAAAAACCTTGATTTACAAGCCCAAAACATCGAATTTACACGCTGGTCAACAATGGTCAAAGGGGAGCCGAGCCCGGATCGGCTCACGATACGTGGCCCCCTCCCCATGTGCCTTTGCGATACGCCGTAGCCCCAACCGTCGATCTGGTATGAAATTCTGTCACACCCCTAATTTCCACTAACGGAGTTTTACCGTGTGGGGTGTGAACCAGACCAGGCTCGAGTCATTAGTTAGATCAAACATAAGTTAAGGGTTTAAAATGTAAATATATTTCCAAACGGGAAATATCAAAACCAAAATTAAAGTTTAGCGGAAGCTCATAAAGTTATGTTGCGCAAAACAAGCGCCCGATAAGTAAATATTAGTTCAAGTTGAATTTAAAAGCAAGTTCCCAAAAATAGAGGTTTTAACCAACGTACGTGCCCAAAAATCCGATACTCCTAGCGTCCTGCAAAGCATGCACAAAAAGCATGTGTCAACTAATGTTGGTGAGTTCACATAAGCACATAAGTATAACTAGTATAAATATGCAGTACGAATACAACAGTCTTTATTCGTATATAAGTATGTATATTACAAGTACAATCCATATCGTAGGTAGCGAGCCAAAGTTCATGTCACTAAAACGTTCGCAACCGAAGCTGACCAATTAGTTGTAGAAATAATTCCTTACGTGGTTTGTCTTCCCCGTGTCTTCTCGATCACGGTAAGTTAGGCTGACATTGTCCTCAGTCCGACCGCCAGCTGGGGGTGCATCTCATGCCCGCTGAGTGGGGTTTGTCAGACCCAAGTAGTACTACCCAAAATCCCTTCTCTATTTGCTATTAACGGTTCGATAAAGTAAGGACTTGAAAGATAAAGCATTTTACGTGAACATGTGATATATAGTGGATTTCTACTTTAATCATACATCAAAGTTGCCGTGTTATCACCCTAACCCGAGTGTAACGTGTTTGCGTGTGTTATCGTCCAAACTCGGACGTAACGTAAAATGTTGTGTAACTCACCTTAGGGTGCGCTTCTACAATTTAGTAAAACATCGTATCGTGCGTAACTACCGAGCACCTATAGAATTTATATACGTAAGTGTGTGTCCGCACATGAGTACCATAGCCTAGACGACAGTTCATTTGAAAAGCAACTTCATATGTGACGTAGGTGATAAATATCCATTTGTGATAAAAAAAAATCATTTATGCAAATCGAGTTGGTGACGACGTTTAACCGAAATCAAAAAAGACAATCAAAAATGCGGATAAACGATAAATATCATCTTTTACAACCCGAATAGTTGAACTGCATGTTTATGTGTATAGGTAGATATATTTATAGATATGAATATGTATACATATATATATATATGTAAATAAATCCGAACATAAGAAATGTTTACGTCGCCAAATACAACCAAATAATATTCTTATACGTATATTTTTCATAATTATAAGGGTTGATAAAAACGTCCATTTTATATTTCCAAATACGTTTATATATATATATATATATATATATATATATATATATATATGTATATGTATATATTTTCTCGAATAGGTACTCGTTATGATCCTATTATCATATAATCAACATTTTTATATATAACAACCAAATTATATAAAGTGACGAGAGAAAACAAAAGTAACGATGTTTACATGGGTTTCTAGGAGTCCAAAATAACATGGGTAACGAGTGGTGACAGGTTTCGAACCAAGAAATGTTTTAAAAATATCACAGAAAAATAAAACAGCAAAATCATGGTCACGGGACTCGAACCCGTGACCACAAGTTTGAAACACAGTGTGTTGGTCCGGGATCAACAACCGTTCACGATATTTTGATCTCGAACAAGTGCGAAAACCTTGTACGAGATTGATTCAAGAGAAAGTAGATGAAAAGAGACTTGATATGAGTGAAACACAACACCAAAAGATCAAATCTTGAATGAAGAACAAAACTACTTTCTTGAGATGATGATTACGATCGGAATTACAAGAGATAGGCACAAATCGTAAACAACAACTAGCGACAATCATAAACTAAAGGAGTTTATATAGTACCCATTACAAAAGCCCTAAGCCCAATCATAAACCCATAAAGAAATCGGTCCAAGAAGCCCATAATCGTAATCACCTTAAGCCCAAACCAAGTTAGCCCAATCTAATGTTCATGCCTCATAAAGTATAGCCCAACAATCTTCCCCTAGGCATGAACCATTAGAGCGTCTATGGCAACAACAAATCAAATCTGAAAGTGTTAGGCTTCTTGCTGGACCACCATTCACGCTCCATGATCCGGTTTGTTGTACCATGAAAGATTCCAACCCTTATAGCATTTTCAAGATCATTCTCATCACCGAGAATGGGTTGGGAGGCGAGAAGCTTGATATCATATTCACCAAACCTCATCAGATCGACCGGATCATAAAAGCGAAACTCTTGCATGTTTTTGCAAACCACCACCACCTCGTGAGTCGTTGGATCATAGAACCAGCTATCAAATTTTTCACTAGAGTCCCATCTTCAATTTCATCCAACATGTTAATGACTTTAGATCGTTTGGTGGGTGGTCGCCTTACTTCACCAACAGGCTCTCCAGTAACTGGGTCGGTTCCAGTTTCTCTCCACCGAACCTGTTTAAGATCAAAGTTCACAAAATTTTCTGCCAAATGGCTCATCAGGTTGTTACGAACTAGATCTCCATCTTCATTTCTCCATCTGTTTATAAATGGTGCCCGCAACAGATTTCTAATCTCAGTTTCTGTCCAGGAGTGAAATTGCCCTCTTGTTCTGTAGTACTCCACTGGACTGTAGACATTTCTAATCACCGCGAACAACTTCTTCTCACTATCATAGTGCCAGCACAGAATATGTTCACGGCTTCCCTTTTTGTCGATGTCACTTTTACCAACATCAATAGAGTACAGCGTTGGGGGAGGTCCTTGAAAGAATTCCTTGAACCAGTTTTCATGACCTTCTGGTGCCGTTGAGATGATTCTACCTCCTTGAGCGTAGTCTGACATTACAATGGTATCATCACCTTCATCTTTATGCACTATTTCAGCAGTTGGAGCGCTTTGAGAAGAACTCTGTCCAGTGGCACTCTGAGCACTTAGCCCACTAGACTTCTGTAATTCTTCTACCTTATTCCTCAGCTCTAGAAGCCCCGCATACAAAAACGCAATACTGGCTTCGCTCTTGCTTTCCTTCTCCTTCAACTTCTCGTTTTCTTCTTTTAGCTCTTTTATCTCTCCTTCTCTCTTCCTGTTTTGAGAAATAAGGAAGTTGATCTGATGATCATCACTTATCCTGAGGTCGACAGGAAGTTCACTAGCTTGAGCAAGGTCTTCAACCAGTTCTTGGTACGGACGGAAGCTTGGGACAACAGGAGTCTGGCTAGATTCAGCAGATAAGTTAACTCTCACTGGACTGGGTTCAACAAACATGCTGTCCACATCAAAGAATTGCATTTCATCATGAACTGGGCTATGTTCATTCCGAATAGGACTTTCGGTCTGCATGGGAGTTGATTCTGGTACATCAGCCTGATGATCAGCCTGAGGTGTGCTCTCTTCATTTGTAGATTCAGATGCATCAACATTTTGTACATTGGCATGCGAAGGTTCAAATACCATCAGGCTTGAGCTAGTTTTCTGAAACTTAAACCTGATGGCTCTGGGATCTGACTTCTTCCTTGGTGACGGCTCACGCACAGGAATTGGCTCTTCAAGAACATCCTCCACTTCAAATTGAGCATCCAACTCTTGTGGAACTGAGCCACTGCAAGAAGAGGAGTTTAAGTCATACCTCGTTTTCTTGTGACTAATGGGCCCTAGAACCCCATAGATGTCGTCATTCTGATTCTCATGCTCTGGGAAAATGTCGTCCATCACGTTCTCTTCATCAGAAGGTAGAACGTCAGCTCCTTCTAGAACATTTACAGCCACAGTTGTTGTCACATCATGGTCTTCAGCAACAGACACATTTACCGGATGGACTTCAGGTTCAGAAACAGATTCTTCTTGCTCTTGTTCCCTTGCAACTTCAGGAAAGGCACCCTTCTTAGTCCATTCAAGTCTCCCTTGAAAGCTATTCTTTACCTTTCTGTCTTGGGTTTGCAAGCCGAACACACCATTATCTATGAACTTGATATCCAACTTCTCTATCCTTTCTTCTATCATGGGATATTTCTTCATGACCACCATCTGCACAAATCTTGGTGTCATCAGGAACTGTTCTCTGGCGCTCAAATCAGCATTGCTAATCCAATCCAACAGCATCATTTTTGAGAAATTGAAGTTCCTATCTAAGGCCAATGCAACAAACGTTGTGCCATGCACTTTGTTTAGCTGATCATAACTTGTTCTCTTCCCCAAGAAGGATTTCTGCATGTAGTGAGCCAGACACCTCCAGTAGTGCGGCAATAACTTCTTGAAAATGGGAGGGAAATTTTCTTCATACCCTAAGGATTGAGCACCTTCCAACACAACAGCCTTGGAATACTCTATTGGATCTTCAGCTTTATCACTGATGTTTAAACCCTGACGAATGTCTTCTTCAAGAATCACGATTGGTCGGTTCTGAATGGTTGCAGTGATTCTTGTCTTGTCAGCATTTGCTCTTGCAGTTCCCCAGAAATCTGTAACAAGTTGCTCATCGATCAGCACACTTGTCCGCAGAGCATGATTAATTTTGCAGACATTTAATCCTGCCACCAGAGAGTAGAATAGCTGCATATGTCTCTCTGGAGTATCATCAAGATAGGCCGGGATGCAATAATCTCTCTCAAAATGAATCTCTTCATCAAGCATATCTTCTGCCATCTGAGAAAACGAGACAAATGCATTAAGCTTAAACTCATCAAAGTGAAATTATGTTTGTCAACACTATCTTGAAGTTCAAATGATTATCACATTTAACTTGTTAAGTTCAGAAAATCTCAATTTAAATTTTCAAGAAAAATATTTGATTTTGAATCACAAATTGACAAACACATTTAATTTTAACTTAAAATGATTGAGTTTGATGATATTTTAAAGACATTAGGTGTTTACGATTTTAATTCAAAATTTAAGTGAGTTTACGATTCACTATTTGGGTTTACGGTCAGTAAAACGGGTTCACGATCGGGTCAGTCAGAAACAAAATGTCCAATCGTAATCTCTCGAAATAACCCTAAGCCCGATCGTAAAAGACATCGTAAACATCAATCGGAAACGTGGATCGTAAGCTCGGATCGTAAACATCGATCGGAAACGCCAACAGTCGTCTTCTTCACTGTGACAATCGTAAACACCAATTCCGCCATTTTTGAACCTGCAAAAAGCTCGGAAACTCGTTAACACCTCTCAAACATGAACAATGAACGTTTATCACTACCTTTTAGCAGTTGCAAACACAAAACCGACTGCTAATCTTCAAGTATTTCACACAACACTCAAGAAAATCGAAAATGGTCACCGAACCCAAAAAAATCGTGAATACACCGACAAATCAGTCGATCGGAAAGGGGTTTTGAGTGTTTTGTGGTCGGAAATCGAAGACGAGTGTGTTGGTGTGCTCGGGTTACACAGAGGATGGTCGGAAATAGGCTAGATCGTTTTTCCGGCGAGTGGATGCGACGGAGTTAGGGCATCGTAAACGCAGAGGAGAAGAAGGTGAGTCTGATCGTAAATGGGGATCGGAATGAGTTGTGGGTTTTGTTTAAAAAAAAATTTCACACCAGCTCCTCAAGTTTTCAAAACTGTCAAACTGTGACATCCGAGAATTTCAAGGTTAACTTCCGTTAGACAATCTCCGTTAGTTACATTATAAGTGTTAACTTAGTAACTAATGCTTAACTAGACCGAATACGTCCACGACCTTTGGTTGATCACCGAACCCGACCATATGTGTTATGTTATTTATTGTTATTATGTGCAACGTGTTTAATTAATTAATTTTGAAAATTGGCCCTTTTGGTTTCCAGCGAAACTACCGAGCGAAATTGTAGATTCGCTCGGTAGTCAAACTTTCGATTTACACAAATTCAGAGTCAGTTTCGCTTGGCCATCGAAACTGCCAGCGAAACTAGCTCCTGACCTATATATTTTATAAAACCCTAATCTTCTCATTTTACTTACATCATTTCTCAAAAACACACACACACTCTCCTGAATTCTGGTCAGCTGAGAAAACCACGAGCCGTCGTGATCTCAACCTCGAGACATCACCCATTCGGATCCTAGATCAAACCGTGAGTCTCCAAAACCATTTTCATGCATATTCTATGTGTTTCCTTAAAAAGCATGCTTAGATCTTCATGAAATCGCGTATGCTTGTAGTATGATGCTTAGGAATGCTAGATCTATCATAAAGTCTGTAACTTTACGTGTGAAATCAAGCCATAATGAAGATTCATGTTAGTTAGGTTAACTTTGTGCTAAAAATGAGCTTTGAGGTGTTTTTGGTGATTTGATGATGAAAACTCATGTTTAAGATGTTAAAATTGCTTCTGTGATGTTGGTAAATGTTTATGCATGCTAGATATTGAATTACATGATGTATGGAAGCTGTTAGATTGATTTTTGGTCTTAAAAACGGGTTTTATTAGCGACTAGTGAAACTGTGCATTCATTAGGCGAAACTATGAAGCGAAACTGTTTGAATATTCATACAGCGATACTATGTAGCGAGACTATAGTGTCGCCGGTGAAACTAAGTAACGAAACTACCGAGCGAAACAACCATAGACCCTGTCCCTGAACGAAAGTTCAAACCAGTTTTGAGCGAAGCTATGCTAGCGAAACTGTGCCATCAGTTTCGAGCGAAACTAGCTAGCGAAACTGTGTCATCGGGTATGCCCTAGCAAAAGTGCTGCCCGTGCACATAGCGAAACTGCATAGCGAAACTGCGTAGCGAAACTGTATCTTGGCC